>OZ010577.1:126920680-126980680 GCA_963932145.1 Acanthosepion lycidas | reverse complement strand
TTCTCGGACTGCCACTTTGTTTTTTGTTTTTTTTCCATTTTGACCAGAGTAGTTTCAACTTTGATTATTATTTCTTGTCCATTGATGTTTCTGTGTATTGTCGGTTATTCTCTTTCCTCCTGGAAGATTTGTCCGATGTATGGGTCTCATCTCTGAAGAATTATTTATTCTCTAATAACAGCGTCCTGTCCTTGGAACTGATAAGCATGTCTTTCGTCATGTTAATTCTCCTATTTCTTTATGCATATCTGCTTTGTTTTTATACTCATTACTTCTATTTCTGCACATTTCTCGTTGAGTCATTCCTCTTTAGCCTGCTTACATTTTTTTTATTCATTTTTGTAGTTTTCTATATTTCGTACCGTGTCTTAGCATTGTTTGTTGTGCCCTTTCTATCACGTCCAGAATCTGATCTGTTATGCATTCGTTTTTCTACTTCGTCTAATTTCCGTTGGGATGATCTCGATTTCTGTTGTTACTAAAGCTTTTTTAGTGTGTTCCACTTCATGTTTTCATTTTCATTTTGCCCATTGTATCAATTTTTCATACTTTCCATATATTTCTACGTCAGATTCGTGTCGCTCGAGAGTATATCATATTGTAATATGTGTGCTGCTTTCTGCTTCTTCAATTTCCGTATTCTTATTCTAACTTTACACATCACTGAGGGGGAGTTGCTTACTTCCGCAGTCACTTATCGTAAAGCTAAACCCGTCGGGAATATTCCAGATTTTGGAGAAGGACGGCAAGAAGTAGAAAATGGAAAGGAGGCAACATTTTTACTTTTATTTATTATTTTTTATTTAGGACGCAGGGGATTAAATGAAGTGAATGAGAATGAGAATGAGAATGAGAATGAGAAAACTTTAGTGAGGATAAATGAGAAAATGGAAATAAAGGAACAGGGTAAAAACAGATGGCGATTGACGTTGCATTTAATTTATTGAAGATTGTAGGTAGCAAGAAATCAAAAGGAGATTCCACACGTGAGAATTGCGAGAAAATAATCTTTTAGAATATAAGTGGAGTTTGTATATAGCTAGTTCAATAGTAAACTTTGACACCTTGTTTCCAAACAAGTAGCACGCTTAAATTCATATAGAATAGCTAGCAAAGAGGAAAGCTATTGAACAATTGGCATAAAAATAGTAATAGAAAGGACAAAGGGAGGCCACGTCCCGATGGTGAGAATGAGACTGAAGTCGAGATTCCAGGTCAGGATCTATTATATTACTGACCCTTCTTTGAATTTTGTCAAGAATCTTGAGATATACAGCAGGAGTACTAGACTCGATATGGTCGCAGTATATAATTTTGTGTGTGTAAATATACGAGAAACATTTAACTTTAAAGATTAAAAAGAAAATTAAATCTAATAAACAGCAATATAGATTGTTAGAAATATATGCAAAAATTCTGAAATCTTACTTATTATAAAACGCAAATTGTGTGTGTGCGCGCGCGTGTGAGTGTGTGTGTCTGTACGTTTATATATTGGATAGGATTTCCTACATTTTTCAACCGATTTCAACAAAACTTCACAGGACTACATAAAATTACCTTGCGGTGGTTATGACAGTGCCAAAAATTGGAAAAACAAAATTGTTTTTGCACGAAATCAATTTGAAAACACGATTAAGATGCACCACGAGAATGAAAGGGGGACAACTCATATCGAGTTATACTTATTATAAAACCCAGGTTGTTTGTTTGTTTGTGTGTGTGTGTGTGTGTGTTCGTTTATATGTGGGATCGGATTTCCTACATTTTTCAACCGATTTCAACGAAACTTCTTTCTTTTTGGCAGGTAGTGTTTCTTATTGTCTTGCACACTTTTTTCTTAATTTTTACATTCAGAATGCTTTAAAAATTCCATTTACAAGACAATTGTTTATAATAAAATTCTATTCAATCGGTAGACTCATAAGGATTTAAATGTTTTTGTTTGAGTTTGGGTTTGACCAATTCGTAAAAAACAAAAAAAAATAATTAAGACATGCGTGTCCGTCAACTTTAAACAATAATCTTTGTCAATTTTATTTTTCAGTCTTTATGATGGTCGATACTTGATCTATCTCTTACTGTTACATCCCCGGGAAACGCCGGGCTATACTGCTAGTATGAAATATTTTTCATGCTGAATTGACAATCACAAGTTTCACAATAAATTTAGTGGCCTGCGAACTGATGAATCAGCAACTCATGAATTTATTTCCCTAAAGTACTTATTTGGTGTAGCGACCTCAGAGGTCTGTAAGATTCTTCATGAACTGAATTTATAGCACGTACTACAACCCCTCCGTCACGGACAACAAGGCAGCAATAAACGTAGCCAATATAATCCATATGCGTTGGACTATTTATCACTACAAGAACAATTTATTCTTTATTTTGACTTTCAGTAATAAACAAAGATAAGTCACCTTTGATTAATGGCCTGAAAACAGCCATTAGGACAAAGTGTAACACACACTATAGCTCATTACAGAACAACGACTGTAGTGGCCAAAAACACCAGTTAGAAATACATATGATGTTCTAGCAATGTCAGATGGAAGCTGTGATACGAGGGTTAGAGCACAACGGAGAGAGGGTGAAAGAGACTAAGGCGCAGTTATTTAATTTTTATTGATTTTTTTCTTATAAAATTAATCATAATCAGTTATTTTGACTTCAAAATGTCAGTTTTGTTTTCATCTTTTCCTTTCCATTTAAATCAGTTTTCATTTTTCCACGGTTATGATTTATTACTATATATTCTGGAATCGCGAATTTCACATCTAACTCTTTCCAGCCCTCCAGGTTTGCGATTACTTCCTCGAGGCTCTTGATTTATTTCATTACAACGAGTGATTAATGAGGATAATATGATTGTAAAAGTTGCGCAGGCAAAGGAATTAGCAGAAATTAGTGCTACATTAAGATGCACTCTGTGAATACTTGGAATATGCGACTATGCATCTTACTGTTAGCTCATGAATGTGTATTTACTGAGTGAATAAGAATTTTAACTTGTGCGTTTGGAACGGTGCGTGCGGATTTACTATTCAAAAATGAATAATTGATATAGGATGATAAACAAAGCAGATTGCTCTTCATATCAAATAAATTAGAAACAATTTGCAGAGGAGGCCATTTAGCAAATATTATTAGGTTGGTGCAAAACTAATGACGTAATAATGTCGTTTTCTGACGTTAAAAATACGACAAAAAACGACATTATTACGGCATTGGTTTCGCACCAACCTAATACGTTTATTCATGAATAATATTTATATTTGTCTTTTTCTTCATATGGTAAGTTAAATCAAACTTTCCAAATCAGGTATGAAAAGTTATTTGCAAAAGCTTTGATGTTAGCCTCTGTTATCCTGTGACGCACAAATTAAATAAATAGATGCAAAGTAGATAATAATAAGCAAAAATTATTTGCCTGTGCTCTCACTACTTAAACTTAATGAAAAAGATTTCGTTTCTAAGAGATATTGATACAGGGGAAATTTAAAACAAAATGTGAAGCACAAAATATGTGAATCGTGTGACATGAACCAGCACTAATCATGCCAAGTTTCGTTCAACATCCCAAGATTGTTTTCCTTTATATAGGATAGGGATGGTAGATGTTCTTTTGAGGACAACCACAAGTTGGTTTGAACAAAATATACACACAATGAGTTAAAGGTAGTCATTGAGAAATATGTTTAGAGAATATGTGAGAGTTCCAGATTTTCAGATTTCTAGAGGTGAACATGCATGTTCTCAGTGTCAAACCTGTTCTTTTATTCCTGTCTGAAACTGGTATTGATATTTTTTACCCCAATGAAGGAAATTCGCAATCTCGCGCTACTTAGTCATAGCCTCAGCGCTTATATTAAGGAAGGGGGGTTCCATGTGTATAAGGACCCAAATAACGATGACCCTGATCTCCCATATATATATACCTCCTCGTGGAGTACACCACTTTCATTTTTACTATGTATCGTCCTCAGGATAATGGAACTGTATTTTTCGACTGAATATCTGAGAAAATTAATAATACACCCACGGAATAACCATCAGCAAGCTCTCATGTTTTTGGTGACTTCAAAATTCATCACAAAGAGGTGGTTAGTTCACTCGAACTCAAATGAAGAAGAATCTGCAGTATCTACACTACAGAGACATCTGTATTGTCTACAAATTAATACAGATCATGGAAGAACCAAACCGCTTTCGTGATTCAATAGGACCTGCTTGAATTATTCCTCACATTGAAATTTTCGTTGAATTATGACACCACCCTGTTGGGCAGTTTAGATAATTCCCTAGTCAATGTTGATTCTAATCCATAGAACGTTTTCTCTCCACAAAAGCAGACTGGGGCAGCTTCAGTCTTTATATGGGCGTAGCTCCCCTTTCAGCCTACTTCAATCATACTGACCCCCAAACTACTGCCCTGTTCTGGAAATCTATACTATCAAGGAAAGATGTAGGATATTTGTTTCATTAAGAACAGTCCCTAATCTTTATAAAGGAATTCTAGAAAAAAATGTGATCATTCACAGTTCGTCCATGCTAAGGTTGAATGCCTATAACTTGGATGTCGTGAGTTCTGGAAGATTTCCAATCAAATGTTGCCACGATTTCTCCCTCGAGCTAAACGTTAGATGACAAGACGATCTTCTTTCCGACCTCCTATTTCTCAATGAGTAGAAACGCATTAATATTTTTTGACAGCCCTGAAATACTCAAGATTTATCAAAAGACTTGACGGCTACTGTTCCAGATAAAATATCTGTGGTCCTCTTTACAAATTAATTAGTTTTCCTCGATTTTAATGAAATTTTTTAATCGCTGCTTGAAGAAGAAATACTCCCCAACTCCTCTGCGGAAAGTGTCCCTGAGGTCTATAGAAAGTGTCAAGTGTATAGCGTGTTGATTAGATCAATCACGTCACAATATAGGGCCATAAGCAGCCTCGGCGCTATAATCGAAGTTTATGAAGTTATTATCAACATGGTTGTTTATCTCTTCAAATAAAACGGATGGCATTTAACTCATTTCCTCAATACAATATTTTCTGTTATGTGCTCAGTTTATCATTTCATATACCTTCTGAGAATTCAAGTAAATGCTACGAATGATACAAAATTGGATTTTAGACCCAAATATGAGAAGGGAAAAGAAAAAAAACTGACAGCCATATTATTCGAGTTCAAATCACGTCTGGAGCTGTATATGTCTCGCTATTTACTTAAACGATCAGAGGGTATTCAAATTAGAAATGTTGTGATACAAATTCAACATAAGATGACCAATATATATATATATATATATATATATATATATATATATATATATATATATATATATACATATATATATATATATATATATATATATATATATATATATATATATATATATATATATTGTGTGATATGCAATACATATAATTTTTTATATATATATATATATATGGCATATTTACAATATCTTTTATTTACATGTTGATGTCCACATTTTCAAAGCATACAAGGACAAACTTTACAACCCGTTTACAGCAAAATTAATTTAAATAATGGGCTACATATACATTTAATAAAAGAGAACATATCTACATTAGAGTTTCAGACACTATGGAGTAATGAATTATAGCTGAGATTGAAGAATCGGAGAGCCAAGTTCGAATTATATTTGGTTCTATTACATTCACTTATGTATGAATCATCATTTTCTCCCCACTGATAGACTGGGTTCTATAGCCTTGGGTGGCATCCGGTCTATGAGAAGGCTATTTTGCCCAAGAAACACCATTTCTACTTCGGCTGCCGTATAGGTGATGCTCCTACGACCCTGAGGTGATTTGTGATCAATCGCGATCCCGTGTGATCTATCGTGTGTTCCCAGTTTCGCTTTGGAGGGGGAGGGGTTTTTTTTATCATCCACCTGCTGGTGGAGTCTTTTTATCTTTGTTACCACCCCCCCAAAAAAAAAATCCCCCAAAAAACAAAAACATCCCCAGCAAATACTGCTATCAGTAACGTGACAATTCGTTCACAATAAGTTTTGTTTATACTACTTACCTTCACGAATTCAAACAGAATATACGACACACTATTACAAGGTCTCCACCAGCTTGTAAAATACATTTCTGTGAGCTTGAGAGAGTGGCAGTCATTTCCAAAGCCAACATGACCGTCAACACGCAAGAAAGAGAAATGTTATTTATTTGAACGATGATGCTCTTTTCTGCAATAAATCAGCATTGTTTTCGGCACCAGCTGATGTATAGTAACCGAAGATGTGATGTCAGTTATGACAGGCTTTAGATCGGCGTTGACAAAACCATCTGGATAATAGTGCACACACGACGTACAGTACGTTAACGTAATAGTTTTAAATCATCTGCATCCATAAACCAAATGATTTGACTCATTTCCCTATTCGTTGAGGGGTTAACATATTTATCAGTTGCCACCTGCCATCATGTGCGGTGGCCAGTATTTTGCGCATGAGCTTACGTCAACCAGCAATTTCTTTCTTTCTTATGTCAACTCCTTAACATTAAGTTGCCCAATCCCAATTATACGACGACTGCTTAAATTCCCCTCTACTTATTTCTGCCATAGCTACACAAACACAGCTAAACTGAGACTGCATCTTTAAATATTAAGTCATACATTCATGAACCGGTTGAATCGAGTTTTACAGTTACTAGAGTAATCTAAGAGTACAATGCAATCTCAAAATTGTTCACAACTTTTATATATATATACATATACATATATATATATATATATATATATGTGTGTGTGTGTGTGTGTGTGTGTGTGTTTGTGTATGCGAGTGAGTTTGTGTGTGTTCGTATGAATTAATATTTCATAAATATAATGTAAATGTTCACAACATGGAGGAGCATTTATACCACTGAAATCAACACTACATATTGAATGAACCGATGACTGCATAACGCATATATGCCTGATTTAAATGTACTGATATATATATATATATATATATATATATATATATATATATATATATATATATATATATGTATTATTTCAATATCTTGGTACGTAGGTTCTCGCTCACTAGGTTACACACACACACACACACACATATATATATATATATATGTGGTGCATTTCAATTTATATTATAATGAATCATTCGTACAAAAAGTAGATTAGTAAAGTTAATGATATAAATTTTGCGAAATCCTTTCACAAACAAAATCTAAGAAAACATTTGAAAGTACTTGCGAAAGACCTTATACAGTTTATAATTTTAAAAACAAGGATCATAGCATTCAACGAGTGATTTGCAGGTTAATGCACCTTCAGAATTTTGTTTGCGAAAGGATTTCGCCATTTTATATCATTAACTTTACTAATTTACTTTTTGTATGAATAATTCATTGATATATATATATATATATATATATATATATATATATATATATATATATATATATATCAATTATTCATCCGATCAAATTTCATTTAAAAGATATAACAAAAAACAGAAAACAAAAAACGTGCGTATACGGTGAGTGGAGGCTTGGTGGAATTATTGAACAATTTGTTTTTCAAACGACATAACATTATATGAAGTCAGTCCAAAATATTATTATCAATGAATAAATAATTAAATCACATTCTTTTTCTCTGCAGTTTCGTTCGCTCTAGTCGTTAGATGATTTCAAACTTTAAACTTCCCCCTTCCTACATAAATAGAACCTTGGTTCTTAATAATGTCTGTAAAAGTAGAAAGTACTTCATCAAAAATAACAAAATATGAAATTCGGAAAAATTCTACCACAATACTCAACACATTATTCAGAAATTAAAAAAAAAATATCATCAAAGTTGCAAAAATATACCATAAATATATTAAAAAAAACATAATTTTCCATGAAAAGAAATGGTATTTTCATAAACGCCAGGATAAAATAGTAGATTACATTAGCACAACGGATACATTGTTATTGAAATCTGACGAAACAATCTGTACACTAATGCAGTTTTACCTTGAAAATTATTATCAATATCAAAAGAATTGTTCATGATTTCGTTGGACTACCCAGTACATGGACGTAACAGAAGAAGAAAAGAGTATTATTATAAATGGGAAAAAAACCGGTACTGATAAATAAAGATGAGCAATGGCTAAAAAAATTCTTATTGACCACTTTAACATTACAATGGGATCACTAGACTCAACTAGGTCTTCTGAACGTATAGGTCTTCTTATAATATACAATCTCACCAGGTACCATAAAATGAATATAAATGATCTTGGTTTATACAGAGACGATTGACTTATGGTTATAAAGAAGTCTACCAGCTTTAAAATCGATAGAATTAGAAAGATATTTGTTATTGGATCTTACTCATAATAATAATAATGGACTATTCCATACTTAATAAATACTGCGCCTCAGAAGTAGGCAAGGAGTCAGTAGTTCAAGTGGAGTCAGTAGTTCAAGTCGAGTCAAGAGTCGAGTCAGAGAGTCAGTCCGAAACAGAGTCGCGTTCAGACAATTTCTGCAAGACATTGGAATAGTGATACTGGTCGAGACTACATTGTTCTCTCTACTAAACCTGATTGTTCATACTAACACTTCTACTTCTCTGTATATATTCCTCTTTGTAATATATCTGTGTTTTTCCATACCTGTGTTCGGCTTCTTCTTTATTGGTTCTACCTTGGACTCTCACGGTGGTACAAGGAACTGGACCATGAGAATAAGAAGTTAAATTCCTGAACTTAAAAATTCCGGTAAGTACTAAATTGAAAAATTGAACTTCCTTCATATAAAATTAGATTTAATGGAGAATGTATACATACCTGATAAAAAGCCCAATACTAATCCTATGAATATACACTCTAAATCTAAGTATCCTCCATCTATAAATAAGCATATACCTTTATTTATCAAAAAAAGAATAAGTACAAATTCAGAAATTAAGATTTTCTATTGAAATATTAATTTCTATAATAAAGCTCTTAAAGATAGTAGCCGCAAAAGCCCAAAACTAACTTACATAAAAAAAAGGAAAATGGAAAGCAAAGAAAAACAGAAGCAGAAAAATAATTTGGTATACGACACCATACAAACAATTGGTAAAGAATAAAATTACGACAAAAATTCCTTGCATTAATCTTTAAACATTATCCTAAATATAGTAAACTTAGTACTATTCTCAATAATAATACCCTAAAATTAAGTTACAGCTGTACTGAAAAATTAGAGAAAATTATTAGGAAGCATAATGCTAATTAACTTGAATAAACACTTAGACTAAAACTAAAGTAATATAGACAGTATAAAAATAAAAAGAGATAAAAATAAACAAAAACTATGTAACTTCAGAAATCCTAATAACTGTCCTCTAAAAAATAAATATTGCACGGAATCATTAGTATAACATTGCAGTATCTCATCTATTGAGGATCCTGAAAACGTAAAAGTCTATATAGGATGTATAAGACATGAGTTCAAAAAAAGCTTTAACCAACATCAAAGTTCTTTTAGGATAAATAAATACCGAAATCAGACGTCCCTATCGAAATATCTCTGACACTTAAAAGAAACCAATAAAACACCTACAGTAATATGGACATTAATAAAAAAGCAAGAATATGTAGGTCATTAAAAGTACCATGTCCTTTGTGCATTCATGAGAAAATATATATTACTAGGTTTATAAAAATTAAAATTTACTGCATCAAAGAAATTAAATAGCTATTCTTTACCGACATTGTCAACAACATTCCTAAAATAATACTTAATAAAAAAGAAAGCTGTAATATATTTTATATTTAATAATAATAGTAACATACATACATATATCTGATATTTAATAATAATTATAAATTATTTAAGTATTTCTATTTCATGTATTTGTTTTTAAATGAAATATAGTCTGCTAGTAATTAAAAGTAAAAAAAAATATATTGTAAAACTGTAGTTTAATACAATATATTCTAATCCAAACACCCCTTTTAGAAAGAATCTTTGTATATATAAATATACATTTAACGGATAAAGATGACGAAATTGTTTTTTGTCTTAAAAAAAAAAACAGATGTTGAATGGATGTCATAATTCGTTGAAAAATGCACGCATGCCCTACCTAGACATAAATTCTTTTTGAAAGTAACTCAAATTTGATACAGTAGTTGTTAAAAAAATGAACAAAATACGGCCCCTACTAAATGATTGGCATTGTGTGTATCTTTGGAAACACATTGCATGTGCTTTTAAAAATTTCAAAATAAGTTATTCCAAAATCCGCTTGAAAATGAAACAGAACTAGTAATTTTAATTTAAGAAAATAATTGAATTTGAAGTTGTTAGTTTCTGTTTTTAAAATACCGTAATTTCTGTATAGCGAAGGAACTATATTTTAAAATCTGTTATATATATATATATATATATATATATATATATATATATATATATATATATATATATATATATATATATATACACACGCTAAAGTTTCAACATTGATGTATTTTTTTAAATTTTATTATGTAAAAATACACGAGCATTATCGTGAAAGGAAATTACCACGTTATTACTATGTCTAAGTATTAAAAATATCTATTTAAAGCTATTACTTATAACCTTAAACTATCTAGTGTAAACATTTTAAAACACTTATGAAGTATTCATAATTAATCTTATTAATTGTTGGTTTCAATTTTTTAATACAATTTGCTTCCACATTTTTTAGGTAATGTTTATCATTTTCAAAATTTCTAAATTAAGAATGTGGACATGTATGCTCTTGACAATACTGAGAAATGTTAGATGCAACATTTATATGAAAACCCAAACTTCCCGACAACGTAGTTGCGGTGTGACCAACATATATATTATTTTCATTCTGTTGGAGATACAATTTCCTAAGGGACATCTAAATTTATACATAATGTTAGTTTTCTGCAACAGTTTAATTGGTGGCGAGAGATATTACGAATGATTAAATTGGATATATTGAATTCAGTATAGTATATAATTAATTTTAATTTTTCCTAGGATCTGTGGATGATACATCATTATTCATTAGCTTTTAGGATATTTTCAGCTGGTTTATAATGAGAATGTATTTAATTGTGATATAAAATATTAATGTGTTTAAAAGTATCATAATTTGCTTCATATTAAAATTTCTAATAGAACTTATTTGTTCGTCGACAATATAATTTGATAAGTTATTATTAATAAGTGTTTGTTTCATAGGTTTTTATTCATTATAAAAAAATGTCTTTGGTGGAAGAGTTAATCTTTTTCACGGTTTATTAGTTCCTTTATAATTGCTATTTTTTTAGTAATGTGGAATTTCACTTTTACAGTTAAGAGCGCACGAATTTATATTAGTAATTTATGTTTTATGTGTAGATACTGAATTTATCATCATATTGAATACGAATTATATCAATATTGCTAAGTCTGTATCTAAATCTTAGGACAGAATTATTTGGGAATTTGGTTTGGCGTTTATATATTTCATCCATAAGATAAGGATATAGACGTTTTAGGTAGATGGGGGGGGGCTTCTAAATTCATTCAAAAATATAATTATCAAGACTAGACATATAGAAATTACTAAAAGTTGGGCACCCTAACTGAACTCATGGAAACACCACCCTGTAGTACATATATATTGTTTTTATGATCGTAGAATGGTACTTCAGTAGTGCTAGTTAGAAATAGTTTCCGTAGTGTACTAGGTCTAAGTTTAAGCAGATATAGAGATGGATCATTGTATATGTTTCTTATAATAATATCAATAGATTCGCAAATGTGACACTAAGTAATGAAGTTTAAACGTTAAGTGAGGCAATAGATTAATTATTAGATTTTCCGTATTTTAGAATTTGAATTAATTCAAGAGTTGATTTTATTTTTTATTAACTGCTAATATATGGTGTGATAATTTTCTTTATGATTTTTAATTGATAAAGAGGAATGAGAGTTTGAGGCTATGATGAAAGTTTTCTTTGTGGGTTTTCTAGTGACATATATGCAACCTGGGCTATAATTCGCCACTATTTTAGGAAGATTTAATTTATCTTGTTCCGTGTTATTAAGTGAGATAAAACAAACGTCAAAGATAATATTGGGCTAAAGTCGACATTACTCGGCAATAAAATGCATTTACATCAAAATGGTAATTTTTTTCTCATAATAATAAGGATACTAATAATGAGGATACTAATAATGAGGATACTAAGAAACCCGTCCATTAATATGCGATAATCCTATTAAGAATAAGTAGTCAAAATTTGTCAAAATTATTTATATATATATATATATATATATATATATATATATATATATATATATATATATATATATATTTATATATAGCCAAGTATATAATTGGTGTATACGGAATGAATTCCAATAACCAACAATTACTATTCTTAAAAGAGTGCTCAATAGAGAGTAGAGCAGATATAATTATTTATTTAAAAAAATATAACATACATATGTTATAAAATCACTACAAAAATAGCCATTTTGTTTCAACACCCTCGGTGTCTTATCAAGTGATGATGTTGAATGTAAAATAAATGGTTTTAAAAGTTTCAAATTAATTAACAATCCTTCTCAAGGGGAAAACGTTGTTACAAAGGCTAGAATGACCAATCAAAATACAAGTATGGGAAAATTCAAAAAACTTGATAAGGAAGTCATGTTATAATAGCTATTCAGAGCTTTAAAATAGGGGTAATATTAAAAAAAAATTATTCTAACTAGTAATTATTAAATTAAGTGATATAATTTGATATTAAAATTAAAAGCAAAAATAATCAATTTTTAAATCCAAATTTAATCACTATTAAGTTTAAAGTTATAAAATTGCTGAGGAGAAAAGAAAAAAATACATATGTTATTCAATTTATTTCTTCATTGAAATTACGTTCGAATAGACGCGTATCTGTCATGCGGTCCTCTGAAAATATGTATACGTTTTAATCACAAATGTGTGAATGTGATCCTAATCTCACGGGTAAATCAACCCAAACACACTCAGATTATAATAGATAAGCAACCAAACATATTTAGATATATATACACACAAAAAGTGACGAGACAGGGAACATCTCCACGTCCCTTTATAATATATATATATATATATATATATATATATATATATATATATATATATATATATATATATATATATATATATATACAAATTATACTTTGGCAGCAAGTATATATTCATACAAGTTTAATTAAAAAGAACCGATATGTTCTATTTGTTTATTCCTTAAATTGTTGTTGAGTATTACGCTCGAAGTTCTTCGAAATTCATATTTTGATCAAGTACTTTCTACTTTAGCAGATATATATATATATATATATATATATATATATGGCGCGTTCCCAAAATAATGTATACACTCTTTGAATCGTTATAACTTATTAAATTTACGCATTTTCACTTGTAAATAAGATGAATACAAGAGAAAGATTACACATTTAAAGAATTTGAGAGAAAATATACAAAAAAAAAAAAAAACATAAAAAATTAATTTTAATACGATAAAGGCTACTTGGGGAAATGGACGAATTTTCATATAATGATGAGTTCACACAAAAGTGTTCAAAACTGTTGCCGTTCTGTTCAATTTAATTTTCATATCTTGAAGAAATAGACCTACAAACGTCCAGTATCATTTCCTCTGGTATTTGAGCGCATTCTTCTTCAATTGCTACTCTCATTTCAGCAATTGTTTCAGATTTCCTGTTGTAAACTTTATCTTTTAGACCACCCCCACCAAAAGAAAAAAAAAAAACAAGGGTGTCAAATCTGTTGATGTAGGTTGGTATTCAAGTGACCCTCTTCTTCCAATCCATCTGTTTTGCATATTTTCATTCATATAAGTTCTCACATCTCTGTAATGTATTATTAACTGTTAATATTTAAAGAATGTATACATTATTTCGGGACACCCTGTATACATACAGACATGCACACATATATACATACACATACACACACACATATATATATGATAATTATTTTCTTTTTTAAAAATGGAATTATACTTTAAAAAAGAAAATGATTATACTATTATACGTATACGTTTATTTGTGTCGAGCACTTTTTTATAGATAAATCTTACTGTTCTTTCTTATGATTTTAGTATATATATATATATATATATATATATATATATATATATATATATATATAGAGAGAGAGAGAGAGAGAGAGAGAGAGAGAGAGAGATATTCGAGCTGTCTACACAATTCCACTGATGGTGCCGCACACTGGGTTTCTCTCCTCTATTTGGCAAATTATGTCATTCGAAAGCAGGTCTCATGGTCAGAAAGAGAACTTTCTAATAATTTCTAGCCACTGTCGTCTATTGCCATCTCTTGCTCTTATATAACTCTTTAAATCAGTTATTGTTTTACATAAACGTTGCCACTTTCAGGTTATTTTTATGTATTTTCATGAGTCTCTTTTCGCCTAACATTGAAGTAGACTCTTTTCCACAAAGTCTACATATTTTCAGACCATCATCTATGTAGTTAATGACGTTGCAATTCATGTAACATCTCTGCTGACTTTTGAGGCGTTCTTTGCTTTGACATTTTTTACCACAATGAAAACATGTGATATGACATTCTACACGGACATACGCTAGGAGTCCAACTTTTTTGCCTTTTGTGGGTTATCTTTTCAACTGCTAATGCCTCGTCCTCTGATCTTCAAATACACTTCAAGGAACGCCTCCAGCTCCAGCTCCAGCTCCAGCTCCAACTCCAGCGAACACAATCCAAAGCAGCATTCCCTAAGATTCCGGCAATACTACGCAGACGTTGTTGGTGAAAACGTTTTAACGTCTTCACTTGTCCCTTATAGGTTACCGATGTCTCACAAGCAAAGTGGATAGAACGCAGGCTGTAATTTTTGTCTTTAGAGTTATGATACGTCACGAGAAAAAAAAAAGAAAAAAAAGTTCGTTAAGTTTGCCAAAGGAAGCGCTAGATCTTCCAATTCGCAAGAATATCTCATCGTCAAGAGTGCACAATGTTCAAAGTCCTACCTAAGTACACAAACTTATCCGCAATCTTAAACTTCTTCCAATAAATATACACAGAAGTTTCAACATATTCCTTACTAGAAGAAGAATGAGGCATGACAAAGGTCTTATCCTAACTTATTTTCAGTTCCAGATCTGCGCATCCATTAAAGAAACATCAGTCAAATGCTGCATGTCATTCTCAGAATGAGCAAATAATTCAGTCTTCAGCATTTTGTATTTTGGTATGTTGTATCTTTATAATCGGAGCCATGCGCTGCAGATTAAACAGTTTTCCTGGCGTGCAATACCTAATTAAGTTGTCATGAGGGAAACCCTTAACAGCCATCTCAAACACCTTTGAAAAGTTTATGGAAAAAATTGTAGGACGCGGAATGTTACCATTCTCTATGGGTACTGATTTTGATAGCTTACCCCCAACAATTACCCATGATCAATTTCTACTTAAAATCAAGAAGATAATTAGAGAACTAGAAAGGATTAATAAAAAATAAGAAATCATAATATGTCTATATTATTTGAAGAAACACTTGTGTGTGTGTGTGCGTGTGTGTGCTTCTGCAAGGATTACCATTTTTATACAATGGAAACTTTTGTTGGCGTAGTAGAAATGTCCCTATTCATGTTGATAAGTAAACCCTCACAATTATTTAACAATAGACAGTATATTATTAGTTAATTTTAGAATGCAAGAATTGTTTCTCAAAATGAGACGATGTAAACCAATATATAGTTTACTTATCTTATACGTATGAACCAATCAAAAAAATATTCTTAAAGATGCCGCCATTTATGACATTACAGGTAAAAACTTTTTATATGAAATTTTTAAGACAACCAAAGAAAAGGAATCAGTCTTATTATGGGGCGTGTTCTTTAACGCATATATCTTTTGTATTATTAATGATTCAAGAAAACAACGAAACTTTAAATGTGAATCAACAAGTATATATTGAAATAACATACAAGAAGAATTTTTATTCAATGTATAGATTAAGGGAAAAGAAGTTGCTACCCTTTTACCGTATTTTGATTTGTAAAATGATTGTTCGAAAGAAAGTTCTCTTTAGAGAGAAATGTTCTGGAATCAATGTTAGAACAAGTCTACTGTCAGAATAGATAACACAAGAATTCAATTGATCAGAAAGTGTGTTGTGTTAGAGAAATCAACAAAGTCCTGTTTGATTGAACTTGGCTGAGTCACAGAGACATATGTATATATGTATTACAAAATTCTGTGTCTGTGTGTGCGTTCGAAATGTTGTGACTAAAGTCATAGGTTTGTGTTTACAGGCGAAATTTGCTGGACTCTACTAGTGGCTTGTGACAAAGTCGCCTCTTTTTAAAGCTACAGGTAGGCTCCCAGCGAAACTGCGGGAAAAGTTGATTTTGCACTGAAATATGTGATTGGTTAAAATTTGACCAATCGTTAAATTTGTACTAACGAAACAAGTAAGCAAGTTCAAAACCGAAAAATTCAAAGCACTGCTGTGATGGCTAAATTGTCCTATAGAAAGGCAGTATTGATTTATTAGCCGATCGTGGTAAACATAGCAGTCGCTACAATATCATTAGAATCAAGAATCCCAGTTAATTTAGATTATTTATTACTATTATTATTCAAGTTTTAAAACATCTAAGCGGCATTCATATATATTTGCGAGAGATTTTTAATAACCTTATATCACATTTGACAATCTTGATTTATATTTTTGACAATGTCTTTTACTCGCAGATTTCTATTGAATACTAAAAAGAAGAAATGTCAGACGGAATTGATGTGAAAACTTATAGGCGTCCATTAAAATATCTGGCAGGCAAGTTGACTGAAGTCTTGTCATTATCTGTTTATATTGCACGTGACTAAATAACTAGTCGCTGCACCATCGGCAGGGCGTAGAAGACAACAACTACTTTCCTTGTATGACGGTAAGAACTTCTTCAAAAGAGGTTACCTAAAAAATTAAGTGCACAGAGGCTCAAATATAAGGGATTCATGTTTAACTCACGTTGAAATGTCGTGACCCGAAATAAAAATCTCTCAACACTTAGCTGGGTAATAACCAGCAATTTGTTGCCAATACAGATGAACAGTTTCTTCATTCAGGTCATCGGATACTTGCAGCATTTAACCAAAATAAGCTAAATTTAGCAAATAATACCTAGCCATTACATACACATTATATAACTCAGATGTCCTTTTCTTCTTCTATATGTCCTGTCCGTTCATGATGTAGGTGATGATGGCTCTCCACAATTTCCTGACATTTGTGGCGTTTATTTTTATAATTTTGTATATTTCTTATCTCATCTAAATCTTCCGACATTCATTTACCCAAGCCCGTTCTTTTTCTATGTGCCGTGTCCCTTCATGATGTAGGTGATTATGGCTCTCCACAATTTCCTAACATTTGTGGCGTTTATTTTTTATAATTTTGTATATTTCTTATCTCATCTAAATCTTATCCCGATATTCATTTACCAGAGCCCGTTTTTCTTCTATGTGCCGTGTCCCTTCATGAAGTAGGCGATCATGGCTCTCCACAATTTCCTGTTGTTTGTGGCTTTTATTTTTTATAATTTTGTATATTTCTTATCTCATCTAAATCTTATTCCAACATTCATTTACTAGAGCCCGTTCTTCTTCTATGTGCCGTGTACATTCCTGATGTAGGTGATTATGGCTCTCCACAATTTCCTGACCTTTGTGGCGTTTATTTTTTATAATTTTGTATATTTCTTATCTCATCTAAATCTTATCCCGATATTCATTTACCCAATCCTGTTCTTCTTCTATGTGCCGTGTCCCTTCATGATGTAGATTATCATGGCTCTCGACAATTTCCTGTCCTTTGTAGCTGGTAATAAAGTTTCATATTTTTTTTTATCTCACCTAAAACTTGCTCTGTCATCCATTTACTCAAGCTTCTCAGGGATATTATACGTTGTTTTCCTCTGTCCCTTTTTCCTCAAATCAAATCCTCATTACATGGCCTAGGCATTTCTAATGTCGACTTCAGATGTTCAGTATCAGTGATTGATGTGCCATGCGTGATACACGCTTAGGCGATAATATATCTTTCGATACATGACTGAGGATTCAGATTTCTTTTTACGCCGTAGGTTGCCATTTTTTCCTGCGCTGAACAAAGCTATAGAATCCGGTCTGTCCTGTTATTTACCCATATCTGGGGAGGAGAAGAAGAGGATTCATACCTTTCATAAGAGCATTAGCACGTAAATGAATGTAATGGATTTGACTGGAATTCAAACTCGGCACTCCGAGTTCGAGCCTCTATCTATTACACCACCGTGCCTCCTCTATGTTAAGTGTCCTTTTCCTTTCCGTTTTTTCTTTAACTTTTTCGTTACTCAATTGTCCGGTCCTTAGTATTCTGAATATACTTCTGCAGAAAGACATTTCTGTTTCTTCATATCGAGATTGTCCAGAATTCACTGTCATATAAAAGAACTGATATTACATAACAGTTCAGTATTTTTTTCTTTTTAACGAAATTCATATACAGAAAAAAAAAAAAAAAAAAAAACGAAACCCTCGACGTTCACTATATTTGCAATTGTTTTGGCAATTAAGTTTATACCATCAACAATACAGGAACTATTATATATCATAATTATTTTAATTACTATATGTAATAATCATCATATTTACACTATTTACATTTTCGGACTATTGTTGCCATATTTATAACGTTCCGGCTGTTGTCCGCTCCGACCTTCTTCAGTTGGTTAGAATGTCGAACTGGACCCTTTATTTCGCTCTCTGGGGTAAACTATTCTAGTTCCACGTGCCATGTATAATGGATTTCAGTTATCAGTTATCTCCTGTTAATTCAATTCCGAAACTTCTCCACTGCCTTAACCGGGCATTGAACTCACACAGTTTGAGTCCTGTCACTGGATCTAACTAACGACTTTTTTCCACTGTGCCATGCGTCATCAAGGACACATGGCACAGTGGATAAAGGCATCATATTTATATTATAATATATATGTTTGTATGTCAGCGTTCCATCTATATCTGTAAGTTCTTATTCCATGTGTTGTCTTGGTTCAGAACTCAGTCATCATAATTCTCGACAACTTTTGCAAATCTAAAGATTGTATCTTTATTATCTCTTCCAATCTATTTTCTACTACTCATTTGTAAAACCTTGTTGGGTATGCTGCTCACTGTTTCCCTTCTTGATTTCAATATGGCCATATTTTGTTTCCTTCTCACATGGCCCAGAAATTTCTATCCTCGCGTATTTGTCCTCTTCCTTTCCATATTCCTTAAAAAAATTTGTGATCACTTATTTCGTCCATGGTCTTTTCTTTTCATTCCTCTTTATTGCCTCGTGTTTTCTCTTCATTTTTAAAGAAATTATCCAAACTTAACTGTCAGATAGGAGAAATCATATTACAGAGCGGTTCAGCACGCATTTATTTCTAACAAAATATTCCCGTTTCTTATATTTTGTAAGGCGTTATTCGATTTCTGTGCCATATTTCCCGTCGTTTGTTCTAACACTTCCCAAAGAAGTAAATATCTGTACTTTAGAATCCGACGATCTCGATTTTGATCAATCTATCTTTCTAACGATCATTCGTCTGGCAATAATTTTTCTCAAAAATATTATAGCTGGTGTCAAAGCCTATTATTGCACTTATTGCACTTGCACTTTTGACCCCAGTTTGGGTGTTAACTATTTGCCCAAAGTTTGTACGCTAGTATGTGCTACCAGCGCGAGTCAGGGTGGACCTGAGATACCAGCAATTAAAAGGTGGTTCGATGCTCCTCAAAATGTTCTTAAAAGAGGCCTTGCAGTCGGACGTAGTTTAGCGCCTTACCCACTACACGGATGAAGGTTATCATCATATAGATTACGGGATGATATCAGAATTAGTAAGGAATTACTGGCTAGAGATATGGCTGACAGATTGGAAAAAGGCTGCAGAAATTTTGTTTCAGAACGATGGAATAGATAGGTGTTGATAAACGTTCTATGTGAATTTCAGTATGTAATATGATTCTGAAGTATTTACAATAACAGATTTGTTAGTGTGATGTTTTCTTATAAAAATTGCTGTTCATATATATATATATATATATATATATATATATATATATATATATATGTAATAAAAATCATTGGAGGACATTTGACTGTACGCCTGCAGTAATGTAATGATTAGTTTATGGGCTTTAATCTTTTCAGACCATCAATTTCGAGCTATCAACTAACAATTGGAAACCGCCATTTGTAATTGTTGTGATGCACGCAAAACCCAGCGATGTTGAGAGTTTACGTTTTTGGAAAGTCGCCAGTTCGTTAGTGCACAAAGTTGAGAAGAATTTGAATGCTTTCTGCCGATATGGGTCGCCTGTAGAGAAGTGGAAAAATGCATTGACAGCGTTCGTACAGTATCAGGACACCATTATTCGTAGAGCTGGTACGGAAATTATCGATCCAAATGACAGAACGTCCCTGAGAGACGTTGCCAGAGATCTCCAGGCGTCCGAGCGTACAATCCAGGGTGTTGCATGAGGATATTCAGTACAACTCATAGGTGTTAAGGAAAGGTCAGTTCATGCCTACATTCAGACAAGAACAACGGTTGCTCCGAGCAAAGCAGTTCCGAAACCAGTTAAAACATCCAGAAGAACCTGGCATTATGTGTTTTTACTTTTTTTTTTTTTGGTGGGGGTGTTCTTCAGGGGAAAATAATTTTGGTCAGGATCAAAAAGTGAATCCAATGGGGGAAAGATTTTTATGTACAGATACTTCTGATACCTTAAAGTCATGCACATCATATTTTGTGCTTTTGTAATACTTTTATAGGTACGATGTAGTAAATAAGCCGTGATGGCAGCCAACCTCTTCCAACAGGCTCTTAGTTTGAATGACTACTCGGTAAACTGAGATGCGGAAAACATTTCTGAACCCTGGATAGAAAATGTATTCGATAGAAAGTCAAATGTTTTTTAATCATGACACCGGACCTGCTCACAGAATTGTGTTGACCCAATGGCAAAACCCGTGATTGGATGGCGTGTCCCGCTATTGGGTGGCGCTCAGTCTGCACGAACACATCACTCGAAATATGTAGCCCCCATAATTGCCAGACCTAAAACCCTTTGATTGTTGCTTCAATTCTAGTCTGATCGGAGATTGTCCAACATTCACTGACATATAGAATTTATAATATTACATAACAGTTCAGTACTGATTTTTTTTGTTTCTAAAAAAATCGTTCTAAACAAGAGAAAAAAAGTCCCGCGGTTCATTACATTTTTAATTGTTTTGGAAACCAAGATTTAAATAATTACAAATTATAATTAGCAATTATTATATATGGTAATTATTAGAATTATTATATATAATAATTGTATTATAAGATATTCTGCTTGGAGTTCAGAGTCCCATTTACTTGTGTACGTTCTTATTCAATGAGTTGTTTCTTTTCCGGACGAGATTGACGCAACTTCTTTTCGTTTGTAACTCTAAAATTTGCCCTTCCTTTATTATCCTTCTACTCCATTTTCTACTATCCATTTGCATAACCTTGCTAATGTAGGGCATTGTTGAAGGGGAATCTGATCAAAGTTCGCAAAATGCAACTGATTCCCTGTATGTCACCATTACCCAATTATCAATACAGATCATGTGATGTGTCTATATCGACGATTCCGATCCGGTATTGAAGCAATCAGTTCGGGTGAAAGAGAGTGCATCGAATAAACGCGGAAACCTACCATTAGTTCATTTATTTAACAATAAGATTTTGCCGTTCTTCTTACGGTCTTAAGTTACCTGACCCACCCGGCATTTATTCTTACTTATTTTATAAATTTCAGATAATTACATAATGCCATATGACGTTAGAACTAAGCACCTCGAGTGTGAAGCATGCTATTGTAAGAATATTGTCTGGTAAACTGAAATATTGGAAAATCCTCAACGTTTGAAGAAATTGAAGAAGAACAAAGCAAAATAATGAAACGTATAACTAGAAAAAAACGTTGACTCCTCAAAAAGAATTTGAAAACATTGAAAACTGGAAAAGTAATTCATTAAACAAATTGAAAAAAATGTTTTAACAATTTAGTGTTCCAAATGCAATCGGAGATAAAATTTACAAAATGATCAGAAAATTATCTAAAAAATGAAAGCAAACTGAATATCCCATTTAAAGTATAAATATATAGGACCTACATAAATTTATTTCAACTTTATGTCATGGCAAATTATATAATTGTCATTATACGTAATATTAAATAAGCCATTATCAAATTGTAAATATTGGTGTATATACAATTGTTATTGGAGGTAATTTTGACTATAATTGAGTCTCTAAGCAGTTCAATCTAAGCAAGGCAATAAAACCACTAAGACGCAAGGGATTAGTAAGTGATAGAGAATAGAAGGAAGAAAGTCTGTTAGGATAGAGAGAAATAAAAACGGGAATTAAGAAGACAGAAGATAAAGGTTGATATTACATTTAAATTTTTGAAGAACAAATTTGACTGGAAGCAAGAAATCGGAAGAGAATTTCCCAAACGAGAAGTGCGATAGAAGAAACTATTAACATAGAACTTACGGTTATATGTAGCAATTTCAAATGTAAAATAATTAGAACTATCGGTCAACCCTGTACTACGCATAAAATCCTAAATCTATTACTATGCATAAAGTCTATGTGCCACAGGGGGAAGTAAATTAAAACAATTACCAGGAAAGTATTTATAGAAAAAGCACAGGAAGCTACGTTAGAGCGGTGGAAATGTGTTTGAACCCTAGTTTCCAGGTCATGATTATTAAAATTGCATATTCTTCTTTGAATTTTATCAAGAATCTCTAGGACGACAAAGGGAACCAAATCTCCTAGCAGAATATTTAGCAACTGATCCAATATAATCTTTACATTTCATGTCAGCAGAAAACTTTATCCGTTGAAGTTAGCATCAGCGATGTTGATGGAAGGCAAAAAGAGTTCTATCACACGATTAAATGAAATCAGTTATGTTTTCGATATCTTAAAATTAACAAGGCATTCGTTAACCTAGTTAAGAACAAATTGTAGCTCAATTTCGACATCACAAATAAAAGATGTAACTGTACTTAATGTTTGAATAATAAAATATTTAGAACTTCACCTAATACTGGTTATAACTCTCTATAAATTTGATGATTATTTCTTGATAAATGCAGGGACAAATGTACTTTGAATCCTACATTTCACAACACGAAATATTTCAATTGAAAAATCTCTTCATTCAATCCAGTGCTTTACACGCGATAAAGCTTTTTGCCTTGCCAAAATTGTTTCCAAAGACTATTAAGTAATGTACTTGGTATAAACTTTAATTTCCTACCCATGGAAATTTAATAGTTATTTTGAAAATGTTGATTTTCCTAATAAAATCTAACATAGAATATGCATGGGATTTTGTGTTAAAATCTTTTCAAGCCGAGGATTTTCGAACATCAAGCAACATCAAATTTATAAATTGAAGCAATGAGAGGAATGGTTTTTAATCATAAACCGTAATATAAAAATAACAATTTATATAATGTTTGAAGTTATGGCAATATTAATTTTAGTCGTTTACTCAAGGAGATATTCGAAATTCATTGAATGGTGAACCAGTGCTGCAGTCAGTTGAAATTTATAAAATCTTTCTCTTAAAACCATTTTTTCAGGATTATTGGTATGTCAAGTGTAGTATTGATGGAGGTTTCCTTTCAAACCTTTTATTCGAAGTAGTGTGGAACATCATCATCTTTATTATATCATTATTTTCTCTTCTAGTTACATGTATTAGCCATTGTAGTTATTGTAGCTGTTGAAAGTCCACAAATGATGCGTTTTTTTTTTCTATCTGGAAGAGTTCTTTGTGATTCTGTAGTGACAATCAACAATAGTCGAAGGATTGTCTCCGTCAAAATCCACAATATTCAGTAGCTTAAAGCTTTTCCAACCATTGATCTTAGGAACGTCTTGCATGCAGTATATGATACTCATATTAAAGTCACGATCTGACGAGGCTACCTAAGAATATGACAAAAATGTTCAGATTATTGTATTTGTTTTGTAGCAATTTGAGTTGTTAGGCGAAAGTAGTTCGAGTATCTTTTATTCTATATTCAGTTTTTATCTCCTATACTATGATCCATACACCACAAAATTGTTGTTATTTACCAATTCCGCATCCTGAATTTTTATGATGTATTCAAAGTAAGTCCATCACTGCTTTCATTCCAATTTCAGATCATTGTTTCTGTTTAGGAAGGTTTTAGCTTGTATCCCATTCCTTAAAATAGTTTGTAAAGGATGTTGATTCTTTGTTCAAGATCATTCTCATTCAAATTATGAAAACCTATATCGTTGACATAACCCCCCCACCGTCATCATTATGTTGGCCACGAGAGGAAAAGCAGGATAGCTGTCTTCTAGTAGGTGATTCATTTGGTATGTTGTCAGAAATGCATAATGATAAGTGCTTACCCCTTCACATTGATGTTTGCAAATGCACAGGGTATGCTATATGAAAAATATGAAATAGTTTCCTGATGAAGACTGAAATGTTTCCATGTTGGGGATATCGCCAGATATGTAAGATTCTTTGGATCGATATTTAATCAATGAATTAAATTCAGAACTTGGAAAAGTGTTTCTAATAGGTGCGAAGATGACGTCTATATTGATATGGTTTATATGCTGCTGTGAAATCAACAATTTCCTTTTAGAGAAGTGACCAATTTCCTATAGTTGTTTGATGAGGGATATGGCATAATTACTTCCCTTCCTTGAACGAAGACCAAATTGAGTTGTGAAGAGTTAACTTTCATAAAACAATAAGAGCTTCGTTAATATAATGTTCATTAATTATTTAACTATAATGAATGCAAATTATGTCGCGCTTTATGTGTTTGTGTTTTATAGTATGCACTTATTAATACCAGCATACAATTCAAAATGATTTAAATAAACATGCAATTTGAATGTTTCATACTTTTTATTTATAATCCTACGTGATCAACTTGATTTGATCAACTTTAATTAATACTCTAACTATATTAAGTGTATATTCGGATCCCGCCCAGACGAAACCATATTTTCGTAGTATAGTTCGCACGTTAAATTTTACTGCATTCAATGCATTGTTCCAAAGTCAAACATAAATTTATTTTCGAGTTCTTATTTTCTGTTCTTTCCAAAACAATAGAAACAAAAAAAAAACCGGTTCACCTAGGGCAGTGTACTACTCAATGAATAAAAAATGAATATATCTGTTGATTCTTAAGCTTGATATCGTATCATCTGCAACCCGACTTCTAATGACGTTTAGTTGATGTGCAGACGACAATAGATAAAATAAGAAAAGACATGACTTCTAAAAAACTAAAAAAAAAAAAAAAAAAAAAAAAATAATCATCTTCGGCAGTAATTGGCTTATCTTTTATGCGTAGCATCTAAGATATCCGTGATAAATCTACATCAGACTCGCAAAACAATGTCGTCATTTCAATGACGTCATATACTAATTAATGTGCAAGTTTAGATTATCAAGTGAGATAGCGAAATAAATCTAAATTTTTCTTTACTTATCAAATGTTTTATATTATGTCTTCATCTGTCTAATGGAAGCATAGATGTTGTAATATCCATTGTATTAAATTGTTCTTTCAAGTAGGCCTCTCCGATTACAACTAGTAATGCCTTACGCATATGACCTTAAACAGAGAATCTTTTTTTTTTCTGCATTTATGATGCTGAATAGTATCATAAATCAATAAAAAAAAACGAAATATAAGACATGTAAATAAATATAAAAATCCTAGTGACTTTAAAATATGCAAATAGTTTATTAAATGCCATGTCTCTCCGGGATATAGACGATAATGTCTCTTGATTATATTTCATTCTATTACCTTTTAATTATCATGGTTTCGTAGGAAAGCTAATTGAGTGATTTCCAGGTGTGCTTTTTCGGAGATTTCAATTAAGAGTAGTCCTTCTCTTTGACTGGCGTTGTTTAGCATACTATAGCTGGATGGAAAAGGAATGGATACATACATTTCAAAAAGAAGCATTACTACGAAATAATAAGCCCAACTTGAACTAGGTAAGCCGATTCCCTCTCTCAGAGCCTATAACTATTTTGCCACCGTGAATAGTCGAACTGCATGAGAAAAGGATCCTCTACACATGAGATGTAATCATTTCGGTTGACAGCTTCTTAAAAGCTATTTTATTATGCTCAACCAATGGCACTGAAACTGGAGTCTTTTAAAAGGTTAACCATCTTTATTACTCTTTTAGCCTTCGATATTTCATCTTTCAGTAATAAAACCATTCTTACAAAAATATTTTAAAAGTTCAGGTGTTTGTCAAGATACTGGAGGAAGCAGGGTCATCTTTTAGAAGAATACGCAAGTTTGGTGGATTCGATTTCCTCTAAGTAATTCCAGAGCGGTCTTATCGTTTTGAACTAAGCCAGAGATTTCCATACTTTATTTTTCTGGGTCGTATTTTCGAAATGAAAATTTGCTCCCGCCTCACCAAATTTTATGTGATAAAAAGATACATTTAAAAATAAAACACATGTAAAGATGAGTTGGTTAAAGAGAGATAACCTCGAATTCGAAAACAGAACATTATCATTGATAACTCTCCCCTCCAATCTGCAGTCCATAGTTAATATATTCTTAATATTTGATATAATGTCAAAATATCACAATGATAAAATCGTTCAAGAATTAATTTATAACACTTTATACCGGGACTTATGCATGCAATTACAAGTAATCCGCAATAATATTTTAAATTTTTTATGTTATATTTATTTTTGGCATATGAATTTAAAAAGAAAAAACTTTTTTCTAAATCTTTGATTGTCTTAAAATAATTCCGCCTAACTACAAGGCACATCGCTCCGTTTGGGAGACACTGATCTAAGCAAGCATTTGTAAATACGTGCCAGGGAGATTATCTTATTGTAATAGTAAGCAAGTTTCTATTTTAGATTAATTCGAACAGGAAATTTGATCTATATGCAAGATAAAAAGAAAATGAATAATTAATTAAGTATTCAACTTTTATCACAGGTGTGATAAAAGTTTGTATAAATCAAATATGGCAGGTTGAGAACGATAACTGATTACGGATTGTGAAAAGACGTCCAGTCTTTCATTAATAATTGATGCAACAACGAACACACTTCTACACACATCTTAAGGTGAATAATTTAAAAGATTTGTAGTGCTGTAAGGAATTAAATTGAGTCAAATCTCATTTAATTCTTATTTTTTAATCAACGTTGATTCAGAGGCTAGACTGACAAAATGTTTTTGATTTGGTTCTAAATATAGAATTAGTAAACATGGACAAGATCAAGACGGACAATTTGCTGAATCATATATATATATATATATATATATATATATATATATATATATATATATATATATATATATATATGTGATAGAAATGAAGGAGGATTTGAGATAATCATAATTAAGTAATTCATCAAGTCTAGAAGAAATTTCAACAGAATGCAGAAATTCGTCTTATATTTTGGCCTCATCAGCAGTGCGCATCTACTACCGACAAGTGGAAGCCGGATAGTTACGTTATCAGGCAAACGTTATACCAACTCTACCAACGGGCCTCTGTGGCGAAAAAAATAACTAATTAGACTCGATATAGGACCGCTCGTTCACATATTCCGTGGTGGAACTCGTCCGAGTTTCCGTTACCCATAGGACTGTGCCGACAAGAGCCAATTATCCTCAAGACACACACACACACACACACACACACACACATATATATATATATATATATATATATATATATATATATATATATATATATCAACTCAACTTTCCAATTTTTTCGTTCACCACTGCTGCGGCCTGGTATAAACTCACAATTCTTTGGGTCTAGTCATTGTATCTAACCAACGTCTTTATCCAAGAAGGTCGAAGCGTACAACAGCGGAAACGTGTGAATATGACAGTTAAGATGAGGATTGCAGTCCGAATGATGTAAGTAATCATAATACACCATTTCAGAGATATAGACAGAAATAAGTTTATTTGTTTTATTGTTGGATTTTCATCTTTTTCAGTCTAGTCATATTCTTTCTCGAATTCTAATGATTATGTGGATGTTTGACTTAATTTATGATTGTGTTTGTTGTTTGTTACTAATCACAGTCGATCTCTTATTCGTGTGAAAGAGGATTTAGCGGCATATTCTGATCTTTTCTGTTCTTCTTTCTTGTTTTCGAGGCTTCCCAGTTTCTCCCAGTTGCACTATGCAGAACTGGCAAGTGTTCACAACGCAACCTTATGAGGCTCAACATTCAGGCTTTCAACAAATATGTATTGGTCGGCCTTCGCCAATAATTTCAGCTCGATACATGCACATATTTCTCTGAAAACAAATGACAGTGTCTCCACTTGTTAACGCGGAGAACAACTTTTATAGTATAAGGTTAATGCCTCATAACACAGGATGATTATTTTATTTCCATAGCAAATAGTTTTTAACTGATTCGAGTTTGTAGTACTATACCAGTCGGTTCAAATTAGATGCCAACCAAATCTGCAGAGTTTAGCGTAGCCTGCTGTTAATCGGGAGGATAAACTCTAAGCTACGTGCACAAGCAGTTTTCTCATTGTCTATTTTCAAATTCCTCATTTATCAATCAGGACACCACGGTCGGGACCAGCAAGTTGTTATAAACACTAAAATCCTTTCATAATTTGTATAATTTGTGGTTTGTCAGTACTACACACAGTTTTGAATTTAGGGTTATCCTTCTCTTAAACTGATTAGCAACCAAGATTGAATAGCTCAGTTTGTTCTGCTATTTAACCCATGGCTAGGAGGGTATAGTGATTCATATCTCTGCCAATGTTATTCGAGCGAAACTGATAATAAAGAAACTCGACTGGAATGCGAAAACAATTCTTTAATTTTCCATTCCAAGCCGCTGTCCATTACACCACCCGCATATCCATAAATTATTTAATTGAAGTCCAAACACCCTGAATAACTACAGGCGAATATTTCTTTATGTAAACAAAAAAGGATATTTAACATCCTGGTCGACTGACATGAATATTGGAAATGCCATTTAGCCCAAATTATTCTACATGGCAAATTACAACATATCAATGCATAATTCTTGAATTGAGTAGAGAAATTAATTTATTATTTGTCATCATTTTCGTCCGATAGAGCGAGTGTAGTCGGTGGGGACAAAGCTGTACTCAATTATAATAACTTACTAAATTGCCTCCAAGTTAATATTCAGTTAGGCTTCTTTAAGAATGACTCAACACATCCAATTTCTAGAAACTAATTAACTTTTCTAATTATTTTTTCCGACTTTTTCCAGCATTAATGGCACGCAATCACGCATTCAATCATCTCCCTTTGTTCCCTGTCATAAAACACACGGTTCTACGCATAAATTTGTTCGTCGAACGCTGTCATGTCTCATTGCTCTTTGATTGAACCTGACATAAAGGGGTCACCATTAAACGCATTTCATTAATATTTATGAATACTATATACTATAATTATATTGACTGATAATATCTATACTTATTAAAAGAAAATATTGGTAATAACTTATTTTTGGATATGCTTATTACGCAAATTGAGCCATAAAACTTTATTCATATGTTCAAAATATATAGGCTACTTAAATATTGAATTTACATAATGTTTCAGATTTATGAATAAATTATTATTGTATTCTTTCACATGCTAATATGGGTTTTTAATAATTTATAAATATTGCCAGTAGTTTATCTTTTTATTTTGTTAAAGCTTCCATTGATTCTAGTTTTGTTTTATTTACACTCTTTCTTTTGCTTGTCAGAGATCAGTATTGCTTGAATATTATTTTCCAGTCTCCTACATATTTAATTTAATGATAACTTGCAAGTTTCGTATAAGCTGATATCGAGATAGTCTAAAAGCCATTCCATAATTTTATCGGCTTATATTTGTCTTTTGATAAGATTTGCAAATATTCAGCATTGCAAAAAGTGAAAAAGCCTTTTTCACTTTTCCAGCAGTTCAAATGTTTCTTCGTGATTTATGAACTGAAACCTATTTTCTAGATTCTTTCTCCCGTCGAATTATCGCATGATTTTGTTTTTAAGCATCAGGGAAGCAAGTGATAGGAAGTGAGTTCCACTGATGGGAGATGCGATATAAGAAGCTGACGGAGTAGAGGAGATGTCTATATTTAGCCGTTTCGACAACGAAAGTTTGGGATCCAGATGCCAACCTAGTAGCACGTTTAAATACATGCAGTTTGAGAACCAGTGAAAGTAGCTCGTCGGAGCAGTTGCGATGAAAATACTTATAGAAAAGACAGAGCGAAACCACAGTTCGTCTGTAAGTACGTGACTGTAGATGAGATGCCAGATATGGACCAGTCACGTTGCATATCTGTTTATGGATGTCGAGATCAATAGCGAGAGTACCAGACCATATATAGCAGGAGTATTTCATGCAAGGACGAATGGTTGATTTGTATATTTTAAGTATGGACATAAGCGAGCAAAAACCTTTTGGCCCGACACACAGAACCAAATTTTCTTCTGGTAGATGAAGCTATAGATTCAATGCAGGTTTTCCAATTCAGATCAGTGGACAGCGTGAGACCAAGCAGGTGCAGAGAGACGCTCTCGTGGAGATGGGCATCAGCCATACTGGTGCGAGGCCCAGAGGATATTCTATGGGCAAATGAGAGCAGTTTCATTTTAGGGGCATTAAAGTTTACAAGCTATTTCCTGCCGCAGTCAAACACAGATTGGAGGTCCTTCTCGAGTTCTACGACCATGTTGGTTTTGTCAACGATGCCGGATTTACTATTGCGGCTTTATAAATAGAAGTGTCGTCAGTGTAGATGACAACTTGAGAGTTGATGACCTCAGTGAAATCGTTGATGAAGATGAGAAACAGTGTAGGACCCAAGATAGAGCCTTGTGAAACATCCGCGTTTGTGTGAAATGAACTGAAAGTGAACTCGTTTAAGACGACCTTCATTTCACGGTTTGACAGTAATTATTTTATCAAGTCAAATAATCGTCTTGTAATGCCGTATCCCCAAGCTTACGAAGAAGATCAACGTATCAGACCCTATCAAACGCTTCAGATAGATATAAAGATTCGGCTCAAATGTCTCAGTCATTGTCAAATGCTTGTTATATAAATTCAGTTATGGTCGTGAGCACGTCAACGGTGGACCGGGAAAAGGGGAAACCATATTCCTTGTCTGAGAGCAGATAACGGGATGTAAGATGATTAACCACTTCAGCGATGATTAAAGCCTCGAATAATTTGCCGAAGAGTGGTAGGGGACAGATGGGACTGTAGTTAGATGGGTAATATTCTCTACACTATCGCTATTTAACTGATAAATGATAAAATGAAACCGATTTTATAGCTCTTACCTTTATAGCCAGGATACGTCAACGGAATCTATTCAATCTCGTCTCTCCCCTATTCCGATTTCAGCGTTTTTTCAAGAACTTCTATATTCTTCCCTGAATAATACAAACTTAACTCCTTCAAGTGAAGTAACGATGTTTATCAATACTTCTTATAATCATAATGGTCATTCGACCACCAGACTTTCGTTTATATAACACATATAATTAAGTAAGGCACTTATTTGTGGCTATTGAAATGAGTAAAGTTTATTTTAAAAACCTCTATCAGACCTTTCTGCATATAAATCTGTTCGTCGACAGCTGTTACGCCTCATTGTTGATTAACAGCTCGGAACGAATAGCTCATTATATTAATATTAATGAGGACTATATATCATAATCATTTTAGCTCATCATATTAATCTTTATTTTTTAAATAATGATAAGAAATTACTTCCGTATGTTTTGTTATGAAAATTCCGACATTAAATTGTATTTATAGGTTAGAAACATATAGGACTGAAATATATTTCATAAACAAATCATATATAAATATTTATATAGAGGACTGAAAAATATTTTATAATCAAATCATATATATATATATATATATATATATAGGACTGAAATATATTTGATAATCAAATCATATATAAATATTTATATAGAGGACTGAAAAATATTTGATAATCAAATTATATATATATATATATATATATATATATATATATATATAGGACTGAAATATATTTGATAATCAAATCATATATATATATATATATATATATATATATATAGAGCACTGAAATATATTTGATAATCAAATCATATATATATATATATATATATATATATATATATATATATATATCGGACTGAAATATATTTGATAATGAAATCATATATAAATATATATATAGGACTGAAAAATATTTGATAATCAAATCATATATATATATATATATATATATATATATATATATATATATATATATATATAGCACTGAAATATATTTGATAATCTCAATATATCAGACACATGAATTAATAAAAATTTTAATCTCTCATGTGTTAAAATCCTTGATATTATAGAAATTTGTTGCGACTTTCATCCATTCATTTTGTTTATTCCTCTATTCATTTGACTTTAAGATTACTTACACTCGTTCGTTTTTCTTCCCAATAATCATTATTACTTGTATATTAGTTTCTATTTTTATATACATTTCTTTTAATGACTAATCACGCGTTTTCTTTTAGATAATATCAGAATTGATGAGAAACCATTAGATGACGTTGCTGATTGCTTTTGTTTTTTCTTTCGGCAAGATTAGTAGTAATCAGGTACGCAGAAATTAAAAGAATTTTGTTTTGCAACATTACACTTTTACCCTGAACCATCAAGTTTGTATCGTTCATCACTTAAGAAACGTCTAAAGCAACAGTATACTCTTATTCATTCCATTTATTCTGGAAACATAAGAAACATTCAATGGATCGATAATTTTTCCAAAATATTACTCACCTTTTATTTCACTTTCTTCGCTTAAGGAAAAATTGAATATTTTGCAAGAGTTTGCTGGGTGTGACGATAAACCACATCCGACAGCAAGGGCTCTGATCAGGATGTTTTGGGGGAGTGTGGAAACACATCTTAACGTAATTCCCAATTTATAATACGCATTTCTTTTCTAAAAAAGAATAGAAAAATGAGGGGTTAATATTAAACACAGCTACAAAAAATCTTTTAAAAAAAATGCCGTTTCATAGGTTGATTTCAGTTGCGAAATGACAACTCACCATAAAGATGTTAAATACAGTCATATGATCATAACAATACTTAAAAATTTATAATAAAAAAAGAATTATCATAAAACTAAATTAGAATAATATCATTCTATTGTGAAAAAACTACATACGGATACGGCAGATTACACAATGTATTGAAAAAAAAATAGGTTTCTGTCTATAATTCTGAGACGAGGTATTATGTACACTATTTACATTATTAGGACTATTGTCCTCATATTTGTCGCCATATTTATTACAAAGTTTCGTCCGCTGTACACTCCGGCCTTCTTCAGGTGGTTGGAATGTCAAACTGATCCCTTCCTTTCGCTCACTGGGTTAGACTTTTCTAGTTCCACAAGCCATGTTTTAATGGATGTCAATTACAGTTATCTCCTGTTAATTCCCCTCTCCAATTTCGCCACTGTCCTAAACGAGTATTGAACTCAAGCACAGTGGATAAAGGCGTTAGTAAAATCCAGTGACAGTACCCAAAGAGTATATATATATATATATATATATATATATATATATATATATATATATATATATATATATATATATATATATATATATATATATATATATATATATATATATGTGTGTGTGTGTGTGTGTGTGTGTGTGTGTGTGTGTGTGTGTATACTATTTGGAATTTTTGCAACCGTACGTGGATGACTTCCTTCTGGTGACTGGAGAATGGCATTTAATTCCTCGGAAGAAAGAAAGAAAATTTAAAAAATGGCGAATAAGAAAACGAGATGTAAACTAAACCCCTTCTCTTCATCCTGGTACCACCAATAGCTAGGGAACGATTTCGGCTCCTTCGCAAAATCCACCCATGCCTCGCTCACCCGTTTCATCTCAAATCAAATTGCTGGCTGAGTTCGTTTGTAGTTCAAGATTGGAAGGAAACATTTCTAGAGCCTGTATGTAAATTGACTTGCCTGATGCCATCTTGTTTTAGATTTTTAAATGTCTGTGATTCTTTGAATTTTATTTATTAGTTAATTTTTTGTTGCAGTTTGTTGCACTGAAATATGATTTTTTCACCTATCGATCATTTTGTGTTTATTTTGTTGCTATTGACGACAGATAGGGCCAATTATGTTAGTCTTTTTGTCTCTTCTCACAACATATGTCATGGATATCGCAACAAAATGAAATAAAACTAAACCAGCTCAGAAAAAAATACACCTACTTCTCTGAATCTTACTTTCTTCAATATTCGTGATAACCAGTTTCTGCAGCATCAAATCTTTTCTCCAGGAACGGTGGCCATATATATTTGCCCTTTGCGAAACCAATTTAAATTTTTCCATTGCTACTAATGAATTCTTCAATCTAGGATATCTACCCTTTTGCCGAAAAAATCGTAGTATTCACATGCATGGCCCTCGTGTTTACATCCAGGATAATCTTCCGATGGCGAGATAACTGTCTCTCAAAGTCGCCGACTACTCTTTCATGTGATTCTGTAATTTGCTCCTAAACTGTTAGCTATCCCTTTTAACGTCATCGCTCCCCCACTTCCCAAGACTGCAGTATGTTAGATGCAATAGATAATAGTCTTCGGTGACATTAATGCTGACCAAACAGGTGACTGAAACATTCCAAAGGTACTGATGTTGCCGTTATACAGGCATTATTTTTGCTTTGCCCAATCTCTACCTCAAATCCGGGACTCCTCAACTCGTTTCACCAACCAAACCGAGTAACAGGCTTTACTGCATCTATTTCTTACACCCCTATCCTCGTTCTTGCCGAGCTTTTAATACTTCCATCTTGAAATCTCATACCACTCTTTGGTAGATATTGATATCTCCTTCCAATCATTCATTAAACACGAACTCCCTATCAATAAGACTTTCCGTTAGCAGGACGCTGTTTGGGACTCATTCCGGGCTTTTCTTAGTGACTCCCCTTGCACTGACATCTTCAACTTCCCAATAGAAAATTGCGCCGCTGCTTCTTTCGGGGTCAAAGCCAGCATGGCCGCTTTCATTCCTTCTGAGAAATACCAGGTGAAACCGCGATCCTCTCCATGGTTCATGGTTGCATGCTACATTTCCATAGCACAGAGGAATCATTATTTCCGGCTATACCAGCGTGACTGCTCTCATCATAAAAGGTGTTTATTTCCTACTGCTCGTAACGAAAATAAGGGAGACTTGGAACGAGTTAAGCCCCTGTTTGCTGAGAGAATGAGAATACGACAACACTTTGCATCTTGTGATTAGAGGCGTCTCTGTAAAAGGGTACTAAATAAGTTCACAGTCACTATTCCTTTCCCTTTTCAATCAATTTGTGTTATCATTCTCTGTTGATAAAAATAAATGCTTTGCTCATAAATTCTCCTCAAACTCTACTCATGAGTATCTGGAGTATCCCTGCCTAACTTACCACTTAGAACTGATTCGCTACTGAGTGAAATGCATATAACCCCTTCCATTACTATCGTCTCTAAACTTGATACCCACAAGGCATGTCTACCTGATGTTATCCCTGTAATAATCATTAAGGAGTGTTTTCCTGAACTGGCTACTGTTCTCTCGAAACTATAATAAATACCACAGTACCTCCTGCTTTCCTGGCTGCTCCAAGACATCGAAAAAGATGAAATCTGGTGAATCTTTCGACCCATCTAACTATGGGCCTATTAACGTTCTACCCGTTTTTGGGAAACTCGTAGAGGCCCCAATCAATGCTGAATTGGTTCATCGTCTCTCATCGCCAACCTTTTTCTCATACAAGGAATACGTATTTCGTTTCTCCAGCCCCACTTCTGATGTACTAATTATAATTGCGGAAATTATCGTACATAAGATGGAACGGTGAAGCCCGGGGTGTTGTTTTGGACAGCTCGAAAAGCTTTGACAGGGTATGGCATTCAGGTCTTCTACCCAAGCTAAAAAGTTATGGTATCGCTGGGCACATTTTTGATCTCATCCAGTCCTTCCTATAAAATCATGAAAGTGAATGTTGTCCTGAACAGCCACTCGTCTCCAACCTTTCGTATAAACGCTAGCGTCCCCCAGGGCTCCATCCTTGATCATACGCTGTTTTTAATCTTCATTAACGACGTTCCGGATGGCATCAGTATCAACTTAACAACTACACTGACGATACTAACATTTACTTCTGCTTCGATATTAAAGCTGATCATTCCGGCAATGACAAAATGGCAGCTGGTGTAGAAAGTGTGTCATTGCGCCTTCTCGGCCTAACGTCCCCAGCTGACATGAAATAGAAAAATTATATCGAATCCATTGCTAGGCTAGCTACTACGAAATTCAGTTCCCTGTGTCATGGGAGACAATTCGTCTCTTTTTAATGTTTTCTATCTATAATATTGCTGCCATAAATGATCCAGTGCCCCTGCGATTTACCTGGAGCTCTTTGATAACATCCACAGAATGATCAGCAATATTATCGGTCTTGGTGTTGCAGCTTGGCCTGAGTAACTTGCCCACCGCTAAAAGTTAGCTCTCCGTGCCGGTTTTTATAAATACTTTCATGGTAACTGTTTGGCTGATCTCTTTGCTATGTTATGTAGACTATGATTTTAAGCGCAATACTAAACTGGCGGAAAGATCACATCATTTTACTGTTGAGGTAGATAGAGGAACCAGTAATTTCTACGCTAACAGTTTCTATTCTCGCATTTCTTGCTTGTGGAACGCCCTTCTGGTTTCATTCTTTCCAGCCAACTTTAATATGCAAGAATTAAAATGCAATGCCAATCGCTAACTACTGTCATTCTGAATGCTCTTTTCTCTTCTTAGCCATTACTAATGTTTCTGTTCCATATTTCTCCATGCCCTGTAACCCCTTGCATGTTAGGGGCTGTACTGCCTTGCTTGGAGTGACACCGATTTAAAAAAAGACCCGTATATGCTGCTAAAAAACAAACAAACAAATAATTTTCAAGAAAGTGTTTCGCGTTTAAGCTTCCACTTTTTCTTGGCAGTTATTATATACAAAGAATTTGAAAAAATATCATTTTGCCTTACAATGAAAAATGTACACTAATTGAAAAACAATGTTTAGCAAGTCACGATATTTTGGACACATATATGTCTATTGTCCTTGTCATACATCGCGAAGTCATGGGTCACAGCATGAAATATAATTGAGTTTTCGCGTGAGTATATAAACACATACTTTTTAGACAGGTCTCTATTTTATGCCGTCATCTCAAAAATCAATTTGAAGATGCGTATTGATAAACAAACAAAGACCAGTGGAAACTTAACAAAGTTTATTCATTTATACAAATCTGATCACGAAAAACACGTTACAAAACCAAATCAGAAAGGTTATATTATTGACTGATGTAATTTCCATTCTGTGTGAAGTTAAGAAACAAACTGTCATAGAGAGAAGTTCATTTGAAACAGTCTTCTTTGTTAAAGATATCTGTCATTTAATCACGACATCGTTGTAGTTGGGTATGTGGCTTGAAATGGTGTTTGGCGACCATAGTCGATATTGTAGTTACATTAGTCTTAGAAATATCTGAATTCAATGACACTAAATTAGCACTTTCTCTGTTTCTTGCTGAAATCATATAAGCTGACTTTTCGCACTGTATATGGTATATATTGATTAGTTCTATTGCCCCAAAATAAGCGACGGAGACACTGACGGAAAAGTAAGTGAGAGAGATATCTAAATCCTACCACGTGTACCTATAATTGCACCAATTATCACAAGGTGTTTTGAAAGAGAATCTCGATATATATATGTATATATATATATATATATATATATATATATATATATATATATATATCGAGTTTCTCTTTCAAAACCCCTTGTAATAATTATATATATATATATATATATATATATATATATATATATATATATATATATATATACATATATATATATATATTAATTAACTGTCCAATAAAAAGATAATGCCATCTTTTTCTTTCCTGCAGAAAGTGAAATTGTCAACTGCTTCTATATTTTCTATAACATTTTTGACTGGCTTTAATTAAAAGTTATTTTTTATTCATAACCTTTAACCTAAACTTATTCTTCTCTATTTTAGCCACAACATCCGGAATACGAAATATTCCTTTACAAAGTTCTACTTTAGAGGCGAAATGATTTCTGCCGTCCTAAATAACGCCTCTTCATAATGCTCGAGATATTCCTGAGAAGGATTAAAACTTATGAACATAACGGTCACATAAGAAGCCTGTAGTCTTTAAAATATTTTAGTAATTATTAATTGTACCAGCAACGTGACTTGCAATGGTCTTACTTTACGGTTCCGTATAGGATGCAGGTTCGAATCCTGTCCAAGGACGAATATTTTCTATGAAAATTTCTCGGCATTCAGGCCGGTAAATGTTATTTAATACTGTTTATTATAAACAGAGCATTTACTTAAATACTTAAAAATGTCTTTAATAAATAAATTGTCGGACATTGTTCATTTCGATACACCATGAGCAGTTATGAATATACGAGATTCATGGAAGATTGAAGTTTATAAACAGTAAATTCGACCTTGCCTACCGAACGATCCGAGCCTTCAAGGCACGTCAGCGTAAATGACGGTTCCGTATAGGATGCAGGTTCGAACCCTGTCCAAGGACGAATATTTTCTATAAAAATTTCTCGGACATTCAGGCCGGTAAATGTTATTTAATACTGTTTATTATAAACAAAGCATTTACTTAACTACTTGTATCTATAAAAAGAACGTTAAACATAAAATATGTCTTTAATAAATAAATTGTCGGACTTTCTCCATTTCGTAATATATATATATATATATATATATATCAGTGTCTGTGAATATGCATGTAAGTTATTATAAATACCCGTCTATCGATGAATATAAATTTCTATTATTTCAGTTAGATATCTTTTAGATGATGAAATTCGAAACAGAATTTATACAACAAATTTTACTGTCTAGTAAGATTAGAATATTATTTTAAGATTTCCTGAGTTTGAACGAGCTAATTTCTAACCACTTACCTAGAAAGAGAACTAGTAAGAGATTAGATTGACAATAGTTATATAGATTTATTTTAAGAGAAAAAATGTTTGAATGTATAATATTATCACCATTATAGCATGATTTGGTAAACGAAGAATATATATTTTAATCACATATAGCCTCATAACTTTCATTAATCTATCTTACTAGTTATATATATATATATATATATATATATATATATATATATCATAGTAAATATATATATATATATATATATATATATATATATATCACAATAGTATCAAATCTGTTTAACAATCTCTCTGTTGATCATTAGTTTATCATACATATCTATTTGCATATGCAAATACATATATGCATACACACAGCGAGACACTGGGTAGGTAGGTGACCAGATGTAATTTGATATATTGTCGTAGAAATTTTCTGACATCTATGACTGGGTTCTCTTGCTTGTGGGATATGTGAGTCCCTTTGCCAGATGTATGGTCTTCTAGCAGACACCTTCTTGTGACATGGCATGATTACCTCCTCAAGGCATTTGATGTAGCCTTCCATATGGAGTGTGAAGCCCACTGGCAAGATGAATGAAAGTATAACCTCGCCATCACGAATGATCAACTCAAACATCGTGATGTTGGCTGGATATATCATCCAATTATTTCTGAATCATTTGTCCTGCCCTCTGAAGTGTTCGCATTGGAGCTTCCGGCGCGAATGCCAACCAGTACAGCATGCTGTTTCCAAATTTCTGGCGGAGGGAATTGTGTCATATTGATCTTGTTCTTACAGACGGCGCCCAACAGATCCTACTATACTAAGCAGTCAACAAATTTTAAAAAAATCAACCAACGCGCATGTGCGAAATTAAAAAAATATTATATGGCGAAAATTTAACCATAAATAACTACAATATAACCATCGCACCCTGTGTGCTCATATATATATATATATATATATATATATATATATATATATATATATATATATATATATCAACAGATTTTATTTAGAATGAGATGTTGATACTGAGGGGTCCCAATTTTTAAATGTTTTTGGATTTATCAGCTTTGACCCTTAACTTGTTAGTGCTTTTGATATTTTTAATGTCTTTTTGAGTTGAGATTGGAACTGATTGGCCAGAATTTTAAAAGATATCTTTTTAATTATATTAAGCATGTCGAGTTCCAAAGAATCTAACAATTTATTACTAGGTAGAGTTTTTTGTGATTTCAAGTCAAATGATTCATTTTGGTCTTTAGATTTGCTCTGAGGTTTGCAGTGGAAGTAGATTTTCCATCTCTTCCATTTATGAGACCAATAAATTTCATCCCTTTTATGAGATCAATAAAACTTTTTTCTGAGATCATTAAATCCAAAACATTTACAAAATTGATCCCTCTAAATATCACCATCTAATTCTAAATGAAATCTTTAGCTCCTATAAGAAAGACAAGAACAGTATTCCCTATCTTCTATAAATAATATAAAAAAAAAATCTGCTAAATTCGCCTATAAATACGAAATTGCTGATATCCTGGGTATAAATCATATGAAACATGCCTACCTATTTTGTAAAGAGCATAATCCGAATTTTCAAAATAATCTGCAATCACTCTTGATAAACCCCCAATCTGAATTAGGTCTGATTTAAAAAAAAATATCTTTAAGAAAATAACCATATCTCTACTAGAAAAATACCCCGTAAATCTTTGGAAAGATTGCTCTGAAATGATTCCACGATATAAACGTTAAATCTAAATCTTCATTTATTCAAATTGATATAATCGAATTCTACTCCTTCATTTCTGTTAACCTATTAGAAAATACGTAAATTTTGTAAAAAACTATATAAATATCACGGATGACGATTTAAAATTTTAAAGGCTTACAGAAAATATTTAATGACTCCCCTTGCGTTAAAAAAATGAATATTTCGATCTCCTCATCGGAGCATTTGTTTCTGCCAAAATACGAGATTTAGTGTGTATAAATATTTTAGATACCCTAAGTAGATTCTTGTACACCTAAATGTAGAACTATAGAGAGATGACGGACTCATTTTTATTCCTAATAGGAATGGTACGCTAACTTCTAATTTACGGAAAAAGTCAATTCCAATTTTTAGATTTACAAATTCATATTTCATCTACTTTAAAAATCGTTAATTTCCTACATGTTACAATTAATGTCTCTAATAACACTTTCAAACCCTTCCAAAAAGAAAATCAAGCCCCTATATACGTCAACTTCAACTCAAACCAATCTAAATCAGAGAATCCCAACACAGTCAATACGAGAATCAGCAAAATTCTAGCTACAAAATATTTAATGAAAACAAACATAAATACAATCAAGCCCTAAAAAATTGCAAATTCCAACTAATATTAAATTAAAAAAAATAATCGACTGAAAATACACCTAATAAATTTAAAAATAGAAAAAGAAAAATTAGACGGTTCACCCCCACCATTCTGCAAATTATCTGGCATTAAGTACATTTTTTCTTAAAATTAATACAGAAAGACTTTAGTTATAACAATATATTAAATCAAATCTTTTATAAAATTAACTTGAAAATTATTTACTTGTGTGTAAACAATATGGAAAAAAAAAATTGCCACAAGAATAATCTGCTTAAAGAATTTCATATGAACCAAATACAAGAAAATACTTCTACCTGTAATTGTAAAAGTAAAACTGAGTGCTCAGTTGGAGGATTATGTTTGACAGAAAATGCAGTTTATGAGGCCATAATTTTTTCCCACAAAATATAAATCAGAAACAGGTTTATATTGGAATATCCGCTGGGGATTGGAAGCAAAGCATTTAAAATTATCGTCATTAATTCAAAATCGAATCCTTCAAGAATCAAACACCCCTATCTAAATATTATCTAGATATTAAGGAAAACGGCTTCAATCCGCATATAAAATGGAAAATTGTTTCCGGGGTTAGAACACTTTAGAGAAAGATGTAACCTTTGCATTAAAGAAAAATATTAATAATCAAATATAATCACCGTAATGAAATCAACTTCAAATGCAGACATAAAAACCAGTTCAAAATAACAAAATATTCCAATTCTTTTTTTTGTAGGGGGGGGAGACTTGCCCATGGAAACTATGGGATTTAAATAATCAAGACACTAAGTAATTTCCGTATGTCGGATTAAGGACATAGGTTAAAAAATTTATGTGTAAATGTTTTCATTTTCTAGGTTTCGTGCCAGTGTTACAAACTCAAATCGATCTAACTAAATATCTTAGCTCTATCACTGATATTGAGCGCTTTCTAATAAGTACCGCTCATATATAATATATAAATAACATATATAAAAATATTGCATATATATATATATATATATATATATATATATATATATATATATATATATGGACCAGGTACTGGACTCTGTTCGCCTATGCGAATCAGGCGTTTGTAGACACTGGACTGCATACGGCTCTTCTCAAAGGACTCAATGCCTTCGTGAATTAGTTTCCGACACTTACTTCTGTCCAAAGCCATTTTTCCCATTGGTCTACAGATAGTCCAGATTGTTTCCGATAAGATTTTATTGTGTCCTTAAATCTCTTCTTCGGCTTTGATGCATTTCTCTCTCCTTCCAACATTTCACCATAGAACAGCCGTTTTGGCAGACGACTGTCATCCATACGGTCAATGTGACCAACCCATCGGAGACAATTTGGTAGCCCTGCTTTCTCTAATACCTCTGTATCTGAGACATGGGACTGCCATGTGATATGAAGTATCTGTCTCAGACACCGTTGATGGAAGCCCTCAAGATGTTTTAGTTGATGTTTATAGAGTGTCCATGTTTCGCTTGCATACAGGAGGGCCGTCATAACACATACTTTGTACACAATGATTTTCGTATGTAACTTGATACCATGCTGTGTCTACACACGTTTTTTAAGTGCTGAAAAAGACCAAGACGTCCTTTCAATGAGGAAAGAGATTTCTCTGTTGAGGCTGCATCCTTCAGAGAGGGTACTGCCAAGATATACAAAAGAATGTACTGCGTCTAATTTATTTCCTTTAACGAATATAAATTCACCACGTTAATTGTGACATATGCGGAAAATTGTGCCCATCTTTTGCCGGCTTCAAAAGCCATTTACGTAAATGTGCAAAACCTAGTGTGGACCCGAATAATGTCACTGTAAAAAAAACTGATCGGGTATGCCATTTCTGTGGCAAAATTTGTTGCAGTTTGGCTGGTCTGAAGAGTCACCCTGCGAATACATAGAATTTGAGGGAAGTGGAAGAGGGGTGAGGACATAAAATAAAGGAGGTGGTCACGCTCGAAACCTAGAAGACAGCCACGATATATTTATATACTCATTTCACACACACAGATTTATATATATGGGTGGGTGTGTATGTATGCTTGTCTATGGTACGTATATGTGTGTATGGGTGAATATTCGTATATGTGCATATGTATATACATATATATGTATAAGGGTATATATATATATATATATATATATATGCTTGTGTACATGTGCATGCATATATATGTATGTGTGCATATATATGTGTGTGTGCATGTATTTATATATATATATATATATATATATATATATATATATATATATATATATATGTCTATATGTTTCTTAATTATTTAATTAATATTTGTTTTGTTGTTACATTCAGCTCCCTGGATAACATCCTCTTTGGAATTATTCACTCTGATTAACAAACTCTTCAGTACTTTACTATATATATATATATATATATATATATATATATATATATATATATATATATGTATAATTTAATCAGGCAAGGAAACAGTAATATTAAAATGTGCTCAATACATGTGTAAAATAAATATAATGAGACTTATTCCATATATAAAAATGATTTAATCATGTATGTTTTGTATCATCTGAGTTCCTTTTTTGCGAAATCGTATTATAATAGGCTAACCTCTTTTTCTCTATCGCTTTATCCTATCGCATATGAGCTAAATAAGTTAAAAACATAAAAAAATGTCTTTAATACTTGTTGCTGAAACGCATACAGCCTTGAACAACCGAACGAGAAAATAGTTAAACATCCTATAAACAACATGAATATTCCCTATGTTTCTATTTTAAAATACGATACTAATATGTGAATATTAAATTCATTAGTATTGTATTAATTGAGTCGTTTTATTGGATATATTTTTTGTATAATGTTTATTTTAAATACACCGGTGCTTATTGACTACAGTTAATGGATATGAAGTTTGGCCAACGCCGTACGGAGGACCTGCGGTATATACGCTAATGTTATATGCTGCAAACCCCTTAAAACCTTACTTCAAAATTAGGTCTTGATAAGTTGCATGATACGTGATTACACACAATGTATGTATATATATATATATATATATATATATATATATATATATATCTATTACAGAATACGTTAAGATAAATCTCTTCAAATCTTCCTCTGTTCCTTTATTCATTTCTATCTTAGTGTTTCCCCTATATGTGCTAATTCTGTTGTTGTTTCGAAGTTGGATTTCAATCGATTTTCACTTTCCTTAATTCCTGCCAACACTTCACTGTTGGCATTTTCTTGTTAGCACGGAAAATGTGATACCGAAACCTGAACGCAATTCGGAGGTGCGAAAGATGCTTTGCAAATTCTAGACAAAATATTAAGTAATTGGAAAATTTCATTTAAAAGAAAATAGTGATTCAGTCCCTTGTATAACATTGAATGTTGGAAAACATTACCACAAGTGATGAAAAACTGGAAGCAGCGGGAATATCGTCTCACAAATGCATACTCAGAATTTCATGGACCGAGCGTGTAAGCAACAAGTTAGTCTTAAATGTTTAACAAAAAGAAAACAGTTGAAATTCATTGTACACATAATGAGGAAGGAGGGCTTAGAAAGCTTAACCTTCATAGGGCATATCGAGGGATAGATAGATCAGAAAAGGCCACCTATCTGTTTATTTTGTGTTAATGGATGGTCAATATTAGTTGGTGCGCTTGGCAAAGGGATCTGAGTTGATGTTTTACGGTTTATCAACCTTTTGCAAGTTATTTAAAAGCAACAAATATTTTTGAATGTAAGAATATTTTTGAGATAATAATGATTTACTGATACATGAGTTACTAATTAACCTGGGAGAATAAGAAATGACTTCTTACATTTCCCAAGGTTATTTGAGCGTAAATAAAGATAAAAAAAAAAAACGTTAATAGAATTAGAACTCATCTCTCCGATTTCCAATTTCGAGCTGTTATCCATTACACCCACCGAACATCCAAACAGACAGCACTTGATATTCATAAGCTGTCACCCATCTAGGTACTGACCAGACACAATGTTGCTTAACTCCGCTGATTGTACGAGAACTAGTTTATAAAAATTGATATTGCCGTAAGCTTGCCAAAGGGAGATCATCACTGTGAACAGGACGTCGTAGAGAGTCATGATCACCAACATGCTAAAGGGAGAGGCTGCATAGAAGAAGGATATTATTTCTAGTGTTATGGATGTCTAACACTGTTAAAAATTAAATAATACTATTTGACAGGAATTTTTTTCAAGCATTTCGTCCGTCCTTGAAAATTAAAAACGTTTTTACAAAGAATGCTATAAATAACATAAAATGAATTAGAATAAAATTAGATATTTTGACATCTTCCATTTCCTTTCCGTTTCTTTTTAATGTGTTTTATGACTCGTATATATTAATATATGTTACTAAGAAATATACAGGAGAAAAAAAAAGATTAATCAGACTTAAACATCTGTGCAGTTTTCCTTGCAAAAACAAAAACAAAATTATAACAGATATTAAAAATAATTTCCCCAATACATTCTTGAAAATCTATTTTTGTTATGCCAGTAAATAAGAGAAATACTAGATTGGCATCTAGTCTGCATCATTTCATCTTTCATAATTTCATTCCAAACACAGCGATAACGCCACTAAAAGGCAACAAGTGCAAGAGGTGAAATTTTTAGCATAGAACTTACAGTTATATTTAGTGATTTCAATTGTAAAATGATGAGACATAACTGCCAATCTTGTAGTACGTTTAAATTCATAAGATGAATGTACCAAATTTGGAATTTCTAGATGGAACCATAAGTTAAAACTTTCTTCTCTCGTACTTCTCACCTGTAGAATTTTCTTCCGGTTTCTTGCTTTCCATTCAACTTTTATCGTCAAACATTTAAGTGCAATATCAATTGTCAACTTCTGTCACGTTAAACCCCTGTTCATTTATTGTCCTTTCTCCTTAAAAATGTTTTTTGTCAGATCCTTTTACCCACAGTAACGTTATACACCTTAGTGGCTTCAGCCACTTCTACGATATAAAATGATTTTAAAAATATGTTAGTTAGACACTAGGCAATAACTCGAATTTCATATAATACAGTAAAATATTTTTAAAAATAGGTGGGGAAGAAGAAAAGGCAGTAGAGTTTTCAAAAAAGCTACATGTTTTTTTACAGCTATTTTTACGCTAAACAGAGGTGACATAATAATTATGAGTTCAATCTCTGGGCCATGCAGTGTCCTTGAACTTGATGGAAACGGGGTGATCAATAAGAAAACAACACTAAAATAAGAAGCAGATGTGATATCTCTAGACATGAACAGTGGATTGAGAAAGATATACACATTAGATTGAATAAAGTGATAAATTCGATATTCCCTGTAGGTTACACGAGTCGACAGACATCTGATGAAGACCGAAGAACACAAATGTCGAAAATAAGAAATAACAACAACAAATTTATAGCAGCCCTTATTTAAACAGTATAAATAATGATATCACCACGTCTCAAAAATTCACACTGAATTGGTGAAATGATTATAAAAAATTGAGACAGACTGAAACATGTTTCCTACTAATTTTGTTTCTGTTTTGTTCAAAACTTACTTTACTGAGTAAAAAATAGATTTATTCAACACCGCTGATTATATTCCATCTTACACGCACGCACGCGCACGCACACACAAACACACACGCATATATATATATATATATATATATATATATATATATATATATAAGATACATATATGTTAAATATCAAATAGAATATCTCTGTAAAAAGACAATATATATATATATATTTATATATATATATGTTTATATTATATATATATATATATATATATATATATATATATATATACATGTTTATATTATATATATATATATAGATGTTTATATTATATATATATATATATATATATATATATATATATATATATATATATTGAAATAAATCTGAATATTTGAATTGTGAATTATATTATTTTAAATGAAATTGAATCTACCATACGGATGGTTTTGTGCCTATGTGGTTAGTGTGGATTGTACGCATACATATATCTTTTTGTGCGTTTTACAATTACTTGCCTCATAAATTTTCATCTTGTAGAAAAAATCATTTTTCAGTGCTGAACGGAATTGTATTCTTTTAGTTTAATATAAAAAATAAACAAGAAAAGATGCGACATTTTTTTTATCTTTTCTTTAAGTAAAAGATTTTGTTAATTCAGTCACTTTTTGTCCGCATGGGTAAAGTAATATTACATTGTGTTTCGAAAACCTCTTCCTAAGCTGATCATTAAATCCGAAACCTGACACATAGACAGTTGAAGTTTTCCTACTATAATAAAATGGATATGTTTCATTGGAGTATTGTTGAATTAAATACATATGGGAATGATGATGTCAATCAGTATTTGATTTCTAAGATGAATACGATTTTTTATTATTATCTTACGGGTTTATTTATATATAAAATAAAAATTCAGTAACTGCCCATAGCGCTTCTATACTTATGTTAAGAAATAGTGAATATCAATTTCACCAGGGTGGTAGATTTACTGGTATTGTAACGGATATCAGCGGTGAAAATGAAATCGAAGAGCCAATTGCATATTATGGTCAAGCCTTTTACATTACATTTCGCATAATTGCTACTATATAAAGCAAGCGGTCTACTAAAATGAAAGCCTCAAATTCCCAACCCGTAGAAAAGGGAACGAGAAACCACTCCGCTATGTTTCCTAAAGACGCTCATGGCAATTCACAGGCCATGAAGAAAATTAATTTATGGAGAGTCATGATCGCTTGTTTTCTGACGGTATATGGCATTGAAATATTCATTTCTCATATTGTGATTCGGATATAATATGAGTACCCATCGATGTTTAGATGTCTTTATATTTGTCGGATCCATGAAACCACGCTTATAGAATAATTCTGATATCATAGCATCGATCTTTCATTATAAACAGAATATGAGCTTGCGTTTGCATAATAACTTTCATTGCGAAATTATTACACAATTTAAAAAAAATATTCATAGAATGACAGCTCATGTTTATTAATTTCAAATTCACATACCATCATATGTATTTTGTTTAATAAAATAGCATTATAGAAGAACTTTAATGGTCGTCACTTGCAGCAAAATAGCAATGGCGTAATGATTGGGTAAAATCTCTTAGAGAATATCACCACGAACATTATTCAGTTTTATATATATATATATATATATATATATATTAAAAAGGCTTAAACACTAATATTCCATGGTCATAATTTATTCAATTGGAATCGTAAATATGATCCAATTCATCAGACCTACAAATTCAAAAAGAAAACAGTTTTCTTTTTGAATTTGAAAACTGTTTTCTTTTTGAATTTGTAGGACTGATGAATTGGATCATATTTACGATTCCAATGTAATAAATTATGACCATGGAATATTAGTGTTTAAGCCTTTTCATTATATCCTTACTCTGTCCTAAACATTGAGTTCTACCTGGATTCTATCCTGTTGGAATTTTTTTTTTATACAAAATATATATGTATGTGTATGCATATATGTATATATTTAGCATATGTATATTTACCACTAATATTATATATATATATATATATATATATATATATATATATATATATATATATATATATATATGTGTGTGTGTGTGTGTGTGTGTGTGTGTGTTGCGCCAGTCAGTATTAATGTCGCATCCGCTTACGCTTCAACAAAGATAAAAATATAATTTAGCGCTAAAATGAAAATATTTCGGAACGCCTGCAAAATAAAAGCACAATGAAAATACAAGTAGATGTCACATATCAGTACTTTGGTTATAATATATCTTACATTTGTCACTCTCTCTTCGTCTTTAGCGCACACTCTTACTGGAGCGGTCATGTTTACACTGTAACAGTAACAAGAAAACTGGCGAGATCAAGCACAAACTGCTATCGATTGACCTTAATAGTACCAACTATATTAGCAAAAGTCAGTATGACAAAAGATATGTTAAGAGGAACGTGCTGATAAGTTTTTATTTATCTTCGTATTATTCAGAACTTGCGTATTACAAATAGTGTATTCACATACACAAAAAAAATGGCCAGATCACTCAATCCTATTCTCAGTCAATCATCTTGACATGTTCGTTAGGAGGCAATTTTATCAGGGTGCCTGTTGACTATATAGCCTCCACTTATATAAATAGAATTTCTATTTAACATACCCGTCTGAAACGAAAGTCTGCAAACTGAGATTAAATTAAAAATTGCAGATTTGTTTCTTTTTGTCCTGATAAACGGTAAGTGACACTTTGATTGCATAGGTGAGAACGCATCACGTGTCATATAATCCATTAGTGTCATACGTACAACATATGTACTGCAATTATAACATCAGTTGTAAGGATACCGTAAATAGGGCTGCTTATGCATTCAAACTTATCTTTCGCTTACTGCAGTAGTTAGGTGACGTGTACTCCACACTGAGGAGATATTACCCAGCACATTCACATTCTGCTAATAATTTATAGGTCTTTTGCGGCTAAATATCTTTCTATTCAAAGGATTAACTACCGGTTGACGTATCTAGCCATAGATAATTCTTGTAGTATTTGTTTCTTAACGTAGTATTAGGTTGGTGCAAAAATAATGTCGTTTTCTCACATGTGAGAAAACGACATTATTTTTGCACCAACCTAATACAATCTCCAATTATAATACCCATTTTGTTTGATGTACACTCCCCTTCTTCAGTCGCAGTCTCAAAAATTAAAGTCAGTATCATGTCACTGGAAATGAATAATTAATTATTTTATTCTTAAAAGGGATATTAAATAATCTTTAATTAATTGCCTTAAAGTGGTCTGTTTTTCATTAAAATTATATATATATATATATATATATATATATATATATATAGAGAGAGAGAGAGAGAGAGAGAGAGAGAGGGAGAGAGAGATAGTGCGGAAAAATGTAAAACGGCATATAAATAATTAATAATTTAATAAAATGTAGCCGGTCTATTTAGAGAGCTATATGTATGTATATCTGCTGAAATTAATTTATAAACTTTTTTTTAATCGATATTCAAATTAGTTAAACCTGAAGTGTGATATTTACTAAAAGTAGATAATATATAATACAGATATTGAGCTTTTAGTGTGTAAATTATTCTTTTTGAGTAATTTCACGTCTACTTACCAAATCTCAGTTGCGTCTCTGTCTTTGGACAGAGTACATTCAGGGGCGACTCCGTCAAAGGACAGAGTCGCAACTGAGGGAAATTATACTGAGAGGTGCCGGCCCTGGGGAACAGCTGCCCGAGGCTGCACCTTCTCATTGCACTAGAGAGAAGGAACGGTACACGCACCGAGGCCATCGCAACCGACGGTTGCGGGGATCGGGGAATTTTTGTGCACGCACTCAGGCTCCCCACATTAAACAGACATTGCGTCACAAACTGACATTGTGGAGAGTTGAATAAATACAAATTACTCTTTTTGTGTAGTTATACGTCTATTAGTCAATTAGTTAAACCTGAATGTGATATTTCCTAGAAGTAGATAATATATAATACAAGTATTGAGCTTTTAGTGTCTAAATTGCTCTTTTTGAGTAATCTCAGATTTACTTATCTCTCAGTTGCGCCTCTGTCCTTGGTCAGAGTGCGCTCAGGGCTTCTCTGTTAAAGGACAGAGGGGCAACTGAGGAAAATAATACTGAAGAGGTTCCCAGCCCTAGGGAACAGCTGCCCGAGGCATCGCCCTCCCATTGCACCAGAGGGAGAGATCGGTTCTTGCACCTAGGCCAGCGTAACTGTCGGTTGCGGGGGCTGAGGGAAATTTATTCCTGTTCCTGGCGTACGCGCTCGGGTCCCCACCTAAAAATAGACCTTGTGTCACATCTCGTTCTAGTGGTGGGACAGAGTAAATACCGTGTGTAAATTACACTCGAGTAGATTGTAAGACGTCTATTTGTCTTTTGGAAGATTGTACTCAGAGACACAACTGCCCGAGGCCGCGCCCTCTCGATTCACCAGAGAGAGAGAGAGAGAGAGAGAGAGAGAGAGAGAGAGAGATCAGTGCTTGCACCAATGCCAGCGCAACCGATTCATATAGATTCCATAATATAGTTCTTACTTAATTAGATATAATTTTCCTCTAACTATTCAAATGCTGAATGTATAACGAATTCTTGTTGCTATTTTCCCATCTTTACACTACATTAATTATATCTTATAAATGGACCTGTCACCCATGAAATAAAAATAATATTTTGTACGGAAAATAAGGATATACCTAGATCAAATCCTCTTTAAATTAACTGAGAACAGAAGAATGGTAGTTGAACTTTTAAATGGTAATCTTAAACATTAATTCACTACTAAAATGCATTGATCAATTTTGAGTTGTTCTGTAGTTTATTGATGCTTATTGCATCTACTCCTACCTGGGTATTGTGATGATGGCCAAACCAAGTGTCCTCTGCAGGAACTAGCTTAAATGTCACACGACAATGTGACTTTTAATCTTGTTTATAAAATCAGTGTACTGCAATTTTGGATACAAAAGGAAAATAAAAGTTACTCCCCTTGAAACATGAAACCGACGATAATGGCTGTTATAATATATTAATATATATTTTTAACCTGGAATTATCTGGCAAACTTGAATCTGAGCTCAGCGAAAATCGTTCCCTGCGCCTAACATTTCTAGGGCCTTTGAATGAGCTATGGATCATTGAAAAAGGAGCAGAGGAGTTGCTCAGGTACACACACACAACCAAACACACACACACACATACACTTTACGTTATATATATATATATATATATATATATATATATATATATATATGTATAAGCGTGTTATAGTTTCGTATTGTCCTCATTCCCAGGCATCGAATCTCTTTTTTGGAAGATGTACACTTGGTAATAAGCGTTCAGTAATTTAATGGGTAGCGAACAGAGGATGGGTTGAAAGGTGTTTTTATAATTAAGTTTTGAGTAAAAAAGAAATTATACATATTAGATGAATACAAAAACACGTTACATACAGGCCATGCAAAACAGACAGTTTCAAACAGTGTATTAAATTCTTAAGTATAGGTTAGTTTTAGTATTAACATACAAGATGGTGCGCCAAGTAAGAGGCGAACTGAAAACATCATTAGTTACACATCCCACTTGCGTTTCCGCACTAAAATTTTAAGGGTAATAATAAAAACTGAATCATATCAGTTCTCTAAAACAACCTTGAATAATTAACAACACCATTACACTAACAACAACACCAAAAAGAAAATATGTAGTTCGTGTAATTCGACTAATCGCAAAACCTGTACATCATTTCAGGTTGCCTTGACTGCTTTTGTCAAAAAAAAAAAAAAAAAAAAAAATTGCCCTCAAAAGATCAGTGAAAGGCATGCGCTGATATTTTTTATGTTAACGCCTCACTTCCGCTATTCTGAAACTGGCATAATCATGTGATCACTCATTTCAATTCTAACCGCTGACTTTCTTCCGATTCGAAATTACATCGTTTATGTTAATGAGAGTGAGTGTCGATTAACATGATCTTAACCACTAGGATATTCCGCAGTTGTGTTAAGACTTACGCTACAAATTACAGATTAAAATACAGCGATTCATTAGAAACAAAAATAAAACAGTGAACGGAACGTAGGATTTTCGTGAAAAACCTCACAAATGGAATTTTATTTCAACTATTTAATGTGTGAAGTCTTTAGCGAATAAATAAGGTATTTCAATCTTAGAACTTTTCAATATTGAAACCGTCGTAAATAAAAACATATTTACTGTTGGTTGTGTGGTCGGCTGTTTAGAACGTCAACGCAACGGGCATGAGAACATGGTTGGAAAATCGCTATGATGGATTTGTCATGCATGGGTTGCAATCATATTGGCAATTGTTTAAAAGCCATACCACGTATTAACGCAAGCCTTGTGAACGAGTGGCACAAAGTCACAAGTTATCGTGATGAAGTCGTTGAGTGTAGCGATCACGTGAAAGTATGGGCTCTCTCTCCCAGTAACTGGAGATTAAGCTCAGAATGTATAAAACTTCGCCGCTCTGAACATACGATCCCGACAATCATTTTTTTCATAGTAACTATTTTCTTTCTTTTATCTGTGTACCTCTTCCATGTTATCATGTATTGTAAAGATGTCCACCGATTTCTTAGTTTTATTTGTTTAATTTTTGTTTACATTTCTGCCGCGTCCTGTTCACCTCACTCTTCACATTAATTTAATGATATTTTTCGATTACGTCATATGGAAGTATTGTTGCGTGATAAAATGGCACGTGAAACGATGAATATTTTCCCATACAAATTCGTCCCTCTTCCCCAACAAAAAAACAAAACAAAACAAAACAAAACCCACACACACAAGAATAAGAACACCTTTCCTCGCATACATGCTAATATGATAGGTGCTTGCCTCGCCTAAAAAAAAGTCAAATTACCACTACCTTCCTCCTGTCACATATGACGCATTTACAAAGAGTGGGTATTCTGACTTAAACTTAATAGTTATTTCCCACACTGCTAACAACCTACCACATCCTGCTGACTCCAATACTTAAATCTTTTCCTCATTAACAGAGAGAGACCGCCAAAATTGTATGCAGAAATAAAATCGAACTCATTACAAATTTGTCCCATACTGGCCTGAAGTAAAAAACAAACAAACCAAAATCATGCCTCGCTCCCCATTTTTTTCCACACCCTGGGCGTACACATATTATTCTGCATTTGCATATATATATATATATATATATATATATATATATATATATATATATATATATATATATATATATATATATGTAGGATCTCTGACTGATGTAGAGTTTCGATCCCGGCTTAGAGCAATCAGACATGCAGCCACGATGCAACGAAAAATTCTCTCTCCCGATGAATATATATATATATATTAATTATTAAATTATTAATTATTATTTAATTAAGAATATTTAATATTGGTTTACTATTTTAATATTGAGCATTATATCAAACATGTTTGCTGTTTCGTAAATCTTAAAAGGAAAGCGCCTGCACCACTTCAAAATCAATCGAGTGAGGGTTGTTAGTAACACAGTAGGATGAAAAATAAAACCTATCAAAGGGAGAAAGATCTCTACGAGTAAACGGGCAGAGTACTAGAGGCTGTGTAACAATAAGTCCCCGTGGGGAAGGAAATGGCAAATGACACCACTATCAAACGCAAGCAATATCAGGGCAATTATCAAATGAAATATAGAAGCTAACAGCCTTATCGTGGTTAAGACGACGAGAATGAGCTCCTCCTATCTTAACTGAATTGTTACGTGATATCTGTATGGAAGCGAATGCTGGACAATCTCCTCAAATATGAGGGAGAGACTTGAAGCAACAGAAATATGGTCCTACAGAAAGTTTCTGAGGATACCATGAAACGAACATGTGAGTAACGACGGGGTTTTGGAATGAAGGGAATCAAAAATGAGAATCCTACTTAACATCAGGAAGAGGTACTTCAAGTTTCTGGAAAAAAGAAAGAAGGGCTTGGAAAATCTGATGCTCACGGGACAGATTGAAGAAAAGATTGTAATTGGAAAACAGCTCGTAACTCGTAACATTGATGATCTTGAGCAAATAGATTGCAGGACAGCGCTTGCGAGAAATAACAAAATGTCCAAACTTATTAAGTGCTACAAGGGCCAGTAAGAGGGCTATGATCGTCTATACTTTGACGAAACAGGGTATATAAAAGAAGGATATGCATGCATTATAAATCCTACATTGAATCATTGGGTGATAAAAAAGCACAAAAATGTGCCTGAGAAGGCGTTTGCAATGAGCTATTGATATTGGCGGATTCCATTATCTCTCGAGGCGAAATGGATGCTTTGTATTTGCGTGTCATACTATGATGAGATATTGAAAAGTTTAAATTTCCCGACGCCAGTACAAATAGAGATTCGGTTGCATGATTATAACCCGAGGAATGAGAAGAGTACCTCTATTTGCATTTTAAATTACCATTCTATGTTGGAATCTCAATTTTTTTTCATCGAAAGAAGATAACACTGTTTACTGATATGCGGGAAATTTAAATGTTTACCGAGGTCAGCTAGGATTGGATTGAGATTATACAAAACAAAAATATAGATTTCGCAAGATGATTTGAGTTCTTTTATCAACGAATTTTAGTCAGCCTGTATAATATATATATATATATATATATATATATATATATATATATATATATATATATATATATAAGGAAGAATTTTAAGATATATAATCCGGTGTTCTTATAGATATTTTTATTTTTCCAAAATAGTGTTCAATGTAAATATACAGAGCATTAATATTATAAATTAATTGATTTAAAATAAGATTTATCCGCTACACAGTTCTATGTTTCAAAAATGGAAGGTCCGAATTTAATTTTATAATTGAATTAAAGACATTAGCTCCATTTCATCCTCAAGCGAATTTTGGAGTAACTTTTAAAATTACTGGGTTTTAAAGACACAGCTAAAATCATAATTCACGTTCCCAAGGTTACAGATTAATTCACTTCCACTAAAAAAGGGTGTTTTGCGTGTTCTTTATGTGTGTATTTTGATGTATCCGTTATTAGCTACGTTTTGGTAGGGGATAGGGATGTATTGTTCAATGATATCTGACATTCGTTAAATGCATGTCGTCTGGATTTTAAAATTTTTTTGCGTATCTGTGCGTATGTGTGTGTGTGTATGTATATATATATTTATACATATATATGTATATATATATTATAAATATTATTATCTATGATATACATACATACATACATACATATATATATATATATATATATATATATATATATATATATATGTACATATATATATATATATATATATATATATATATATATATATATAATAAAATCCAATGTTAACTCTTTCGAATAGCTATTTCGACCCACAAGACTTACTTGTAGACCATGTCAACTCAGAGATATGAATAATAAATAAATAAGATTTTATATTTTCCTATCTCTGACTTGATAAGTCCTAAAAGTCTTGCGTGTCGATATACCTATTCGAATGAGGTAACTTTGGTTTTATTAGGTTGGTGCATAGTAACATATGTGAAAAAAAGACATTATTTTGGCACCAACCTAATAGTTCTATACAGTTTATATGCTATATTATAATAAATAGAATCAGCTCTTTTTGTGGATCAGTTATAGTATTTTATATTATTAGGATTCGCTTAGATTATTTACCAACGCATTATTACCTACATTATATATTATATACATTTATATATATATATATATATATATATATATATATATATATATATATATATATATATATATATATATACATACATTTATATATATATATATATATATATATATATATATACATTTATATATATATATATATATATATATATATATATATATATATATATAAATGTCTATATATATATATATATACATTATATATATATATATATATATATATATATATATATATATATATATATATATATATATATATATATATACATATATATGTTGTGAACCTCTATATAATATCACCATTTCAGGTTCCTTACCATTATGACATAATAACATGTACATTATCAATTCTATCATTAGAAAATGCCCTGTGTTATTCAATAGCTGGATGTAGTATTTAGTGAGGATAGCTTTTCTCTGATTTCTGAAAGAGGTAGTCATTTGCAGTACGACAAGATCATGGGTCGCGTAAGATTGTTCTTTTCCTCGACACACAGGCTCAAAATCTGGAATCATGCTTGAAGTGACAATTGTCGAACGAATTTGATGTTTGAGGATCGGATGTTGAACAGCGCTATGCATGTTAAGCATATTGTTCAACCATTTCTGAAGTAATCACCCAGTAAGAAATCGATTTACTCTTCCATATGTACCCGCCACACAATGCTTGTGCTGCTCAGTGTGCAATATTCGACATATTCCGTGGCACACAGCCTCATCAGAATCGTTCCTCATTTAACATCTATAAAGATTTTTTGCATCAAAATAAGTCGGATGTTTGGAATCGCACCCTCTCCAAAAGATACACGCATAATTATCTGGCATTTTATTTTTGAAAGTTTTGCTCTATGCCATAACAATGTCAGTTCTCTGGTGGATGCGGTGCGCCTTTCGTTTCGCCTCTGTGATTTTTCGTATTTGTTGTTATGTCTAAATCAGAGCCTGTCTGTGTGAGTGTTTGGGATGAATGAATGTTGTTATATTTTTATAGTCGCGCATTGATTTCGCCAAGTTAACTGATTTTTCATCCACATTTTTTGATTGTGAGGTTTTTTTATTACAAACATTATTTTGTTTAGTTTCTTGTAAATAGATTATATTCATATTGTACATAATCATTAGAGATTTTTTAAATTGCTGTTTAATTCCCCTCCCCCCACAGACAATGAATTGTACATATGGGAATATTTAGGACTTTCATAGAGACAAGAGGTATTATGGTGAATGTAGTAAGAAAGGTAAGTAAGAATGCGTTGTTTTGGTGTTAGGAATATTGTTTGTGTGTTTGGGTCAGTGTTTGTGGCTAGCTAAGTTTAACGTTAAGACAGATGAAGACCGTCCTTTTCCCCATAAACCATTTTGGCCTTGTGCCACATTTTCTGTATATAACAGAAATAAATATCGAGTGAGACAGAATATTCTTGCTGTAACACTCTCGTTCGTATATGTTTGTATTAATTTTCTGTTAACATATTTGTTTGGCTCAATTCCTCTCTTTGTGTCTTTATTTCTGGCCCTAACAAGGCCACAACAATATATATATATATATATATATATATATATATATATATATATATATATATATATAGAGGTATGTATGTGAGTGTGTGCTAACGAAAAACCAACGACGTCGATGGGACCAACATACCACACACTTTAACACCGTAGACATTAAAAGATCCCGAACGAGTTAAGAAAAAAAAAGACAAAGAATTATCTACGCAATAAAGTGCTTAACGCCCAACTTACACAGACAAGGAGAAAAACATTTTGCCACGTCAACAATTAACAATGGACAGGTAGAGTTGTTACCCAACTTTTACTCCTTCACGATCTTAAGCCGACTAGATTATATATATATATATTTACTTTAAACGTTACAATTAATGGATACCAGTGTTTTAATAAATATGCATTTTGAAGTGTAAATCTACGGCTCAGGGTGTGAGTATATGCAGGTCTTAATTAACAACAGTGCCTTCCAGAAGGGATTGTATCTTCGTTTACCTTTTAGATTATTCTCGATCAGTCACGGAAGAGTTACATACTTAAGCAAAGATTAAATGCACTATTTAAGCAATACACATCTCTTTGCATTTCTATTGCGCAAGCATGTAGATAAACATTTTTATAAATCGCACGAATAAACATATTGGATCGAAACAACATAAAAATAGTCACAATGATGTGAATAAATTTAAAAATAAATTATATATATATATATATATATATATATATATATATATATATATATATATATATATATATATATAATGCCAAATCACGATGACGGTATTTAATATTATTTATTTTAAGCCTAGAATTCCACCACAGGAAAGTACTGAGAGATAAATAGATTATGCAAGGCGAAAGTGTCTACAAAGGAAACAATCAGCTGAATCAAAGATTGAAAAGAATTTAAATAAAGATATGAAAGTTATTTGCTTTCAATTAAAGAAATAAGTTAATAATTATAAGTTATTTAATTTCTTTTCCTGCTGTGCTGATGAAAAGGTATAAAAATAACCCCATATCACTAAAATATATATGGCAGAAACCATACATGAAAAACACATTTGATAGAATGGTTTATAATAAAAAATAAAAAAGAGAACCAGTGATAGAAATTGCAGTCTATGTTTAGAGGAGATACTGATAATTAAAGAAATTAAGAATATAAATGCTTTAGTAAATAGCATAAATTAAATTGTATCTGTCAGCAAACTGAGGGGTTCTCTTTCGAAAACAAAAGAACGATAGATATCGTGAGTGTTCAAAACATTTTGTCGATGGTATATTGCACAAACTGCCGATCGTTATTTGTAGTTTCAGTCTTGATTACGGACGAGGCAAAATTTGGAAGAGATAGAATGACATATTTAAACAAGCAATTTGCGATTAATGTGTGAACTGGAATTGCGTGTGACAAGACAACTGCCAAAAAGCGAATATAATATACAAAGTCAAAGTAAGTTCAAACTGAGCAACCATTTAAGAAAAAAAAAAAAAACAACTACATTCTCTTTCTCCGAC
>OZ010577.1:126895680-126915680 GCA_963932145.1 Acanthosepion lycidas | reverse complement strand
TAGCCAACATTCTAGCTTCAAACAGACTGTTCATCTGAGTAGTGACCACCTACTTCTTTTAGAGTATGCGGTAAGGATTTCACTAGGGAAAGTCAACCCTAGAAAGGCTGCATAGAAAATTGGGCCATTAAATCAAGCAAGATGGTTGACGTCAGTCACCAGACTAATGTGTTTGTGGACTCGAGGAATTTGCCCTAAAAACATATTTTCCAAACTAGACAGCCTGATCCACTTTATTGTTGGAGTGTAAGCTGTTAGCTGGTTTGAAATTAAAAGGGACAATAAATTTCATAACCAGCATTTGTATATTTTCAATATGTTGCAAAGAACTACCACCTGAAATTCAGGAGATTGCATTCGAAAATATTCAATATAATGTTTTTGGTCTGCTACCTGAAAATATGGTTTATGCAATGATGGAATCAGATGAACTGGAATTAAGGAAAGAATCTTTAAGAAAAAATGTTAGTCATTAGGTAAGTAATGCCGAACATGTTGATTAAAATGATTTCATCGATTTATAGTTTCATTTTAATGTACTATGCTAATTTCATTACAAAAAATAAGATAAGTAAGGTTAAGTGTTCATTTTGATGTAATTTCTAAAATATTTTCTGGAGTGGAGAGCCAACAAGAAAGAGGTTAAAAAAATATCAAAAATAAACTTTGATGCAATACATTGGTCTCAGTTGATCAACCTGTCCCAAAATGGAATTTGTGAGCCTGGTTCACAGAGGACTTTTTTGATTATGAACTTGAGTCATCAATGCGTCGGACAAAATTAGAGTTGCTTGACTTGCCTTCACATTCATAGTGTTGAAAGGGCAGTATAATTAACAACTGCATTTTCCCAATCAGTCTACGGAATTGAAGCAAGGCATAGGAACATAATTACAAAGGTTTTCTGCCAGGAAACGAGGCCTTCTTTTGCTTCAAAGGGCTCTTATGTATGATGCAATAATAATAAATTGCTATTATTCTCACAACATTCATGTTTTTGTCATGTCTTTTATAACTTTATGCCTTACAATTATTATATAAAATTGAAACTTAAAAGACCCACTATTAATAACCCGTAGATTTTCTAGACGTGTGTTCAAATTACAATGGTAGTTTATATTTAAATCCTCATCATTTAATTTGTTCTTAGCATACTTGTTTGCTTTTGTTTAATTGATAACAGAAAAAATAACTGTTTTACAATATCTTGCAATATTATTACTGACGTATCTCAATTAATGAGGTAAAACGCAGCTCATCTGAGCTGTTGGGGTGGGGTGGGGATTTATAATTTCCATTTAATTGCTAATTTCTGATATATTGTATTCAATCCATTTGAATAATATAAATTGAAGAACTTTTCTGCATTTAAATTATAAATATTTTAAAAAAAGTTGAAAATAAACCTTCCCTAATATATATATATATATATATATATATATATATATATATATATATATATATATATATATATATATATATATATATATATATTGATCCTTCTATTTGTCTAAGACCTTCCTGTGGAAATCCGGGTTGCGAGGTTGGTTGTCATTTTAGCCTATTCGTAAATATGTTAGCTCTACATTTTGATTTTGAATTTTGTATTGAGCACTATTTTGTTGTCTATACATTTTAAACGCAACTGTTTTCCATCTCCGTTTTACATTTCTTTATCTACACACACACACATACGTATGTGTGTAAGTGTGTGTGTCCATTTTCCAAACTGAGCTAGGGGCGTAATACGACAGCCTTAATATTGATTAATTGTATATGTTTTTATGTGTCACTTTGTGTGTGTCTGTGTGTGTTTTAGCCTATATTTAAGTGCTGTCTAATCATTATCATAAAATTTAATAGGATCTCATTCCGGAAAGATATAAATTCGACTCATATACAGAGACAAATAATGCTTTTCTCAGAAGCATATAAAGTAACTTATCCATTGCTGCTGAGCGAACACCATTTATTATCGATATATGAATCTGTGGGTTTGCGTAGATGCGTCACTTTGCCTGGGTGTTAAATTGAGAAGAAGAAGAAAGACGCCAGACTAATTCTAAATAGAATTAGTTTTCGAATGTCCCAAATTGATAACTGCTCAATAGTACAAATTTGAAATTGCTTCTTGTACGATTTCGGAATAATTTGTAATGCATCTGATTTTAACAATTATATATATATATATATATATATATATATATATATATATATATATATATATATATATATATATATATATATATATGGGAGGCTGGCCTTATATATTTATTTCTGCGTCCTGTATAGCTTCTCACGGATATGGCTGTACATAATTAACGAATATCAACCACTTCACTGACAAACGTAATATTTTCATGATTTGTCTCATACAAGTGCAAGGAAAACCCACAATGAGGCAATTTAAATTTGCGGCTTGATTTAGGTATAAATGCTCTATTTCTCTTTTATCTAAAAATATTATTTCTCCCAAAGGAAAATCACCAGTATAATTTGTCCTGATCTGAAGGATTGGCTTCAGTCACTTTCCCACAACCGTAAGTTAGCCGCTCTGTGCCTTTTCTATAAATACTTTTGTGGTAATTTTTTGGGATGAGCTATTGTTTGCCTCTATGCTACGGTTGTTTAAGTCTCGTGCTTGACGTGATCTGACCAATTTTCAAACCGGTGGTGGTTCAAACTATTTACATTTAAATTCATACAATGAACTGAATTTTGTTCTAAGGGCGACGCCACGGCTTCGTACAGCAAGACTGCATCAGAAATTCAAACGCTAATCAAGCATAGCTGGGAGAAAAATTTAAAAGCAAGAAGATAAAGGAAGAATTAGGAGCTAACCGGGGTAAAAATCATAGCAGCTGGAGGTGCCTGGCACCTCACCCTCTGCTCTGTCTTCCCCCAACGTCCAAGAAATAATTAACACAGCTACCTCCGCCAAAATCAATGACGAAAGCATCTATCAAATCAAAATCATAAGTGTAAGGCATCCTGTTGCCACTGTCATCTCCGTTCAAATATACACCTCTCCATACACCGAGAGCTTCACCCAAAACTACTCCTACTCAGACACCTACTCACCTACCCAGAAAATTGGAATGATGAAAAAGGAACAGACGTCTCGAAATCACGGTTTTAGCGGACAAAAGGGAAAAAAAAATCTCAAACCACTCACCATACTTGCCCAGGGAAGATGCCTGATGCATATTCTGGGAACAAAGATGATCGAGTGTGTGCACAGATCTGAAATCCGAAATATCTGAGGTTTCTACGGAATCTTCGACGAGTGGAAAGGATAGAGAAGTTCCACAGAACACAAAAAAGGAGAAGGTGTGCTAACAGCTGTCAGATCGGGACTGGGTACACGTAAGATATAGGGAATGGTAGAGGAGGTGGACATTTAACTATTTTAAATACAACGTTAAAGATTTTGGGTAAGATCATAGCGCATCGTTTGCAGGCTGTTCCCTCTAGTCTGATTGGTTCTGAACAGACTTCTGCTGTGAAGTTTCAGAACTATTCAGGACAACCATGATACGTTTGATCATTACGCAAATCGATAGGGAAGTCGAGCTGATCAATTTAGATTACTCCAAGACCTTCGATAGGGGCGACCATCGATTTCTGTAGTGTGTCTCTCAGTGAGTGCTAGGAATGAATGTCTTAAATTATTTGAGTCCCGAATTGATTCCTTCCAGTTAATTGATATATATATATATATATATATATATATATATATATATATATATATATATATATATTGTGATCTGCCACATTTAACGATTACTGGTGGGTATATTACTAATATCATTTTGTTTCGTTTTTGTATATAATTTTGTTTCGTTTTTGTATATAATTTTGTTTCACATGTGTAAATATTCATTGGGGATTAGATTTTTAAAAATTGTTACTTTATTCCCTTGCCTACACAGACAGTTAATTCTTCATATGGGGATTAATTATGACTTTCATAGAGACCATATGGTATTATCGTTATTGTAGTAAGTCATGTAAGAATGCGTTGTTTTGGTATATTTGGATCGGTATTTGTGGCTAGTTAAGTTTAATGTTAAGACAGAAGACCCTGTTTTTCTCAATCCACATTTCGGCGTATATAAATAATAATGCTCTTCGCTACTGTAACGAAACTGTATGGATAACCATAACTTCTATGCTGACAGTTTATTTTCTTGTACTTCTCGCTTGCGGAACTCCCTTCCGGCTCCATTCTTTGCAACCAAATTTAAATTTAAATGCAATGTCAATCGCTCTCGTCCTGATTGTTCTTTTCTCTTTCTAATAATTAATAATGTTTCTTTTCCTAATTTCTACACAACATGTAACTCCTTGCTCCGAGTGATACCGACCGAAAAAAATTTAACTCTACATGCATATATAAAACAATCCATACATTCAGTTAAAAGTGAAAAAAATAAATAATATCAAACTTGATAATGACAAAATGTGTATCCGAAAATCTTCGGACATAGCGAACATGTAGGCAATTTCTGCATAAGCTACGCCCCCAAAAGAAGAAAATGTATATGAACACTAGAAAAAATAAATAAAAAAGCATGGAACAGCCTATCGCCGCTGAGTGTTAACTTCTATGTTCACTTATATATATATATATATATATATATATATATATATATATATATATATATATATATATATATATATATGTAAGGCAGTTAGGAAATCATAGTTTGATGTTTCATCAAAAAAATAAAATTCACACCAACAAGATAAACCAATGCTCCCCATGAAGTTATCAACGATTGAGTTTTGTTCTATCATTTTAGAATGTTGATTTTAACAACCTTCAGCTTAATTACCATTTATTATATATCTTTTCATATATTTAAAGCTTTATGCATTTCACATTTGTTCACTCATTTAGTAAGCACAGTCAATTAACTGAAACTCCCAGGTTTTATATTAGGTTGGTGCAAAAATAATGACGTAATGATGTCGTTTTTGGCGTATTTTTTAACGTCAAAAAACGATATTATTACGTCATTATTTTTGCACCAACCTAATACTTATGGGACGGGTTTAAGTAGGAAATGGCACTTCCAATCCCTTCCTTCTATGAAAAAAAATTATATTTTTATTATTGAAAATCAATTTTCCAAAGATTTCTGTATCACAATGTAGGATTAACTTGTAAATCTTAGTTCAAAATTTAACAATTCTAAATAAATTAAAACCTACACTTGAATTCAACCAATCACAAACGCTATTTATTTTTAAAAAAAGTTAAATTAGTTTGAGCTGCAGAAGACTGTCCCAGTTCTGTTTGTTTTAATATGGATAAATTAGATTGATATATTAAAGAGAGTCTCTGATCAAGATAGGTTTTTCTTAATACGCTATATTTAGATTAATTTAGTTTATTTGGATGAATACGTTGAAGATGTTCCTGAATCAAGACATGTTTTTCTTCCGCTCATCTTAATGCCATGGAGTGAAATTAAAATCTTGAAGATTGTCTAGCATAAATACATATTTTTCTTCCGTTTGTGTTAACAGGGTCCCTTTAGATGGAGACATTTTAGGTTCCCCGGATCAATACATATTTCTATTCCGTTTGTTTTAATAGGGTCCATTTTAATGGAGATTTTGAAAATTCTTTCGGATCAATTCTTTCGTTTATCTTAATAGTGTATGGATTCAGAAGGGTCTTATCTCCTTTTGGGGAAGTTAAGTCATATTGGTCACATGATGGCCGCTTCATGAGGTCACTGCATACGGTAACCAAAGCGGCAGTCATTTTTCAGTTCGTGAACAACAACCGAATGAGAAGGTTGCTTTCTTGTATCCTAGATCAAAGAGACAGGGATGAAACTAAATCTGCCTCATCTAGCAGCTTACAAGCACATGCACCTTTTCACTTTAGGATATAGATGAATCCTGCTTATTACTATTTTAGCCTCCAAAATGGTTTCTCCAGGTCAGGAGTATCTGCAAATTATATGTAAGACCTTTCCTTTTTGCTCTACTTTGATTTGCTGTGTAGATACATTTTATTTACAGTTTTTAACGTGGGACACACACACACACACACACACACACACATACACACACACACACACATACATACATATATATATATATATATATATATATATATATATATATATATATATATATATATATATATATATTAGCATTATAAAATGTCTCTGACAACAAAGTTGTTTGTCATTCTTTTTCCGTTCAGCTATTGCGTTCCGTCCCGTAAATGAAATATCGATCTTATTATATTACGGATATAATAATGCCCTTAATGGGAGAAATGCAAATGGGAGTATAGCTCCTTCTTTCCTGCCTCCCGTTACACTGGTGATCCTACGATGCAATACTATTTCCCGGACATGTAATATTATCACACATTAAATGTTGAACGCCACGCGTTTTGAACAAGGAAAGAAATATTAAATTTCTCGCCTAGCACAAAATCCCTTTAACAGTATAAAACGCACGCAACATTTCCCACGTGAAACAAGTCGAACTGAGATATTCAGCAATGTATTACTTTCTGGTATAAATACGCCATAAACTGCACTTTACGGCGTTAAAAATGAATGAATTATTAAATAGTGACTTTTGAACGTGTCGATTAATTAATAAATTTAGTTTAATCTCGGTAAATGTCGAAGCGGACATGACAGTTGATAGTTAATGAAGATTTTAGAAACATGTAGAAGAAGAAACTTTGTCTATCGTGTCAAATAATTACAATTTCTTGACGTTTTAACAAGGGACTTGAAGAAATTTGCATTAAATATTTCTAGGTCTATCTAGCTAACTTATTTTCCCCGTCTACGTCTTCATGCAGATGTTGAATACAAAATCAATCTTGTCCAACTCAAACTTCTTTTTAACGCTATTTTAACTTTTAGGAATTTGACTATAGCAAAGAACACAGCTTTTCCTAGTTGACTATTTTTTTATGACATAAAACAATTTCCATATATTTTTATGGCGTTGAATATAGATAATCTTCAACATTACCAGCGACTTTTTCCTCTCCAAGCTAAGTTTGATTTTGGCGCGCTTCAGAGGAGACCATACCTCCTACCCACTCTATTTTACCTACTCCTTCCATCATGATGTGTAACACAGGGTTGTAAACCAAGCCTCTCTAATTTAATTGAGCTCATTAATTACTTAATAACATGCAGCAACAGACGTAAATGTGGCTGATATTTGACCCAAATACTTTTCGCAAGTATTCACCTGACATTTCCAAAGTATTTTATATTTCACAAAATCAAATTTGTACTGTACCATGCGGGTGGATGGTTTCATATTATTTCTAACATTTTTTCAACATTCTTTTAGTGGTTGACGTCTCTTCTACCGGCGTAACAAATTCAAACTATTTACATTTAGTAACGCTTTCATCAACTGTGCCATGTGTATTTGAGGACACTTCACATAGTGAATAAAGCCGTTAGTTAGATCCAGTGACAGGACCAAAAGAGTGTGAGTTCAATACCTGGTTAAGACAGTGGAGAACTTGGAGAGGGGAATTAACAGGCGATAACTGATCACTGACATCCATTAGACATGGCACATGGAACTAGAACCGTCTACCACAGTGAGCGAAATAAAGGGTTCAGTTCGACATTCCAACCACCTGAAGAAGGTCGGAGTGTACAACGACCGAAACGTTGTGATAAATATGACGATAAAGATGAGGACAATAGTCCGAATAATGCAAATAGTGTACATAATATCTCACCTCAAATATTGACGTTCAGCGGAAATTAATTTTTCTTTCAGAAATATTCTTGCAGATACCAAGACCCATGGCGTTGATGATTTCCTGATAAGTGCCTAGATATTATGTCTTCATTTTTCTCTTTTTGCAGCACATATTTTTCCATATGAAAATTTGCATTAAAATAACAGGAATCACCGTTTGTTCTATTGAATGGATATTATTTCAACAGTCCAGTAATGTTTCATATGCATTGCATGCATATTCTTTTTTATATTGTAGTTTTTATAAGGTATGTTCCTGCATTTCTATTATATCAACAAAAATTAAAATGAAAGTGACGCTTCGTGACAGATTTCAGAACCTGTTTTGAACGAGATTCTTGTAAGAATACAGAAGGCGCTTATCTCTCTTTAGTGGAGATAAGTCACGTGTCTCACATAACGGCCTCTTCGTAACGTCACTCCACACAGTGAACAAAGCGGCAGTCATTTTACATTTCATGGACATCAACCAAATGAGAAGTATGCTTTCTCCTAGTAAGGGCCAGAGCCCAGGCTGAGGCTACATCTACCTTTCTTATTATCTTACAAGCACATAGTGCCGTTACCCTTTCGGATATAGATGAATCCGGTCCGTTTAAATCTGGTGTTGTAACAATGTCTTCTCCAGTTCAGGAGGATCTCCAAAATATAAGATCTTTCCTTTTTGTTCTTCCTTATAATTTGCTTTGCTGTAGATATAGTTATCCACGTGACACACACTCACACACGCACGCACACACACACACACACACACAGACGCGCGCGCGCGTGTGTGTGTATCTTAGCACTGTAAAAGAGAACAATATATTTTTGTCATTCTTTTTCCTTCCAGCCATTCTGTTTTATCCGTGAAATGTCGGTGTCATTACATCAGGGATATGACAATATCCATAGCGTCATAAAAATAAATAGGAGAATAAATCATTCTTCCAAACGCTCCCGTTACAATTCATCCATTCTGATTGTACTTTCGAAGAATGTCTTGGATCAAGACACATTTGTCTTCCAGTTTTCCTTAGAAAGTCCGTTTAATCTGGGTCATTGAAAACGGACGAATACACATTTTTAATCTATTTTCCTTAATAGGATTCATTTAGTTTTGAAAGCGCCCACAGATAATGCAACGTTGTTCTTTTATTTGCCTTAAATACCATTCATTCACAATGAAGTCACGTTTTCTCCCGTTGGTCTCAACAGAGATGATTTAGCGTGAGATGTTCAAGGTTTTTTAGAGGTGAGACACGTTTTTGTTTATTTAAACTAGTCTTATTACTATTATGAGCTAATTATTCATCGTTGCTCTCTCCAACAAATACGTCTTTTTTTGTCTTTCTGAAAAGATATTAATTTTCGCCATTTTGTGTGAAACTGAGTATACATGTTTTCGGATTCAATGTTGATCTTTTCCACGCAATAAATGATTGATTAAAAGTCCCAAAACTTCATAAATCTGTCGAAAGTTTGCATTGTCTTCTTTTGTATTATCTTGATGTATAATTTTAAGACCAATGATAAAATTTCGTTCTTTTCTTTTTAAGTCTCACAATTCCGTTAGATGAAAAGAGAAGAAAACAATCTTACAAAACTGTAAAATTAATAATAGATATAAATTCTAATTTATAGATAGGTATATACTTGCATAAATCACTGTACAACACTCGTTATTCGAAAATATTCAATATCTCATTACATTACCTGCCTACTCTCCACCTCCATAATTACCGCAGATTTAATGATAACATATTTTGTTTCGATTAATGCCGATTGGAAATGCTTTGGAAAGAAATTAATTGAAATGATATACTCATCAATTTATGAAATATGTCGAAAAATTAGAAATTGGCCAATTTTAATTTTACATATTTTTCGCAGTCTTCAATATTGTTCTCAATTTAACCGTTCCTATAATTTCGTAGGAATAGAGAAAATGTTACGAAAAAAAAAAGTTGTAGAAATCCTGTTGCTAATATAAATTTCCTATTAGTGCAATTCAGCAACGCTCTGTTCTACACTTGAGAATGCTGAAGATTAGACCAGTTACAACATTATGGTAAAAATAAAAAGAACGAAACTGCACAATCTCAGGGTGAAATTTAGGAAATAAAATAATTATGCATATTTGCATGAAAAATTATTTATGCTGAAATATTATGTAAGTTGGGATATTAATAAACAAATAACTGTATGCTTCTATTTTCTTCACTGCGTACGTTTTTTTTTTCTGAAGCTGGCTCCAAATTCTAAAGAAATTTGATGTACAGATGGAATTGATAGGTTTGAACTAATGAATCCAAAAGGATAAGAAAATCAAACTTATACAAGTTAAGTTTGATAAGCTAGAAAAGAAAAAGTAAAATTATTAAAAAAAAAAGTTTAACACGCATCGAGGAAACCTAAATCTTTCAAGCATGTATATATACGCATAATTAACAATATATATATATATATATATATATATATATATATATATATATATATATATATATATATATATATATATATATATATATATATATGATTAGGTAATGATAATATAAAGAACAAATCATTTTTATGTCTATGAAATTTCTAATCGTGTCCGGCTGACCAGCAGCATCTTACTTACAAATATATTATAGCTCTGCCGTAAACGTATATTGCACTTTCTTATATATCTATATATCATACCTAAGAGTGGGACATGGAATTTTTATAATATACATAACACCCTCTCTCTCTCTCTTTCTCTCTCTCTCTCTCTATCTATCTATATATCTATCTACCTATATATCTATATCTATATATATATATATACACACACACACACACATACATATATATATATATATATATATATATATATATATATATATATATATATATATATATATATATATATATATACATACACACACATATAGAGAGAGACAGAGAGAGAAAGACAGACAGCCAGAGAGAGAAAGAGAAATAGTCAAACAGGAAAAAAAGGAATGAGCAGCCTGGTATATATAATCAAATATAATTCGAACAATTTCAACGCATAAACGATAATTTGTCTCCAAAATGTCCGCTCTAAATGAATTTTCACAACATGAGAATCAGATAGTTTTCCTCTAGGGACTGAGTAACAACAAGTCTCCTCACTACAGTCTCAGTATTCGTAGTATTCTAGGAAGATTATACTAGTTCTTGGTCGACAATATTTCGCCCTGTTCTATGATTCTTTATTTTCACCAATGTTTCTAACTACTGCTTTCCAGATTTCTTTACCAAAAAATATCAAAATTTTTACTTTCATTATTAGTCATTATATTCCTTTCCTCTTAACTGCAATTGGTTTATTCACGCGATAAATTAATATTCCTTTCCTCTTAACTGCAATTGGTTTATTTACGCGATAAATATTATTAGTAAGAGAAGAAATAATTTTAAATCATTTCACCCCACGAATGCACTGAGTGTAAGAGAATACAAGACAAAAATCATTATTAATGAGAGAGGCCAATAAAAGAACTTAGGATATATAAGTTAACGATTGATATTGAATTTAAATATTTGAAGATAGAAGTTGTTTGCAAAGGAAGAAGTCGTAAGTGGGTTCCATAAGCGTGATATGCAAGACAAGTGAACATGGAAGTTACGGGTACATCTAACAATTTAATCTGTAAAATGATGCTACCTTACTGTTATATTCCGTGCTAATAGGAATATGGAATGGACAAACTCGGTGGATAAATAGTAACAGGTTTATTGTAGAAAGTAATAGTTATGCGCACGGTCATCGCAAGTCAGTACAGATGTGTGCGTGCTTCTATCGGAAGGTTGGTAGTTCTCGTAGATCCCAACTCGAATCTGCTGTCCGCTGTCGTAACGGATACTTATAGGTGGTTACCACCTATAGTGCCGATACTCATGGAGGTGGCAGGTTATTCCATCACATCACTTACTGTCAATCTAATACTGCGCTTAAATGACTAAAATCTAGAAGAATTTTCATCAGAATAAATACTATGAAACTATTTATAAAAATGCCACAGGGAATCTGTTACGTTGATGAGAAAGTGACTGAAGCGGAGAGGCCAGCTCAGGTCCAATGACACTGGAGATTATTCCCTGTACTTTATTGAGAATCGCTAAATACATAGCAGAAACGACAGACCATATATAACAGCTATATTCAATGAATGAATGAGTGGTAGACTTATAAATTTATATCATAAATTCTGGCTAAATAACTCCCAAACAGTAACCAAGTAACAGAAAGCTGTCTTGTAAACAGGAGGTTACTGTCTAATAGACGACTCAAAGAAATGTCAAAATATACAACAATATGATGCTAATTAACAAGACGACAGAGTCGCAATGTTCGACTAAAGTTAGGAAAGGAAGTAAATAACAAATCAAGTAAAGAAGAATGTTGATCAAAATTATTAGGGAACGTCATGATACAAATAGTCATATTTAATGTGTAATGTCATATTAACGAGATAAATTATTAGTCTCTCCTAGATTATTTTTGCTTGGTATTCCTTCGTCTATCGTATTTACAACCGAAGTGAAATATACGTAAAAAACATCTCGCGAAATTGTCAATTTCATCGTGACAATGGACAGTTTTGTGTGATAAATTATAAGACAGTTTCAGGCTCTAAAATAAACTACTGTCAACTAAACCTTGTTATTTGTTAGAAGTGTTCTGCAATCACAAGCAAGTTGACGATTCGAAACATTTGAAATGGTAATTTTGGAGTATGTTCTTGCTAAAAATAGTGGTATCGTAAACAAAGTCTTTCATCGTTCTAGCTGTGAAAAATTGACAACAGCCAAAGGTTATAGAGAAATAAAAATAGAAAATCGTCTTGGCGGATAACAAATCCGAATATTCGAAACTTTTTAGACGGAAAAAATAGCAGCGAGATTTTACTGGAAAATTGAATGTCGCATAAGAAAAAAAAATACTTTTTCCAAAAGAAATATGTTTTACTGAGCGCTGACATTTGCCTTCAAACAGCTTCAGCAATAAAAAGGTCAAACGACTGGAAGTTTTAGAATCTTATTTTTAAAAATCTTTTACCCTGCGTCCTGGAATGAATGTCAGAGACTTTCGGTTGAGATCACTGTATTTGATTTCGTTTCTTTAACATTTTTTGTTCATCTCTCAATGAATGAGATTTTAACAAAAATCAACGCTGTTTACTTCTAATTTGATTTAAAATGCAATTTGATTAAGAGGTTTTGCAACGAAAATGCTAAAAACGCTCCTGGAGTCAGGTATGCTGGATAAATCTTTGAAGATCTTGCAAAAATAATGACGAAAGGCGAAAAGTCCATTCCCCAAAAACGAAAAACACTTGCTATAAATGTATTGAGTGTGCATTTTGTGATAAAATTAAATAATGAACAATTCATTTAATTTATCGTGTTTACTTTATTCTAGCAGAAGATAAAAAGCACGGGTGCCATGCGGAACCTTTTTAATCATCGTCTCATTTGATCAGATTTTATTCAGATTAATTTGATGTTGACGCACAGATTAACCCCAACACAAAATATAACAGAGTATTGGTTATCTTAATCCATGTTGTGACCAAGTAATTGGTTAAGAAATTAAAAAAAAACAAGAGGTTGCAGACAAATAGGGTATTGAACATTAAATACAACAGAAGAGTATTACACGACTTGGGAGTGTGTGTCGGTTGACCAGCCTTCACTGTTTCCCTTGAGGCTTAATTTCCTACTATTTTATAGTAAGTGGAAGAGTCCACAATAGCCTCAATAGAGGGAGGACGCTACAACAGTCCAGAATAACCATAGTGTTTTCATTTGGTTTAGCATACTTCATATCTTAAGTTATAAAACAATTATCACCAATTGATCTTCTAGAATATTATGTGATAGCTCCAGTCTAAAAACTGTTAATAATGGCTGATATGAACTTATTCAACATTTATCAGAGACCCACGTTTCTAAAAAAACAATCAATCTTGTTTGTTAAAAGTAAACAGAGTTTTCTTGAGGATACAACATTTTTTTTAATAAACCCTTATATTATTTCTTCCGTGAATTTCTAAATATTGATAATCTATTCAGGGAAAAAAGTTAAACACTTATTAGACTCATTTACTTTCCTTTTCTCTAATTAGTATGCTTGCCCTCTCATATGACTCTTAAATATCAGTCATTGACGTTTACTCTTTACAGAGAATTATTTATATTTAGGAGTGCAGATGTCGTGGAGGACGAATGCTACCTGGGCATGTGGGATAAAAAAAACATCACTAGCAACATGAGATGGATTTGCGAGTAAGGGGATTTTTTTTTAATATTCCCTACATTTCGTTCATAGAAACAATGGCTTTTAAAATAGTCTCAGTGGAATGTTTCCATGAATAAATTTAGGTAGATTTTGTAGAGCACTAAAATATTTTTTTAATTGTAAATTAGTTTTAAAACAATGTGAGAAACGTTTCTTTCTCAAGCTTAAACAAAATGAAAATTGTAATCATTTAACATTTGAATTCTAGCTCGTTAAGATTGCTTTCATTTTTCACTGTTGCTTTTTTAAACGTCTGTTTAAATCTTCCTATGACCACTTAATTACTGCGCGTCACATGTCACGCGTCACATTTAAATGAAATAGTTATCTATAACAATCATGAGAAAATGTGATAATTTTCTGTTAATATTTGAAAATAAGATCCGAATACAGCAATATGAATAGGTATATCATTAACATCTTTTATATAATGTATATTTTCCTCGGAGAAAACGAAAAAAATCTATGTTCTATTACTAAAGATTATCTATTATCCATTAGATTTAATAACAAGAGCATTTTCTCCTTTGAATTCCCATCTACTTTCTTTCTACAACTTCCTCTCTTTTGTTGGAATAATTAATTCTTTTTTTATTTACAAACCCCATAGTACGGTTTTGCTATCCAATTAATCAAACATACGATGAAGATCACCCACTGTAATTCAATATCCTCACTTACATTCAGTAGGCTTTGTAAGTACTAAAATATTTATGCCCAACATTTTCAACTGTCATTTTCTTACTGTCAACAACAATCGCTTTGTAGTGTCTATTCTATTTAAAACTTTTTCGTTTAACACATCCACTTTCCCTAGTATTATCCATATTCGTCTGTAGAACCACGTAAATGAGACGTGAAGAGATTTTCCATTGTTTACTGCTATGTAGAATGCTAAACATTACGTAACAGTTCGACGCACATTTCCTTGTTTCTAAGGAGATTTTCTCATCATTTGATTTGTTTCGTTTCTGGAAGACATCTCCCCCTATTCCTATGTATATTCGGTTTCCTGTGTTGCACATTTTATCCTGTATTACTATACGACCCAGATAATAAAATTCCCACAACAGACTGATTTTAACGCTCCGAATACGTAATTCAGCACATGGGATCCTTGTGTTTTAATTTTTTCTTCTTTTTTTTTTGATGACATCTATGCATTTTCCTTCGTACAGTAAAATAGTCCTTCTTTTTTGCTTTCCCTTATTCTCTAGTATAATAGTTTTTTTTAGTTTTCTTTATAATCTTCCATCAACAATGTATCATACGAGTAAAATATATTTTACGCCGATATTAAAAACTATGATTAAAGACGAGGAAATGAAGTGTGAAACAGGCACAACAGAGTTAAGGTTTAATAAACTTTACTGAACGATATTTATTGTACAAATAGGTACAAATATGGCACAAGGCCAAAAGATGAGGGATAATGAAGGCTGATCTTCATCTGTCTACACTTAAACTTAGCTAGCCACAATAACATCCCCAAACATAACAAAGTAATATTTACAACAACATAACTCATTCCTAACTACCATCCTTACGACAGTCACCTTAATAATCGAGGGATTGCACGAAGAACTAACTTGTCCCCATATGTGCAATTTGTCTGTTGGGGTGAGGAATAAAATAACAACTTTTAAAAATGTATAACCCCAATCAATATTTACAATGAGAACATGATTTATTTACACGAAACAAAACAAAAAGGCTCTTAATAATAACCACCCCGGCTACAATCTTGAAATCTGGCAGAACCATCAGTTAACTGGATGAAATTAACGCGGGATTTTAAAAATTCAAACAACCATTTGACCAAACACTCAATCCAAACGTAGCAACCAAAAAAAAAAAAAATTCAAAAAACAAAATTCATCCAGCATCCATCAGAGAACTGACATCGCTGGTCCCTTAATGGAGGAGAGAAGAGGTCGTTAAGCTAAAAAGAAACGGGAGAGGGGGCAGAATTAAAAGGGGCCAATGAGTATAGATCCTCTATCTATGTTTAATTTGACGAGCCTATGATCCGTGTAGCTTATCGAATGGAAACCTAAGCAAACTAAGTGCCCTACATCGTCTTGCTTAACTATGACTTTAAGCAAGATTTAGCTAGAACGCCCGACTGAAGCCAAGTTGCCTGTATTAGTCCAAGTTTATACTACTTCCCGGCGAGGTGCTCATTGCGATAATTATCGACAAGATCAAACTTGCCAATAAAATCTCGAAAGGATTTTTGTCAAACCCAGAGGTTTGGCGAAATCGTATTTACCCAAGTCATCCACACAAAGCGGGGTGGCGTCTTTTTTTTTTACATCATGCGTATTGAGCCCGTAGAATCTTTAAAAATTGCCCGCAAACACGCGGCCGGGTAGCTGTCTATCTCATAACGCAAGAATCTACTCTTCAGTATAACTACTTCTGGGTTCCTCACTGTACGAAGAAATAGAGTTCGACAAGCGGAGCTCGGTCAAACCCAGAGGCATGGTGCACTCGGTATTTACCCAAGCTCACCACAAATTTGGATTTACCACAAAAATCAGGCTGAAAATTCCCGCAGACATCTTATACACGTGGTCGGGTATCTGTCTACCTCCTCAGACGAAGCTTTGCCTTTCGGCATAGTCTCGTCTGGAAGGCAGAGTGGTTGACACTCAGAGTATTTGCAAACATTCTACTTAACCGAGCTCCCCAAAGAGCAGAATGTCGCTTTTGCAACATCCTGCTCTTTTACCGGTTTAAAGTGGATCTTTTCGAGCCCATAATCTTAGCCGAAATTGCCCAATAGATCCCGTATACGCACGGTCGGTTAGCTGTCTGTCTTCCCAGACCAGATTCTGCCCTTTGGCATAACCTCATCTGGGTTCCTCCCTGTCCGAAGGCAAAGAGTTCAACAAGTTGAGTATTGTCAAACCTACAGGATGTAGCACAAGGCCGGTTTTTTCACATCGGGCGATTCCGAGCCCGTAGGCTCGGGGAAAATTACCAGTAGGTTTGCTGTCTACCTTCCCAGACAAGAGGTTTGGCGAACTCAATATTTAGCAGAGATCCCCAGAAAACGGTATGTGGCACAATGACGGTTTAACGTTGGCCTTTACAATCGGTACAGACTGCATATACACGCGGTCAGATAGCTGTCTACTTTCCCATTCGACAGAGTCTCGTTTGGGTTCCTCCCTGCCCAAAAGCTGAGTGTTCGACAACCTGAATATTGGCATATCAATAGATATGGTGCACTCGGCATTTACCCGAGCTTCCCAAAATGCGCTATTATCAAAAGTTGGGCTTAACGAGGTTCTTTACGGACACGTGAAGAATCTCAATGTAGAGCCCGTAAACACTTGGGCGAGTAGTTGCCTACCTTACCAACGGAAACATTGCCCTTCAGCATAACCTCCACTGCATTCCTCTCTGCCCGAAGGCAGAGTGGTTGATAAGCAGAATATTCGCAAACACAGAGATTTGGTTGTCTCAGTACTTACACTAGCTCCCCCGTAGATCGGTATGTGGCCCAAGGATGGTTTAACATGGGTCTTTCCGAGCCAATAGTCTCGAGAAGAAATTCTCCGTAGAGATAATAATGAGGTAGAGTAGCTGTCTACCTGCCGAGATGTGACACTTCCCTTTGACATAGGCTCAACTGTGTTGCTCTATGCTCGAAGGCAAAGATTTTGACAAGCTGAGCTCTGTCAAACCCAGAGATTTGACGCACCCAGTACATACCAAAGGTCTATGAGGAGCGGGATGTGGCACAAAGCCGGTTTAATACGGATCTATCTGAGCCCATAACCTTGGGCAAAAATTCCCCTTAGACTCCGTATACAGAGGGTCAGAATTGTCTACGTCTCCCGACTAGATACTACCGTTCGGCATAGCCTCATCTGGTTTCCTCCCTGCCGAAAGGCATAGAGGTCGACAAGCAGTGTATTCTAAACTTAGCTGTCTAGTGCACTCGCTATTTAAACAAGCGCCCCGCAGATGGGATTTTGCACAAAGCCAGTTTAAGGACGTCTTTCCTAGTCCGAAAGCTCGCGCAAATATTCACTGCAGAACCCTTAATAACGGGATCAGGTGTGTCTACATCCACATAAGAGACTATGCTATTCGAAAGAGAGTCGTTAGTTTCGAAAACAGTGTATTCCAAACTCGGTATTTACTCAAGTCTTCCCAAAAAAGCGGGATGTGAAAGGCCGTATTTTTTTTGCGTTAGCGTTCCGAGAAAGTTGTCTTGGGTTAAATTCCCCGTAGACCACCGTATACACGGTGTTGCGTTTGTCTACTTCCCCAAACGAGTCTCTGCCCTTCGGCATAGCCTCGTTTGTGTTTCTCCCTGCCCGAATGCAGAGAAGCCGACTGTGTATTCAAACTCAGATGCTTGGCGCATACCGTATTTATCCGAGATCCCCACAGAGTGGGATGTGGCTTAAGGCCATTTTAACAATGGTTTCTCCGAGCCCATAGGCTCGGTCAAAAATTCCCGGTCTGTGTTTTCTCCATCTCCAGACGAGACATGCACTTCAGCATAACCTTGTATGGTTTCTTCCATGCAAGAAATCTGCGAACACCAAACCCAGAGGTTTAGAGCACTCTAAATAGCAAAATGGTTTTCCTAAATACATGTGTCATAATTAGGGAAACAGATCATTCTACAGATATAATGAAAATATTTATCCCAGAATAATGGAAAACTGAAATAGAAAATTTGTATGAAATCTGTCATGGCATATGTCTCGAATTCATCATGAAATTCATGATGTTGAATTAAAATGAATAACACTAAATATATATCGATGTATAGATCACTTTTCCAAATTCCAGGAAAGAGGATGGAGAAATTGAACGTAGAACAATAATTAACCTAAAAATTTAAACTTACATTAATCTTAATCTCCTCGGATCTAGACTTTCACATAGAGCTTATGCATCTGCCCGTTCAGAAATGACTAAACACTCAGCTGTATATAAAAGAGCAGGTCAATGGTTAAAAACGACTTGCAGTGAATGAAACAAGTAGATGTTAGAGAGGACCATCCTTCATATAATCATCTGAAATAGCGCCACACAATCCTAAATTATTTAACCAAATAACAGAAGCAACAAAACAACTAATTATTTTCAGTTATTTCGAAATTTTAATTTTTAACTGTTCCCTCCTCAACCAGACATCACAATGCTGTATACCCAAGCATGAGATGAGGGGGAGATTTCCAATTTCGTGATAACCCTGATTCCAAAAGTTAAAATATGTCTATTTAGAGTAAGTGTGGCCCGAATTAGAGGCGTTTTAGACACACGGACGGACATACAGATTTGGCGATTTATTTATTTAGAGGTAGGCCGAGCATATAAGACGCTGGAAGCGAAAATCGCCCCGAAGCTCAGGACGTCACAGATGACCACACGAGAGTGAAACCGAGAAGTATTAAGTATGGGAAGTCGTTAGTATAAACGAATGGTTTCTGTTACAACTTATAAGCATTTAAGTATATTTGTGGAGATTTCATAGCTTATTTTGTTCATGTTAGGTTTCAAATGTTTTATATATATAGCTTTAAAGAATTTTTAGTTTTTGTTTTTTGTTTTCATGTTTAAGTATAGCTATGTTTTCAACAAGTGTTTGCCGGAATTGTGTATGCGGCCAGGCATGTTGTTTTGAAAGCCTAAAAATATAGTATCTTTCTTCGTTTAATGATAATATTACTAAGCTTATCATAAGATATGAAAAGAATTTACATAAAATAAATGGACAACACTTGTCTATATTATTTAATGAAACATGCATCAATGAAAAATGCTGCCGAAATATACAATATATATATATATATATATATATATATATATATATATATATATATATATATATATGTGGGGGGTGCGTGCGTGCGCGCGTGTGTATTTCTTTGATATATATATATATATATATATATAT
>OZ010577.1:126829000-126895480 GCA_963932145.1 Acanthosepion lycidas | reverse complement strand
TGCTCTTCATCTAATTTTAAATTCTTTAGAATTTACAACAAAGAGAAGATTCGCTTATATTAATGACATTTTATCAAGCCCTTCGTTCAAACAAAATTAGTATGAAATTACCAGTAAATCACGAACAGATCATATACATGTAATTTACTATATGAGCCTGTCACAAGAAAAGGTAACACGTATATATATATATATATATATATATATATATATATATATATATATATATATATGTATATCTGTGTGTGTGTATTTCTGTATGAATCTATATGGTGTGAATTGAATTAATCTTGTTCTATAATTAAAGTACGTAGGAAATAAATTAGAACTGGATGCTTTCTCTGTCACAACGGCATCCACATTCAAACATTTGTATGTCACCCGTGTCCATAAATACATGTAAATACATTTGCATAAATATGCACGCGCATTAAGATAAAAATACTCACTCATTAATAAACATACACACACATCAATACATTTGTCAACCACGCACACTCAAACATCAGGCCCATATACATGTACATTCATACAGAAATTCAGGCGTCCATCTATGCATTAATTCAATAATTATATATATATATATGTGTGTGTGTGTGTGTGCGTATGTATAATATATAATATGTATATATAATTTTTTCCAAGCAATATCTAGTAGCAAACATATGGCACCCACAGGAGGTTTAGATTTTGTTTCGTAATCAAAAAATAATATTGATTATTATATATTTAATTGCGAAAGCTGCCGATGCTATTTATAATAATAAATAATATTTATTTTATGCTTTAGATACATATGAAATACATTCATATCCGCACCCATAACTATGAGGTATTGTAATTGTTTATATATATATATATATATATATATATATATATATATATATATATATATATATATATATATATATATATAGATGTTAAAAAACCTTCCATCTATCTAAGATATATTGATGATATCCTTATTTTAATTAAAAATACAGACGAAATACTTCAACTTCAAAAACGTTTTCAACATAATTCTGTCCTTAAATTCACTATGTACTCCATACTACTAATAAAATTCCCTTCCTTGACATATTGATAAACACAAATAATAACAAATTTACTATTTCGCCATACAAAAAAAAAAACAAACAAAAAACAACCAGAATACATTTATATACACTTTACTACAAAAGCGAATGCCCATATTGCTACAAAATAGCAATTATAAAAAAATCTAATACATCATGTAAAAACTATTTCATCTACAACAGATTTTTTTTTCCAGTGAACTAAAGAATATAAAACAAAAAACTCATTTCCTAACTATATAGTTGATGAACAAATAAAATACGTTCTTGGAAGTTTTACTACGCAAATAGAAAATGACACTGCTTCAACTAATTTCAAACAAAACAATCTCTTTTATCGTAGTCAAATAATTAATAATTATAAACAAAAGGAAAATACACTAAAAAAAAATAGTAAATACTAATATATCCACACTGACCCTAGCCAAAAAAATTAGGTTAATCATATAATACCCAAACGGATTAAATAATATAATAATGTTGGTAACCCCGCAAAACTCGTTTTCATGGCGCTTGAATCTACATTTAAATGTTAATTTTAATATATTTAGACATTTAAAACAAAATGCCTGGCCGCGTACTCAATAACGGAAAATCATTTGTGACGGCACAACTATACTTAAGCATGAAAACAATAAACAAAAATTAGAAATTCTTGAATCTTCATACATAAAATATCTGAAACCTGACCTGAACAAAATAAACTATGAAATCTGCACAAATATTCTTAAATGCCTATAATTTATAACAGAAGACATTGGTTTATACGAATGGCTTCCCATACTTAATATTTTTCGTTTTTCACTCTCGCGTGGTCTTGTATGACGTCACGAGCTGCGACGGGATTTTCGCTTCTGCGTCTCGTATATATGAGTTTGTCCTTACTTGGAAATATTCATGCAGCAAAGGCGGACTATCTTTGTTGTTTCGTCCGTTGTTGTTTGATTTATTGAAATCATCTTTGATAATGGCTTGTGTAAGCCGAAAGCTTAGATTGGATTTAAACCTTTATCAATATTGTGTTTGGTCAGAGAGAATCTCCGTTGAGTTCCACCACGGAATGTGGGAGAGAGCAGCGCTACATTGAGTTTGATTTGCAATCTCTTCTCGGTGGAGCAGTTGGTATGGTGTTCGCTTGCCCACCTAGCCGTCGGGGTTTCGATTCTGGTGGAGCAGTTGGTATGGTGTTTCGATTCCCTCGGTAGTGGATGCGCACTGCTGATGAGTCCCAAATATAGGACGAAACGGCCGTCCAGTGCTTTCTGAAGTTTCTATCAGACTCAATGAATCAATTGATATATATGTATATAATAGTGATTGATATAGGCTGTTTTCACTTATGTGAATAGTGCAGTTATATAAAAATGACTGAATTTGTAAAGTTTCACGCGCGGACGCAAACACCCCCAACTATATATAATAATTTTCTGTGGGTTAAACAATTTTATTATGGACATAAAAAGCAGTAAGACCGATTTAACTCTTCATGATAAAAAATCAAAAATAAAATAGAAGAAAAAATATATATACAAACGCATACGATCGGTTTTGTCCTCATGCAACAAAGCTGCAATGGTGGGATTGTATCTTTCAATACAAAATATAAAACTAATAATATACGATATTAGAGGTAGTTAGGATTGACGCAATTTCAATTTAGATTGTATTCCGCCTTTAATATTGTATATTATCTGTGATTTATATTTTGTATTGCGAGATACATTCCCTGGATTCCAGTTCAAGTGATTGAAGACGAATCTGACTGTTGCGTTTGTTTTATAACTTTTATTTTCTTATGTATTTTTATTTTTATCTGAAGATTAAAATTGGTTTTACCATACACACACCCACACCCACACGCACGCACACACACACACACACATATATATATACATACATACATACATATATATATATATATATATATATATATATATATATATATATATATATATATATATATATATATATATATATATATACATACACACATTTAAATATGTGTGTGTGTGTGTATGTATGTATATCACTCGTACTAATTAATAATATTACTGCACTTGTCGAGATAATTACAAGCTTCCACAAATTTCGTAAGTATTAGCGCGAATAACACGAATATGTAATAATGCTTTCTAACCAATGAAATCCTATTAATAGAGTTTCATTCAATTATTTTACTTCGGATCATTTTTCGCAAAAATAAAAAATCTTGTTTACATAGAATCCAGTTATTTTTCTCGAAAGAAGTGCTTCTTAGAGTTCAAGGTCAAATTCCTTCCATTGTCAAGCTAGCTTTCCCTAGTGCTTTCTCGTTTTCAATTGGCAAGTTTTTTCTTTGTTGTTACTATATGTTTTTATTTTCAGTAAGCATTTTTTTACAATTATATTTATGGCTTATACATATGCGTGAAATTCCTATGCTGGCTCAAATTCCTCCCTATAGATTCGAAACTGCCCCTCCCCTGGCAGCCAGATATCCCTCGTTGTTGACGTTACATGAATTCCGACATTAATTATTTTTATTATTTTCTGTAGTTTAGTTTTCTCTTTTTATTAAAAAGCCGACGTTAAAATTAGAGCAAAGTTAGAATAAAAACCTTAGACTGTGCGGTAGAAACATAAGACGAGGAAGAAAAGAAAGCCAATAAAAAAAAATGTAACTCTAAGAACTTATAAAATGTTGGACTCTTTCTCCATAGATGTTGTAAAAGAATAATTTGGTCTCATATTTTGAAACTGAAACATAGCCATACAATGTAAATTCGGTCACTTTCTTACCATCGATGTCTCATGTTTAAAGCGTCGTCCATATAAAAGTTTGTCATTGGGAAAAAATGTCATTGTTTCAAATCTACACTGCATAATCAGATGGTCGGAGAATATGTCGGTATAAAACAGAGTGATAATGAATTAAGGATAAGAGAAAAAAAAAATCAAAATCACCTTTTTAAGGCCATATATCTTGAGGACAAAGCCAACCAAGCCTCGCTACATATTCTTTTTAAATAATTATCTGTTTATTTCAATGCATAATAGCGGAATGGTTTTGCATTGCATGATCCAATATTTGTAGTCCGTCTATATTTCTGAGATCAGGTATTATGTACAGTATTTACATTAGTCGGACTATTGTCCTCATCTTTGTCGCTATATTTGTCACAACGTTTCGGCCGTTGTACGCTCCGGCCTTCTTCAGATGGTTGGAATTCCGAACTGAACCCTTTATTTCGATCACTGGGGTAGACTGTTCTAGTTCCACGTTCCATGTGTGATGGATGTCAGTTATCAGTTATCTCCTGGTAATTTTTCCCTCTGAAATTTCTCCACTGCTTTGACCGACAAGGACACATGAAACAGTGGATAAAGGCGTTGGTTAGATCCAGTGACAGACCCAAAGAGTGTAGGTTCAATACCCGGTAAAGGCAGTGGAGAAATTTCAGAGAAGAATACTGCCAATATTTGTAATTCAAAATTTCTACACGGTTACCACCCAGACTATTCTGCTATTTAATCCATTCTTAGAATATTGCTGCCACATATACTCCAAGACCTCTTCTATTAACATTGAGCACCTTGATAAAATTCAAAGAAAAATGATCAATATTATTGGTTCTAATCTGGCGGCTCTGCTCCCGTCACTTTCTCAACGTTGTAATGTTTCCTCTGTGTGCTTCTTCTATAAATACATTCAATGAAATTGTTCAGAGGAACTTTTCGCTATGGTAACTAGACTGTTTGAATTTAATTACAGTCGGAGAGATCTCATCAATTTACACTTCAGCTGGTTAGATATAACCATAAGTTCCATTCTAACAGTTTGTTTTCTCGCACTTTTCGCTTGTGGAATGCACTTCCAGCTTCATGCTTTGTAGTCAACTTTAATCAGCAAAAAATTAAATGCAATGTTAATCGCTATTTACTGCCATCCTGGTTAATCTTTTCTCTTTCCGCTCATTATTAACGTTTCTGTTCCTAATTCTTCCACACCCTGCAACCCCTTGTGCTTTACTGACTTTTCTTTCTTGCATCCGTTTGTTTTTTTTTGTTTTTTTTTTACGGCATATCAACCTCAATGGGTTATTTAATGCCGACAAATTTTGATTGCTGGTAATATGTTTTTCTTCAAAAAAATTTCTGGGAATATTTCTCCTTGAAGAAATCTATACCTGGTAATATTTTTTAAAGAATGTATAGCTGTTTGTATTGCTATTAAATTTTTAAGGTATTGCTGATAATAATGTTTCCTTCAAAAATTGTTGCTGGTAATATTTTTTAATATAAAGTATTTCTGGTATTAAAACTTATTTTTACCCAAATTTGGGTCTCAAGTATTTTCCCATAGCTGGGACCCTAACATGTGCTACCACCCCGGGTCAAGGTGGACTTGAGAACGCCAGCAATTAAGAGATGGTTCCACGCTACTCAAAACCTCCTGATCAGAGGCCTTGCTAATGGACGTAGTTTATCGTCTTACCCAGGACACGGATGTAATTTATTGTCTTACCTAGGACGCGGATGTAGTTTATCGTCATACCCAGAACGGCCTTGCATCGGGTGATGCGGATTAAAAAAAATAGACAGTAGAGAAAAGACGGATTTATTTATTTTTTTCTCAAGGGAAACTGTGAGAAGATAAAGGTAAGAGATTATCCAGCATTCAAACTCGGTTCGGCGATTATCAGTTTCCACGCCGATATCCGTTACACTACCCGGGCATAAGCAAATTCCTTTTGATCTATGATCGGAAGTCCAAATCAGCTATATCGAAAAAAAAATGTAATTTCAAAAAAAAAAAAAAAAAATTATTCACATAATCCATGGAATTATTATATCGAGATCAATTCAAATTGCCTCGAAAAGCATTTGGCCAAGGATATCCGATCTATTTCATTGCCCTTTGATCTTTTACTTTGGCACATTTAAATTAATCGTTTACTGAAATGAAGTTACTTATGTAGGGATGTTAATATCAAAACAGAAAGAGTTACTCAAATATAAGAGAAGAGACTTTGCACCGATGATAGACAGAGACAGTACTGTCAATGTCTTCTCGAATCACTCATCTATATAGATTTAATCAATTCCAGAATGGCTGAAACTGTGTAAATCAAGACAGTGGGTTCAGGTCTATGAAATAATATTTTGGCTAACACAGTTGAGAGATCTATCATTTCAATGAAAGTTACACATGCAGTGTAAAAATAGATTATAGAAGAAAGGATTTTATTTTCCTTTATTGGAGGCAATTTTCATATTTTCTTTAGTAACTTTGTCTATTTTTAAACTGGATGTATTTTCATTTTCCATCTTCTTTTTTATATTTTTAGGCTTATGGTCACATCATGTTGAAACACCATTTGCTGTACAATCACTGAAGTTAAGGAACGGTGAGCCTGGTCATTATTTAGATGAGTGGCAGCTTGTGAATACCATGATCTGTTGGTAGGGTTCCTATTAGCACTGGGTTGGTTATATTCACTTACGTGTAAATAACCTTGGGATGGATATGAATTGAAACTCTTCTCCCCAAAGCTATGGCTTAATTAGTTAGAATTGTATTATTAAAACATTATTATCTCAAAATAATAATTCTTAAAATTTATAATTATTTTCTGGCTTTAAATAAGCTGCAAAGGTAGGATAACATGTAAAAAAATAATCAATCAATAAAACTTCTTTTTCATCTAATTATTATTATTATTATTATTATTATTATTATTATTATTATTATTATTATTATTGTTATTATTTTCCTTTGAATCCTGGCGTGTATACATTTCTTTTCCCGCCCAGAGACGTAAGTTTAGATATGGCACCATGACACTTTCCACTGACAAAACAAAAAAAAAAAAAAAAAACAACAACATATTTTACATAGATAAAGCCCTTCGTAAAGTGTATGCCGTACTTGTGAGAACATTTTTTTGTATTTCTTTGAGGCATGGGCTTCCAGTAATCTCTTCACTTCGTCTACTAGAATCTTTTTCCAAACAATCGTAGGGTTCCAACTACAACAGGGATTGTTGATGTTCAAATGTGCCACATTTTCTATATTTCTATTTGACAGTTTTTTGAATATCTTCAAAGATATATTGCAGTCTGCAGGGACTGCCATATCAATGAGGAGGCACTTTTTTGTTTGTGGTCTCAAATAACAAGGTGTGGACATCCAGTTTAAATACATCCAGTTTAAAAATAGACAAAGTTACTAAAGAAAATATGAAAATTGCCTCCAATAAAGGAAAATAAAATCCTTTCTTCTATAATCTATTTTTACACTGCATGTGTAACTTTCATTGAAATGATAGATCTCTCAACTGTGTTAGCCAAAATATTATTTCATAGACCTGAACCCACTGTCTTGATTTACACAGTTTCAGCCATTCTGGAATTGATTAAATCTATATAGGTGAGTGAATCGAGAAGACATTGACAGTACTGTCTCTCTGTCTATCATCGGTGCAAAGTCTCTTCTCTTATATTTGCTGTAACTCTTCCTGTTTTGATATTAACATCCCTACATAAGTAACTTCATTTCAGTAAACGATTAATTTAAATGTGCCAAAGTAAAAGATTAAAGAGCTTTGATTGTTCTGTCAGTGTGTATTGTCTAGTTCCATAGAATTGCAACAGGTCCTATCTCTGTAACCGGGTCTGGGTGTTGTTCATACCAGTTTCTTTTCTTCCCGTAGAAGTTTCAAATTTTCCAGTGCAGATATTGGCCCACTCTGTCATGCCGGGTTTTATACTCATGCCAATATCGTGCAGCCTGATACAAGTTGATCAATTGTTTCTGGATATTTATCATTTGTCTTGTCTTTATACAGTACGAGTTAATGCAAGTAGCAACCAGATACTTAAATAGATAACATTTTTTGTATCACATGATGCACAAATTGTGCGCCATGCATGCAATCCGGGAGAAAATGTAATTCTTGTCAATGTATGAAGAGAAATCGTTGCAAGATATGATGAATGCACATCTGTATGACTTTTTGCAATTCATATAATTTAGGGCGACCAAGAATTTCTTTTAAATATTTATTTATTTATTTTGATACCATTTCCAAAGCCCCAATAACAGCAGGTAATATTGTTGTCTTCAGATACACCATTCTACTGATTTCGCTACGGAGTTATTGTTATTATTCTTTTTCTAGTGAGGCATTGTTATTGTTGTTGTTTCAGTTGTTGTTGTTGTTATTATTATTATTATTATTATTATTATTATTATTATAAAAGAATCTACGTGATTACATCAGATTTCAGGCAATCAACGCAACTCTTACTCATCACTCTTATCGCCGGCCACAACAGAGACATATTCTGTATATCTCCACCTTTCCAGGTATATTCAACTCATTCTCTCATGGCTTTGGCGTTTTGAGCACACTTCCAAGTGAGTAGATTTCAGACTTCATATTCAATATATTTCTCAATCTTTTTTTTTCATTTTCACTAAATGATATGCCGGCTCAACCATGGACACAGTATAGCAGCCATTTTGTTTCTTTATTACCAGTTATAAGATCAGGTCTAATTGAATCAGGTGGTGAGAATCAGTGTCAAAATAATAAACGATTTATTATTCTTGAGTGAGGGAACAGCTCGCCAACGAAGGGACGCCCATGTACAAATAAGCCAAACATTGATCCACCGATCATGAGAATCAATCTGATAAGCTTTGACCAGACTCAGGAATCACAAGAAAATGTGCGCCATATCTTAGCAGTCTTTGATAAAAGCACATAATTTTTTTTAAGTGGAGATCATTTAGAAATATGAGGGCCCTATTGTCAAAGCGTCAATGCTAACGATTTCTAAGCCTTCATAAAAGTAAGTTCATACTCCGGAAAATGAGGATTAGAGGAGACATTTTTATCAAGAATTATTAGAATTATATATATATATATATATATATATATATATATATATATATATATATATATATATATATATGAAGAAATATAATTTTAAGGTGGGATATATTTTGGGAATAATGTGCTCAATATCAGGAAAAGAGCGTAAATATGAAAGCGTCTATATAAAAATATATGAAGTCTACAAATAGTAAATACACGAAGATCATATTGCTTCCAAAGCATATCTAGTAAATTAAAAACAAAACGCAAATCAAACCAAAAACATCATGAAAAATAAGATAACAAAAGACATCAGCCTACAATAATGAATCCAATACATGCAAACTTTGCTTGGAGGATAAAATTGCTATTATTACGTTCTCAGACCAAAACAGAAATAAAAGAAAAAAAAAACATATAAAATACATTGCCCCAAACAAATAATTAACAAATCAACAAACCACTCCCGCCATAAAAAAACAAAAACAAAAATAATAAATACAATATGAATAAGAAAATACAAGTAGAAATGAACAATCCAAATAAATGAATATATAAGTAAATAATAAACAAATTAATAAACCACTCCTGACAAACTAACAGTTAGTATAGATTACAACAATCAATTCATAAATTGGAACAATAGCTTCAATTACATTCCGAGACCGAAACAATCTATGAAATAAACGATCAAAATTAATCTTAAAAATTTTTACTACGTTACAAAATCATCGAAAATCGAAAAAATAAATAAAAATATATAAAATAAAAATACATAAGAAAAAACAAGGAAAAGAAAATATCCAAATAAATAAATACATAAACAAATTAACAAATCACTCCCGCCAAAATAACCGTTACAGTAAATAAATCAGCAAAAACGAGTAAAAATAATCAATCCAATTAAATTAATAAATAAAATAATAAACAAATTAACAACGCACTCCAAACAATCTGAAAGTTAGAATAGACTATAACAGTGAATCCAAAAATTGATGAAAAAATAGCCTTCCCAGACCAAAACTAACTATTAAATAAACGATCAAACTAATCTGAATTTTTTACGACGTTACTAAACATCGAAAACCGAAATGTACAAATAAACATAAAAAAAATAATCCTAATAATTAAACAAACCAAAATAACCGTTAGAATGGACTACCCACAATGCGCAATGATCCACATATATAAATAGTCGAGAGAAAAAAACCTATAGGGCCTGATGATTGCGTCTAGCATGAAACATTCTGTCGCCTCTGAGTGTTGACATTAATGTTCAGTTTATATATATATATATATATGTGTGTGTGTGTGTGTGTGTGTGTGTGTGTGTGTGTGTGTAATAGAGTAAAAATATGAATTTTTTATCGATAAAATATGTTTTACTTTTATTAAAGTTTCATAAGAGAATGACGCACACACACACATATACAAATATATATATATATATATATATATATATGTGTGTGTGTGTGTGTGTGTGTGTGTGTGTGTGTGTGTACAAAACAAAAATATTATTATGCAGCAAAAAATTAAAATGAAATCAATCTTTCCTGTCTGACTGCTACATGAAATATTAGTACATCATTATCCTTGTTTCATGATTGGTTCAGTTCAAAATAGTTGTCTTTTGCATTTATTAGAAACTTATACTATTCTTATATTTGTGAAAAGCTAGAACCAGCAAACGGGAATTTAAATTTCAATAAAATGTTGGTAATATGACAGGAAATAATACAATTTGGAAACAAGGTGAAGTAATTAATGGTAGCATGGATTGTGCACTCTAAGAGCTGATTTCGAATTCTAGTCATGTTCATTGCATTCACTTCCGTGCTATTATACTTCGGTAAGGTTTGAGTCCATCTATTACAACGAGCTATGAATAAATAGCAAAACAGATAGCAATCCATAGCCTTGAGTGGCAACTAGTCTAGGGTCATGAAATCTCTGTATATAAATCAGCCTAAAGAATGTTGGTCTCCGTTAAGCTGTCTTGTTTATGAAACACCACTGCTGAAACGGCTGCAATAGATGTGCTGCACCGAGGATTCTAAGGGATGATAGATTCGTTAATAAGATTTATATTGTGTAATAATCACCGCTTCCTTTATTTTCAAATACCCACGAGTACACACACAGGCCCATACACACAGAGACATGCACAAACACATGCATACAGAGAGAGAGAGAGAGAGAGAGAAAGAGAGAGAGAGAGGCGAATAATCTCTTTCTATCGGAAATACATAACTAAAATCCATATATAATCGAGTACAACTTGCATCTTCCACTCCGCAATTTTGACTGTCGGAGATCATGCAAAATTGCCACAATGCTCTCCACCGTTTATTCTGCCCTCGCCACTATTTTGAACATCGGCAGCGTTCACCTTGTCCAATCGTGGGTGACATAAGTTCATCGTCTCCTTAGTCTTCTCCGATGCTTCCCTCTATGATGTATGTGCTGCGTGCTGATAACACTGCCAAAGTATTGCCGTTTTCGCATCCTTATGATCGTTACAAACTGATCCAGAACAGACTTCTTCAATTTCGATTCATCCACCTAATACTGTATCAGTTTGTTAACAGTGGTACCGTTCAGTGTCCAGTTTTCGAAGCCATATAGTGTCACTGGTCTTGAAGAGCTTCACCTTAAAGTGTTTGTAAAGATCGCGGTCATTCCGCAGGGTAGTAAGGGGCCTAAGTATAGAACATTCTACCCTGAACCAAGTTCTGATCTGACAATCATTCATAAATATTCACTGAGAATTGCCCGCATTTGAAATTAGATCTTGTACTCTACACAGACACAGACACACACACACACACACACACACAGATATATATATATATATATATATATATATATATATATATATATATATATAGAGAGAGAGAGAGAGAGAGAGAGATTCCAACGTTAAACGATGAATATATATGAAGAGGGGTCATATAGAAATACGGATCAACTGTTTGAAGAAGTACCTCACTCGGAAGTAGGCATTTAATGGGGTCGTCTCGCAAACTATTCTTTCCACAGTGAGTTAAAAGTTTAGTGAAGGTCTCACATTTCTGCATTTGTATCAGGCAAGCTAACCTGAAGGGAGGAGATGAATATCGGATTAATTTTTAAAAGATTATGTCCTACGGGTGATTTCGATTGAATTAAGGTGTTTCTGATAGGTCTCCTTATTTTCAGACAAGTCACCGTTTATTTAGACGCAACTTAAACTCTCTGAATATTCAGATAGATCGATGCAATTAGCTCGATTATTATAAGTTTAAGATGGAAAATTATTTTAAATATTACTCATATTGTTTTAAATATTACTGATATTGCTCACATCCAGATCTATCTTTATTTACTTATTTCTTTGCATATACACATAATATATTAATGTTTTTTTGTTGTTTTTTTTATTTTTTAATAATTTCAATCCGAGGTTGTTTAGTACGCTGGTGGGGAGGTTATAGAGAGTGAAAGTGAAAGAAAAGTTTCAGTATAAGGAGGATTGAGGAAAGGACAAATGAGGATTTACGAAGACCGATAATTGCAGTTGACTTTGAATTTCAATTTTGGAAGATTTTAGTTATCAGGGAAGCAAATAAACGAAAGGGAGTTCCACAGTATGAGAAAAGAGACTGTTGGAGTAGAAGTTGCCGTTGTATTTAATTATTTCAGCAGTAAATGTGTGAGATATAGATACCAATCTAGTAGCACTCTTAAATTCATTTAATCAGGGCACCAAGGGAAAAAAATGCTCATCAGATCACTTGCCATCAAAATATTTATAGAAAAGGCGTCGGTGAGAAAGTTACAGAAGTTGAGATGCCAAGTCAGGATATATTACATTCCAGATCCTTCGTTGACTTTTGTCAAGTAGATCGAGATGAATGGCAGCGGTATTCAATGCACTGGGGAATAGTAGCTTTGTAAATGTGCAAAATGAACTCTGGTTAAGGTTTGTTTTGGTTTGGTATGTTTTACGGCATATCAACCTCAATGGTTATTTAATGCTGACAAAATTTTTATTGCTGGTAATATTTTTTAAACATGTATTGCTAGTAATATTTTTCCTTCAAAAAATCTATTTCTGATAATATTTTTTTCAAAAAAGTCTTGCAGGTAAAAAAAAAAATGCCTAAAATGTATTGCTGATAAATTATTGCTGGTAATAATTGTAATTTTTTACTAAGTATTTCTGGTATTAAGACCTATTTTTACAATTTCATAATGTTTTGACCCCAGTTTGGAGGTTAACTATTTGCTCATAGTTGGCACCATAATATGTGATACCATCCTGCGTCAAGGAGAACATGGGAACATGAGCAATTAAGAGATGGTTCCTAATCCGAGGCCTTGCTGCTAGACGTAGTTTATCTTCTTACCCAGGACGGCGTAAAGTGAACTCTGACGAGAAAAAAATCTGGCACGAAACAGTGACTCAACAGGAGTCTAGCATCAGACATTTCGATGGCAAACAGAAAGGTGAGCAGTTTTCTGTTAGAGGCGTTAAAATTTAGAAATCATTTCTACCCCAGTTATCCATTGATTGGAGGGTTTTTTTTCAAGATCAGCAATCAGGTATACTTTGTAAGCTCGGATTTGATATTGAGGCAGGAATAACTGTTAATATCATCTGAATAAACACCGTTTTTTTTAAATTTCACCACAAGCAAGGCCAGTACCACGCAAGAGGATACAGAGAGTGTAACTAAGAAAAAAGTGGGGTGCTTGAGGAAAGAAAAAATAGAAGGCCGGAATGTCACCATCAAGGCATCTGACGATACCGATTGATATTACATTTAAATTTTTGACGATTATAGTTATCAGGGAAGCAAGAAAGAGTAATGGAGTTCCAATGTCGTAAAGTACGATAGAATAATCTGTTGGAGTAGAAGAGGTAGTTACATTTATCTGTTTCGACAGTAAAAGAGTGGGACCAAGATACCAGCCAAGTAGTACGTTTAAATTCATGTAGTTAGGGAACCAGTGAAAATAGAGCCGTTGGTATGAAAATATTTGTATAAAAGAAAAAGGGAAGCCCAATCACGTCTGTGAGAAAGTGACTGGAGTCGAGATGACGTGTCAGGACCTATCACATTGTGTATCCGTCTCTGGATTTTGTCTAGGACCTCGGGATGAACAGCGGGAGCACAAGAACATATGTAGTAACAGTATTCAGAGCAAAGACGAATGGAATATTTGTACGTTTGAAGGATAAACTCAAACGGGAACAATATTCAGGCGTGACACACAGAACTATATTTTTTGCCGTAGATGTAGATGTTGATTGAATGAATTTATTGCACCACAGGTCAGTGGAAAGCGTGAGACCAAGAAGGCGCAGAGAGGCACTAACATGAAGCTGAGCATCAGCCATGCTGATAGGAACTAGGGAGGTTTATCTATAGTGGGTAAATAAGAACAGTTTCGTTTTGGAGGCATTCAAATTTATAAGCCATTTCCTGCTTCAGTCACACACAGATCGGAGGTTCATTTTGTGACCAACGGTCAGGGTAACTTTGTCAGCAATGCCAGATTTATCATTGAGACAGTACAAAATGGAAGAATCGTCTGCGGAGATGTTTACTTGAGTACTGATGTTATCAGGAAGATCAATGTTGAAGATCAGAAAAAGCGTAGGACCCAAGATAGATCCTCGGAAGACACCAGCGTTTGTGTTATAGTATCTGGAAACGATTCGTTCAAAATGACCTTTATTTCACGAGTTGATAGAAACGATTGGATTAAACAATCGTCCTGTAATACCATAGCGCTGGGGCTTACGTAGAAGACAAGCGTACCAAACTGTGTCATATGCCTTCAAGATATCTAGAGCCACATGTGAACGTTTATTTTTGTGCGAATGTATGACTGTTTGTGTGTGCAAGTGTTTGTGTGTGTATGTGTGTGTGTGAGAGAGATAAGGAGAGAGAGAAAAATAAAGAGATAGTAATGTATTCTGAGATAATCAGCAGGGATGGTGAAAATATGACAAGTCAAAATAAAATTACTTTTATACGTTTTTGCCGTTAATGCAACATCCCCAAAGAAAAAAAAATGATTTAGTTATTTTATCTAAGAAAGGTTTGATACAATGAGCATACGTCTTTTTTCTGATGAAGGCAAAAGTTGTCGAAATAGTTTTGTGAATTTCCTATAGAAGTTGGTGTACACAAGTCGAGGCATCTTGATGCCCTTTCTCTCGGCAAATAGTCACAAGAGGTTTGGTTTTTTATTCTTTGATTCTTTATCTATTTGAGATAGTGTTATATTTCCGCTGAAGCATTTTTAAGATAAGGCAAATGCCTATTTCTGCATTTCACAGAGACATTAAGGCCAAGTTTAATTTGTTTCTCCAATTCTGTGATTTTCCTCTTACTCACATAACGTAAAATATTTGCTCGTAATCAGATTTTTCTTACTAAATAAATATTTTTGTATAGTTTTTTTTAATGGAAAACTGAAAGTGATTAAATAATATCCTGCTTATTTTTATGTAATTTAGGCAAAAGAAAAGAAAATAAATTCCCATTGTTTTGTTGCTAGAAGCAAAAGTATAAACGAAATATACGAGCTTCTTTTAATATATTATGGCTAGAATGTGACTCAAAATTTTCACAAATTAGATAAACTAAATTAGCTCCAGTCTTATCGATACCTTTGTCGGTTCGAATATGTAAATTCCATTTCTTTCTTCCAGGCAAAACATAAAATAAAATTAGATGTCTGCAGAAGATTGTAACGGAAAACCCAGTCTCAAGAAACACCTACCCATTGGCAATTATTTTTACATCTTCGGCGATAATGAATAATTTATAGTCAAGTTATATTACGATCACAATTTTTATGCATCTTGTCGAAAACTGATGATTAACAATTTTTACAATGATAGCCAGCCTGTACAGACCCAAGAGCCACTTGAAATAGAGTAAGAGGAACAGGTTATGGGGATATGTTGGGACTTGTCTTGAACGTGTTAAGCTTGTCGTGTTAAGGAACTCAATCTCTATGGCAGTCTCTTTCACAAAGAATTGAATACAAATGGAATAACAATGATTCACTACAATGTGCGTGGCATGGCGGGTCATGATGTTTAGAGCTGGTAGAACTAAATACGTAGTTCGTTTGAACAATTTCCCTGAAAATAGCGATTGTTTAACATGGGTTATGTATCTAGATCCCATCTTGGGCCTAGCCTCGGTGTAAATCGCGTCTTGAGTGTGAGCGATAGTTGGCGACGTTTCTTTACCTCTCAAGATCCATGTCCATCTCCCTTTTGCAAAAGTCCTAGACGAGGTGGCCCTCGTACCGACTTGCCGTTGGCCAGTTCTCTGGACCGAAGAAATGTCGGAATCCGCTCATCCGGAATATGATCTACATGCCCCAGCCAGCGAGTCAGCGCTGTTGGTAATGAGCTTATAGTTTACATAACTGTTCACTGGTGAAAACGAGATTATTGACACGGTCGGACCAACTGACACTTAGTACGCCTCTCAAAGAGAGAAGATAAAATTCACTGAGGCGTCTATCCGGTCTGGAGTATAGACACCAAGTCTCGCTGCTGTAGAGCAGCACGAAGCATACCCTATATAGACTGCGATTTCGATGATCGTCGTGAATTTTTCTGTGTATAGATTGGGAGTATTTCAGTCAGTGGAGTCGAGGTAGGTAAATTCATGAACCAGGTCGTGGTTGTTGATTGTGATGACGGGTGGTTGTTCTATGCTTTGTCCAACCACGGTGATTTTCTTCAGAATGATGGTCAGTCTGAAATTTTGGCAGTTGCTTTCCGTGTGCGCTGCCCACGCTGCATCTTCGGTGAAGATCTTTGACGGAATAGAGTCACCATGTGATCAAGTAGAATAGACTTTGCGCACTAGATAGCATTTGTTAAAATGCCATCCAGTCCTAGTTCGTTTCCCTTAAGTAACTTGTCAATATCACTGCTTAGCTTACCAGCAGTCAAAATATGTTCAGTCCTTCCATGAGCGATAAACAATCTACTGTATCGAGTGTATCGTCCGAGATAATACTTTCCGTGGTGTACAGTTCCGTGTAATGCTCCACCTACCTCTGCGTCTGTTTGTCTGTGACTTTCATAATTCCGACGGCCCGGCACTTTCGCGTGTTGTCTTGCATTTGTTTAGATCGATGACTTTCTTGATTCCTTCATACATCCAACGAATATCACCAGAGTCAAATTAGAAATATGCTATCGTTCAGATTGAGCCATTATTGTTTGCACAGTGTCTGGTTGTCTTCTGTGCATTGTTTCTGGCTGTCCTTACAGCATGAAACTTCGCCTGAGTAGGTTGGTGTTTCTATGACAAAAGTGTATCGTGCTTATCGGTGGCGACAAAGGACTCATTCGCATTTACCTCTTCCCCTCCCGAAAACATTCTGGGCAGTGTTGTGGATGATGTCCATGAGAGTATCCTCTGTCTGTCAGACAGTTCCTCTAGCCTTTTTTATGTGTATGAAGCCATTATCGTTGTATTTCCTACGACAATGTTGCGGATGGAATTATATGTGTTTCCGTATGAATTTAAATGATTAATAATTACGCTATGGCCAGAGAGATGTAACATGAGTCTTCTTGATATGCATGTAGTTGTATATACAATACAATTATACATGAATTCGGGGTGATCGGGAACACAGTTCCTTAAATGACAAGTTAATTCATGAATAATATTGATTCTCTGTAATTTTAATGTCGCAGGTGTTTTGTTGTTGATTGTAAGGTTATCTGTTAAATATTTTTCTATTATAGATAATTTAATTTTCTTGTTCTGCTAAACTTGGATTTTGCTTTTCTTTATTATGTTTCTAAGAAAGAAAAAATCCTGCTTGCAGTTAAGGTGTATTGTTAAATTTTTATCTGTATATCTAGTGTGGCTATTGGTTACCTTAGAAAGAAATATTCTAATTTGGTGATCTTTGAGGTGATTCGGAAAACCGTTATGAACTACGGTCTGTTTCACGTTGTTGAGCTATTTAAGAAAATGCGGACGAGAGGATGAATTCTTGCGTGCTCTTGGACATTCATAAGTAAAATTAAGGTGGCATGATTTTCTATTTGAAGGTTTTTGTACAACGAAACAGTCAATGTGTTATTCTAAAATGACATCTAAAAATTGGAGTTTTGTTTTACTAAGTTCTTAGGAAATGTCAAGAATATATCCTTTTCGCAAATGTTGTTTTGAGATTATGAATTTATTTATTTGTTTTCACCTAAAACCAAAACCTATCCTTTACATAAAGGATACATATCTTAGATTAAGTAACAATACTTTGTGTTCGACTTTGTAGTATTTATAGAAATAGTGTCCCAGTGGATATCCCATAACGACGGCTTTAGTTTTGGTACACATATTGCGAATTTGGTTGTAGAAGGGGACTTTAGTTCTGCATATGTGTAGTAATTTCCTGGAAATATTAAATTTGATACCGGGAAGTGGAATCGAGTTATGTTTATGCAGAATATAACAATTTATATCAATTATTTTTTCATCGACAGGAAGACGTTTGTGAATAAAAATTCTATATCAAGTTCACTAACATGTTTTAGTTTTGTTGTAATATTTGAAGGATTTGGAGAAATTGTTTGAGTTGATGTGATACTATAATTGGAGGTAGATATGAAGCACTAATATAATTGAAGTATTCCAATAACTGATAAATAGATGTCGAGATCTGTGAAATGATGGGTCGTTGTGAATATCCAGTATTGTATTTTAACATTTTTGTATTACCTGTTTGGTAATCTTCAAAGATTTTGTTGATTTTCAAGAATCCTAGGTAAGAATTGTTTGAATTTTGTGACAGATTTTAGATTCGCCGTATTGTTTTAGTAAATTTAGATCATCAATTATGTTTTGTGTTCTTTTATAATAATCCAATTTGTTACAAATTATATATTTATTAGATTTATCGATTCACCTGATGACGATAATAGAATTGCTTTTGGATTTTGCTGCAGTTTTGAGGTTTTCTTTTGAATATATTTTTTTTTTTAATATTGTTATAATCATTACGAGGAGTGTTATCTTTTAGACCCACCGCTTTGGAAGGATGTCTCAAGTTTGGATGGAGTTTTATTACTTTTTCAGATTCCAGAAGGGCTAATGAATGATGTAGAATTTCAATTTCGGTCTTCTTATGAGAAAATCTCATTTGGGCTGAAAATGATAATTTTGTCCTAGATTTAGGAATTAATTCTGGCCATCTGTTAATTTATGGTCATATATATATATATATATATATATATATATATATATATATATATATATATATATATATATATATATATATATATATATAAAACACTGCTATTGGAAAATGAATGTTTCTTTAGTATATATTGCTAAGTAATTTTTGTAGCGATAATATGGTTCTGTGCTTCCTTATATAGTGTTCAGTCAAGTTGATTTTTAGTATCTGATTATGGATTTCGATTTCATTATTTAAATGATGGATTTCATTTTAGCTGTTATTTGTTCTAAAACAATTTTTTCTGAATGATTTAATGTTTATTTCCTTGTTGGTTGCCGGGTCATATAATTTAATAATTGTGTATTTGGGCAGCAATCCCCCTTTTACACAAGTTTCCTGAAATACTAGTGAAGAGATTCCTTGTTTAGGATTTTTAATTATTTTTTCCTTGTGTCCCAAATATTTTCTCCTATTCTGCACATAAATAAAATTGTGTAAAAATTGTCCGATTGTTTTCGTATATCTCTGAGTGCTTTCGGCCAATATTTTTGCCATTATCAAGTTTGCTTTGTTAATTTTTAATTCTACCTTAATGTGTTGATATTCATGTATGCGTCTAGAGATATGGCCATTTTTTTATTATTTTACGAACACGGTCAAACTTTGTAATCCTGTTCACAGTTGATGCAACTGTTTGCTGATTTTTTCTTGTTAATTATCAAAGATTTCATATATATATATATATATATATATATATATATATATATATATATATATATTATAATAATATATTTTGTTTAAAATAAAAATACTAAGGAACCCTGGATTATGCACACAACATTCTTTTCTATTTTCTGCATACCTGCACAATGATACATATATATATATATATATATATATATATATATATATATATATATCTATATATATATATATATATACATATATATATATATATATATATATATATATATATATATATATATATATATATATATATATATAGCTGGCTAACCTTATTCGAGGATACCCTTCTCCGAAGGTGGCTAGCCAAATCCTATTGCAGAGAGTCCACTTGTGGCTTATACTGCAACTATGCTGAGTAGACATTAGTTACATTTTTTGGGAGAGAGCGTGTTATCTAGTTTCATCAGCAATTTAAACAGGCCCAGCACACTCAAGCCCTCAGCGACTATGACTTGTGGCTTTGTGCTAGCACAGTTATCGAGAGCTATCAAGAGTTCCGTCTACCCAATTTCACTCACAAAGGTATGGTTTTAAGGCACTTTCCAAATGTTGTGCACGCTGAGATCGACCTCGGTCCATTGCGATGACATCAAGAACTATCCTCATTCGGGTTTTATGGTCAGAAAAATAGCGTTGTAACCACACGGACACGTCCATATATATATATATATATATATATATATATATATATATATATATATATATATATATATATATATATATATATATATACAATTTGAAATTACAATTAATAATTATAATTAATTATTAATTATATATATATATATATATATATATATATATATATATATACGTATGTTAATTACAGACGGTAGGCGGTGTTGATTCCCATGTCAACATGTTTTTAGAAATATGAATACATACACACACACGCACCCCCGACACACGCATATATATACATGCACATCTATCTATCTATCTATCTATCTATCTATCTATCTATCTATCTATCTATCTATTTATCTCTCTATCTATCTATAAACGACAAAACTTATTTTAGCGTCTCGTCTGAGGGAACTTCTAAAGGTAAATGACCCCAGAGGACAAAACGCATCGGCTAAGATATCTTTGACCTATATATTCTGTCTGCAAAAATGACCGAAAGACAAGACAAAATATATATCCATATATATATATATATATATATATATATATATATATATATACTAAAAGGGAAAAAATATGATAAAATGGAGTTTTAACATCTTTACTCGAATTAGTCCAAGAAACGTAGGAATTTAACAGATTATCTCGTTTTTTTCCTGGACTTATTTGAAAAAAAAATCTTCTTCGACTTCGCAAGTCTTAATTCTCCAGAAAAATAAATAACACTTAATCCGATAAGCCATAATCAATCTTGGCGGAGTACCCAACTGGTGTGTAAGTTTTTAATATATTGGGATTAACGTAAACAAGTATTTGATTGAAATAAAAAAAGGACTACAATATGGAGAATGTTCGAGAAGAAAGGCACCTTATTGTTGCATACACAATTGATGAACTCGCAAGTAACAAGATAAATAAAAATTTGCTAATTTGATTTATTATATTAAGCAAGGATTACGTCAATCGACGCGCAATCGTATCATTTCATTTCTTTTATATGCTGAAAAAGAACATCAATAGCTATTTTACTATTCTTAGAAAAAATAACTGACTTGTATTGGTGTTATGCTTTGTGTATAGTTTTCAAATGCTTCAATAAAAGAAAATATACCAAAATGTATTTAAAACTCGAAGTCCAACATTATTTTCCATGCAGTATTGGAAATATCTAATTTATTTTGTTGTTTTTATTCAATATTGGATATTTATTTTACTATAATCTCTTCGCTTCAGTTAAAAATGCTGGAAAGAAAATTTAATTATTCGTATAATTATTATATTTTTTATCCAGCAAATGATTATTTACTTATTTTTGCCTTCCATCAGTATGGCTGATGCCAGCCCCCATGCGAGAAAATCATTCTGATTGTTTACATGCAAAGTTGAATATTGTTATGCAGACATAGTTTTGTACAAGACAGCAAAAGAATATATGAGAATGATCATAAACTAAGATCAAAAGAACCAATGTAGCTCTCCTAAATAATGCTGCCAACTTAAACAATATCTAAAAAGAATTAGCAAGATGGCAATAATAATAAAAGAAACGGACACAGAAAACGAAATAAAATATTACAATGTTTCTCATCCCAAATTGTGTTCAACAAAAAAAGGGGGAAAGTATGTAAAAAAAGATATAATTACGTAACGCAGACATAAATCTTTCTGGGAAATATTCAGGAAAATAATTTACATTTTTTATTATTCGGAGATTAATTTTACGTAGTGGGAGAGAATTTTTTTTTCTCGTATCTGTATTTTTATTTACATGCTTTTTTTATTTACATGCTTTTATTTTAATTTTTTTAATGTGTACACATTTCTCTCTACGTTTAATTTTTGCTGTGGGCAGGCTTTTTTAGATGCATTTATGCCCACGGCAAAAATTATTTTGTTTTATTAATTAGGAAATCTTCGATGCCTTTCTTTTATATAATGTATGTAATGACAGAGAATTGAAAAATATAACAAGGGACGCTATTTTCAAAGTATATTTGGATTTGGTTTATCGTTATGCGAAAAGTAATGGGCGTAAAAATATTTTATTTGGCATTATTCCATAATTTCATAGAGGCATCAAAATGCAAAACACTGAATGGAATTTTCGCTTAAGGAGCGAATAGTAGCTTCAGTTTAATAAGAGATTACTGGATTGGTTTAATTTATAGCTTTATGTTAAATGCCTGTCAGCTCCATCGGGCAATCAGTCTAGTAATCATCATTATTCTAACAGAGAAAATGACAGCAGAGAAAGATTAGACCAAAATTAGGACAATAAATTTGTGCTCTCATTAAAGACAATATAACAAGAAATGTGATATTTATGTTCTAAAAGAAGCAATATAAATACAGAACGATCTATATCTATGTTTTATAGATTATGCAAAAGCATTTGATTAAGTACGGCACAAATAACTGTTTGAATTGCGAGGTAATCTTGTTTTATTTAGAATGTATATTAAATTAAATCTAGAACTTAAACTGGGAACAAATCGCCTGAATACGGATAGAAATTTAATTCAGTCAATAGACAAAAATAGAAACTTTAGATAGAAAACCGAAATCAGAAAAGAAATGGTTGGAAACACCATAAGATGAGAAATGCAAATTCGAAACATTAAAATCATGCAAGTAAAAAAATTGAGGAACTATTTTAACAGAGGAATGTAGACAGGAAGCAACAGTAATGTGATTACACAGAAAAATCGTGAGAATGCCATGGTTTGAAAATTTGAAAAGTATGAGTTTTTAAGGATTGTAAAAAGGTAATTAGAATCAGAAAGAAAATCGATTTGAATATTAGATAACACTGATCTTTCAGAGTACACAGGGGAGAAGCAGAGAGAGATAGACAATGAGGATATGGAGAGGGCGTACTTAAATGAGAGATAAATGGAGCAATAAGTATGCCCTAAAGAGAAAATGTAATTTGTGGAAAATAAGGGGATATATATTTTGTTTTTTCTTTCGGTCATTTTTGCATACAATATCCGAATGATTCAGTCTCTGTAAAATCAAAGGTAGAGATAAAGAATATTCAGCTCTTGGCGATTTTTTGTGTTATTATATTAGGCAATATAGAATATAAAAATATTTCTCTGAAATATTTTGGGTAAAGAGAAAAATAAATTTAAGTCTCTATAAAAAATAAGCAAATCGTATATATATATACATACCATGCAATGAACAAGAATAAAAATATGTCTTCCGAATTATTGGATACAGACAGAAAGAAAAAAATATTTCCTCTTCGTTGACTAGAATGAATTTTTTGTAGAGCCCGTTTATTCGAAGTCAAAATAAATGAAAAAAATGAAAAGCAAAAAAAAAAAATTCTTTGTTGGCTACCCCACTTGGCTCTGCCAAAGGACACTAGAGGGCGCCCTTGAAGTTCATAAAAGGTAGTCATATTCCCTCTCAGACAAACGTAGAATAAACAAGGCTTCATTGGTCCAGTGTTGACTTTTGAACTCTCACACACACGCACATACAGACACTTGTCACACACATTTATTTGATGCACACACAAGTAAGCATATTCTTATAGCTAGTTTCATTGTCTTTCCCTTTCCATTCAATTAAAAAGTGGCAAAAGCGACAAACATTCAGGGATTTTCGAAATGATTTTAACTACAGGTGTAAATAATTTCCGTTTATCTATATATGTCTAGGTGTATCGAGTTTCTTCTACTTAGATATTACTTGTCTTATTTTCACTAATTGGGAGACTTCAATATGCGACCCAGGTATTGACATCATGCCAGGCTACCAAATTCTCTAAAGATGCCTCCAAATTCACCAACTTATGCTTCACTCATATAGTCTATAAAGGATGGAGGCTAAAACGGCCGATATCATAATAATAACAAATATACCGACATTAGTCTGACTGTATAGCTGGCCACTCGTATTCGAGGAAACTCGTATTCAAAGAAACCCGTCTACGAGGGCGGTTAGCCGATCCCTAATGCAGACGCCTGCTCAGGTTATTTTTGTTTATTCAACCCACACAGTGTCCACCTGTGGTTTATACTATGCTGTTTTTGAGAAAGGGCGTGTTATCTAGCATGATCAACAATTTGAACAAGTTCAGCACGCTCAAGCCCTTAGCGACGATGACTTGTGACTTCGTACTGGCAGAGCTATCTAAGATTCCCAAGTATTCCGTCTACCCAATTTCACTCACAACCCGCGGTATGTTTTTTCAAGTACTGGGATAGACCCGAACAGACCGATAACAGCAGGAAGTCTCCTTCCTGAAATATCAACAATGGTGAGATTCGAACCCGGGTCTCATGATCAGAATGCAATAGTTCTAACTAATCATTCGGCCATTTGTACATAGTTCGACTGTAAATATTATGTAAATGAGGAAAATCCCTCATTCCAGAACATCAAAAGTAAATGCCATGTTGATAATTAATATATATTTTCTATATTTGCTTGAATGAAGAGATCAATATAAATGAAACCGTGGCTCTTGAAATCCTTTTGTTGGTTGAGTTCAAAACAGAACAAATTTACTTCCATGACAATTGCAGACAAAGGTTTGAAAATGGGGAGGTAAAATTTCACTTAAATATATGTTTTAGGTCACAGTTTCGTCTTCAATGTTTTTTCTGCTTTTATTTTTTTTTTCATAAAGAGAGAAAACGTTACCTCTCCCTCTCTCTCTCTCTCTCTCTCTCTCTCTCTATATATATATATATATATATATATATATATATATATATATATATATATATATATTCCTATTGGGAAATATTCACTTACCAATAAGTGCTAATGATAAACCAAATATGAATGATATTAATACGTTCATTCCACTTTCCATTGAATTTTTATCTATATAGGTATTTGTACAGTTCTCTATTTAGTAAAACCATTCGAGGTATTCATATAGATGTCAAAAATGACACCAAACACTTAAAGAGAAAGCTAAACCATCAGCTGTATACAACCGATTGCCATGATCAATAATTATGAATGACTCTGAGCATATGGAAGCTTTAGGTTTCAGAAAAGATCATCCTTCTTCAAGTCTTGTGGATTTTCATTACAGAATCACAAGAAAAGACATTCACGGGCTAATGGAAGTGGCATCACTTGAAGACTTCAAACAGTATGAATAAATATAATGAATATCACATGTAACTGGGAGAGAAAAAAAAACTAATGAATACGTGGAATTTAAACACTACATCAAGGAAACGGCTTACAGCCACGTCAAGTTGTAACATTGGTTCTCGTACGATCAGTGAAGTTAAACAAAGTCGACCCTTGTCAATACCTTGATGAATGATCACTTGGGAAAACCAAATGCTGTAATCTTGGATGTGCAGGTGGTGTAAACGATAACGGCTAGAAAATGGAAATCGGATAATCGAGTTTTAATTCCAGTCGGGTTCGTTAATTGCACCTACATGCAAATATAGTTGGTAAATATATTAATTCACATCTTCTCCCCTTATATTGTATCATTTTTACCAGTAAATTATTATTATCTCAAAAAAAAAAATACATTCTTACAATTTAAAAATATTTTCTTCTTTTAAATTATCAATACATGATTGAAAAGCCGGGAAAACAAATTAAACTAATGAGTCAAACAAACAAAATGTTTATGAAATAAATTTTCATTAAAGCTGGAAAGTGTTACTGGACACAAGAACCATAATTTCCTGAAAAAGGATTTTATGAGAAACCTTTTATAAATTTCAACCGAATGTTCAGTCCTTTTCAGTCCTTTAATACCGAAACATTCCTCGTCTCAATATTGGCTTTACCATTATTCTAATTAAGTGACCTGAACAGTAAGTGTCTACCTCCTGGAATATTGTATTTTATAAGCTTTGGAAACTTTTAGTTTTCAATGACTGTAATGAATTTGCTCGAGTGCACGGAGAAAAGTGTGTTGAGTTAATTACATACTTTCAAGTACGCATGGATGACGGCAGTAGATGACCTTTGCGGTTATTAGAAAAAACATTATAACAATAGCTAGCAAAATTCTTATATTTTTTCTATTGATTTGTACTTATTCTGTGATTTGCAACTATGGTTAAAAATCAATAAATACGAATGAGGTTATCTGCCAAATATGAAACATAAGAAAAACATAAAATGGTTTGAAAATGACAGACAAAAAGCATCCATTCCTTTCGATTTCCCTTGCTAAGTCAGATGATTGATTCTCATGACTCTGCTGTCACGTGTAAATAACGATTCATTCTACTGTCAATCAGACACCTTCACTTTTCAGTCGCTGTAATCTGAAAACTTAAACTGAAAGTTTTTTTTATTGATGTCTGCTCTTTGCGAGCGAACACGATATTGCATAACTGCACATATAGATGATTTTGTTGATATGATCATTCAATAATTGAGAAAATGTCGATTCGTTTCCCGCCCGTCTCACACAACTTGTAGAATAAAATGTGTCGTTCGTGGCAAGAAAATCAAACAAATTCATGGCTATGACAATCTTTTACGGTGAAAATATTATTCTTCACCAGATATTTTAAAAGGTTTTCTCTGCACAACGAGAAATGTGTTGCCATTTTCTTCAAAAGAAACACTTTAATAAGATTTTCCCTGTGAAAAGTCAACTTGTCAGATAGGATATTAAAAATAATATTTTTAAAACAAACAAAAACAATGACAAATACCCCACGCATCCAAAAGAAAAAAAAAACATACACACACAAAAATCGTCGAACTGTGTTGATAGTCAGCTTTAGTTTTCACCGACGTAAATATCATTTAAATGTTTTAGTCGAATCATATATCTACCTATAATTGCTTTTTTTTATTTAATTCAAATATCTATTTTTTACAATTTTTAACCTAACAAAAATTTCTTTTTTTCATTCTATCCAAATATCTAATTTCATTCTGTATATACCTCTGAGATAAGATATGATTATTTGCATTATCAAAGTGTTATCCTCATCTTCATTGCCATATTCACAACGTTTCGTCCATACTACGCTCAGCTGCTTCTTCTTCAAGGGCACATGGCTCAGTGGATAAAGACATTGGTTAGATCCAGTGACTTGACCCATAAGTGTTGTGAGTTCAATACCAGGCCACGGCAGTGTTGAACCAAAACATGGAGACTTGAGTTAAATGGAAATGATTGAGATACCCGTAAGAGGTATGGTGAGAACGATCTACTCTGGTTGGGGAAATAAAGTGTTGGGTTCGAAATTCCAATCACCTGAAGAATGCTGGAACGTACAACGGCCGGAACGTTATGAATATTCCAAAAAAGATGATGATAACTGTTCGAATAATGCAAGCAATCTAATTTCTTTTCTTTTAATCGAACCATGAGATTTGCTTTTAATTTTTTTAATCGATTCAACTGTTTTTTATTACTTTTTCTTCGATTAAATAACTTTTTTTTCCGTTTGCTTCGTGCGAGTCAAATGACAGTTTATTTAAATTAGTTTAATAGTGTTAATAATTTTCCTGCTTGAATATTATGCATTTTTGGATTCGTTTGTTAACTTATGTATTTTTTTTAGAAATGTAAAGCAGAAATATTTTTTTATAAATAACTACAGATTTTAAGTATTTATACTACCACATCATATAAAAACAGTAGATTTCGTTGTGTTTGATAAAAAAATGGACCATTCTTCTGTTTTGCAACTGAAGTCTATTTGTTTTTGAGATCGTTTAGTTACCACACAATTTTATTACCGTATATACACGCGATTTTAAAGACCCAATTTTGAAGCCAATTTTAAGGGGATCGCATCATACACGAGATATAAAATTAGCGTTGTACTGGCTTTTCTACGCCGTTGATCAAACTATATATCGATTTACTTTACACCAATTAGCTTTAAAATTATATCTTCAAAGGTCTTGTGGTACGCGAGTATATACGGTAACTCACTAGTTACCTTACTTTTTCTAAAGACTTTAATGTACTAATTGTTGTAACATGACTAGTGAGTGAAAGTATAATATCACGAATAGGAAAGTTTAAATTATTACCGCAATATTTTTGAAGAAAGGTTACAAAGAAAAATACATATGAGTAGTTTGATAAACAATGAATCATTAATCTAGCCTCTATCTTACCACCATTTGCTTTTTTGAACTCGGTTAGAAACCTGAACAATTTTGTCCTTAAACTTGAAAAATTGTTTCACAGCGAACTGGTTTTACAGCTATTCAACTACCCACTCACTTATAAGTTATATTCTGTATGAAGTGAATATTAATAGTATTATTCTTATGCCTTTTTTTGAAATTGCATTTTAGAATATCTTTTATAATTTATTGAAGAGAAATCACGATGAAAATAACTATCGTTGGACAAGAATTGGTATTTCACTGTCAGAATATATCTATATTGTTTTTTACTTATATATAAATTCAGCTCACTACAGATACCATGATAATATCATACAATCAAATTTAAGAGTGAAGAAATGTCCTAGTGGCAAAGATATTTAATCCAACTCAGTCCATACCACTCTGAAGGTTCTAAAGGAAAAAGAATGTAGACCAGTATATATCGCAATCACACAAATTCTGTTTCCAAAGTTGATTAAATGAACCTAATAATAATGAACCTAGTAATAATGAACATAATAATGAAACTAATAATGAGGAACCTAATTGCGAGGAACCTAATTACGAGGGACCAAATAACGAACCTAATAATAATGAACCTAACAATGAGGAAGTCATGAAAAACAAAAAAAATGTTATAGAAATTAATAAAACTTCACTTGATATTTAGAGTAAAATTTTCAAAGTATCATGCTCTCTCCCGGAATTGCCAAATATCTGTTATATTATGAATGTCTGGAATGAAAATCACGCATACATGCACTGGGAAAACAAAATTTTGAAGACTGGCACACCTAAAATGTTTTATAATTGGATCCATTATAATGTAAGCAATAATAAATAACTTCAAACTATCTAATTTGTTTTTTCCTTTTTGTAATGGGGGAAATATTGGCATATTACTCACACGATAAGAGCATTTTAATTTCTCGCCCAACGTCACCAGTATCATGGATATTTCGACATATACTAAGTTAAAACTTAACCAACAATTTTCTTTTTTTCTGTTTAATAGCAACGGATACGTCTACTTATCGCCAGGTCCACCCTCTTTCGCCTTCTTTTCGATAGGAGTAGAATCTTATCCCTTGTTTCTGTTCTGAATGAGGTTTCCGGTTGCCTTCTTTTTATCCCTTAATAATATAGGCTGTCAAGGATATTTTATGTTAAGAATCGATGGTGAATATGACGCCTCATACTGAAGGTATCGTGTTGGTAGTTTTCTGGTTGCTGCATCCCCACTGGCAGTTAGGAAAACCGAACTCTTGAGTTGCATCGAGAGAGTCTGCTCTGACCAGCAGTTCCATAATATCGGGTTGTCCCGCATGAAAATGTAAGCACTTCCCGTGGCTAACTCTGAGAGGCCACACTATGCTGCTCTCCTAGACAGTACATAGTACATTATACAACCGACAGATACTATTATTCTTGCCATTTTCCACATTTAAAAACTAAGATGACTAAAAATAATTAAACGAAATACAATTAACCCAGATCGCAAATGAAAAAAAACAAAAAAAAAACAAAAAAAACACCCAAACATCTCAACTTTTATTTCTTTAACATTCGAGTATTTTTTTCCTTTTTTTGTAGCATAGAATCTTTCCTTTTGGGATACCCTCCTTACATCGTGACTCTCTGTGAAACTAATTTGAATTCTTCAATATCTGCCCCTTGAATTCTCTGTTCCTGACTATCTTCCTCTATTCCGGAAGGACTCTAGAACCCACATACATGACCTAGGTGTCTATGGTCGGGAACATCTCCAACTGGCAAGGAGACTCCCTCTTGAGCAGCCATCACTCAGTTATGTGCCATACACGCTTAGGGGATCATGTATCTTTCGATACATGACTGAGGTTGCCATTTCTTTCTGCGGTAGGCCAGTTGCCATCCAAGGCTATAGAACCCAGTCTGTCCGGCAATTTACTCATAGCTTAGGTGTGGTATAATAAGAGGATTCATACATTTCTCAAAGGTATTAGCACGTAAGTGGATGTAATGAATTCGACTGGAATATATATATATATATATATATATATATATATATATATATATATATATATATATATATATATATATATTCCTCGGCTCTCCGATTCCTCAGTCGAAGCCGCTATCCATTACGCCACCGTGCCGTGAGTAGTCATATTGTTCTGACATGTGTCTTCGAGTTTCTTTACTAAACTCAGTCAGCCATGATTGTTGCGTATATAGTATAGATAAGGGCATCATTCTACACCGGTTTGCAAATATCTTTGAGGTCGGAGATTTTAGTGCCCACAATGTCAGGTTGCTTACTCTCTTTAATATCACTAACCTCGCTGGCATCGAGATATTGGGCTTCCCTATCACCCAGTACCTCACAAAGTAATAGACTTTCCCACATGTTTCTCCAGTAATTCTGACGAACTCGCTACTCTACTATATATCCTCTTTACCTCCCCACATAATCACATCGTCCTCTGCCCCACTGTCATCTTTGCCACTCCTGTTAAGTGCAAATATCTCCTTCCGCTCTACCATCAGTCAGGATTGGATCAGTGACTTCCAACCTGGTGCATAGTGGAATTATATTTTTAATCATCCTGTTCATAAATGTGCCATTGAGGTCTCGTCTTGGGTGGAAGCCAGCATCTGCGCTTCCGTTTCAATAATGAAATACCAAGTGAAACCCCGATGCTCTCTGTCGTTTTCACCTGGCTGCTCAGTCACTATAGTCCACAGGAAACACTTCTTCCTGCTATATCAGAGCGATAGGTCTGATAGTAACAGGCGCCTATTTGTCATGACTCGTAATCAATGCAAGTGTGTCTTCAAAGATATGAAGTCACTTTTTGCTGAAAGAATGAGACACCGTATAGCTTCTCAAAAATTTGTTTCTTGAAATTACTGGCGGTCCGTAAAAGTGTGCTGAACAATAGCTTACACTGGGTATATTCTTCTCATCAATCAATTTGTAGTATTGACATCTACTGCAGTAAATTGCTTTGCGATAAATTTCTCTTCCATGTCAAATCTATATACATCTGGAGTAAACTTGTCAGCTTTTCCCCTAGAACAGAGGCTCTGCTCAGTAATATATACATAACCCTATTACTGATTTCAGACATCATTTCTAAATTAGATACCCACAAGGCAAGCTGATGTGACGGGATGCTTGCCTTCGTCCTAAAGCAATATACTCCTGAGATGACTCCAGTCTCTCCAAACTGACTTAATTTCTTCTGCTTTCCAACTTGTTAGAAATCATCCTCAGTTGTTAGTGTTATGAGGAAATCTTGGGAAAACTATGACAACACAAATTATCGCTTCATTTTTCTTATAGAAATTTTAAGCAAAGTACAAGGTGCCATGAATCAATTGTTGTCTTCAGCCACGTCCTCCACAATACTTTGGAATCTTCTGCAACTCTTTTGGACGGTCACTTTCTTTAACATAGTGAATACTGCCATAATGCTTGCCTTCAGTTCATCTTTGATGTTACAAGACGTTTTGTTGGTCTCTCGTTGCACTGCGTCCCACATACAATTTGAATAGTGTATAGTAACAAACTCAAGATTCGATTAAAAGAAAAGAAATTAGATTGCTTGCATTATTCCAACTGTTATCCTCATCTTCATTGGAATATTCATAACCTTCCAGCTGTTCTACGCTCCGGCCTTTCGAACCCAAAATTTTATTTCGATAACCAGAGTAGTTCGTTCATGTCATGCCTCTTCCGGGTATCTCAATCATTTCCATTTAACTCAAGTCTCCATGTTTTGGTTCAACACTGCTGTGGAATGATACTGAACTCACAACTATTTTGTGTCAAGTCACTGGATCTAACCAATGTCTTTATCCACTGAGCCATGGACCCTTGAGGAAGAAGAATCAGCGGAGCGTACTATGGCCGAAACGTTGTGAATATGGCAATGAAGATGAGGATAACAATTCGATAATAAAAATAATCATAATACCTTACCTCAGAGGTATAGACAGAATGAAATTACATATTTGGATAGAATAAAAAAGAGAAATTGTTGTCAGGTTAAAAATTGTAAGAAAATAGATATTTGAATTACAGAAAAAAGCAATTTTAGGTAGACATGATTCGACTAAAAACATTTAAATGATATTTACGTCGGTGAAAACTAAAGCTGACTATCAACACGGTTCGCCGATTTTTGTGTGTGTACATGTTTTTATTTCGTTTTTGGTGGGTGGGGTATTTGTTATTGTTTTTGTTTGTTTTAATAATATTCTTTTTTATATCCTAACTATGAAAAAACTCAAGATTCACAACCATTCAACACTATTGGAAACAAGATATTAGCAAAGACGTTCTTATCAATACTAAAGAGAAATAACAGTTATTGAAATTAATAAACCTGCCATTGTGGGAAAAAGGAAAATGAATAGCGTATGAAAAATGTGCATATATGACAACTTTTCTTAGAAACTTCCCCACTTTCAGTTCATTTTCCATTTTCACTTTGAAAGAATACATATTAATCTCTCAAAAAAAAGAAAAGAAAGGAAGGTACCTAAATTATTAGCAACCTGATCACACTAATAAGGAAGTAATGGGAAAATCCGTTGTTATAATTAAAATAATTTTTTTTCATAATAATGATACAAATTTTAAAATTATATTGAAAATTAGTAACATTTTATTGCACAATCAGTATCTGTTTTCAAAAATAATTGCTTTTGTCATTTTTAGGCCACAAAACAATTGATATAACTGTATGCATATATATATATATATATATATATATATATATATATATATATATATATATATATATATACTAGCAGTAGAGCCCGGCGTTGCCTGGAGATGTAACAGTAAGAGATTGATCAAGTATCGACCAACATAAAGACTGAAAAATAAAATTGAAAAAGATTATTTGTTTAAGGTTGACGGACTCGCATGTGTTAATTATTAGGTTGGTGCAAAAATAATGTCGTTTTCTCACATAGTAACATATGTGAGAAAACGACATTATTTTGCACCAACCTATTAGTTTTTTTCTGTTTTTTTTTTTTTTACGAATTGGTCAAACCCAAACTCAAACATTGTTTTCAATCATTATGAGTCTACCGATTGAATAGAATTTTATCATAAACAATTGTCTTGTAAATGGAATTTTTAAAACATTCTGAATATAAAAATAAAGAAAAAAGTGTGCAAGACAATAAGAAACACTAGCTACCAAATAAAAGTGAAGTTTTGTTGAAATCGGTTGAAACATGTAGGAAATCCGATCCCATATATAAACGAACACAAACACACACACAAACACAAACAACCAACCTGGGTTTTATAATAAGTATAACTTGAAGTGAGTTGTCCCCCTTTCATTAATGCCTCTTAATCGTGTTTTCAAATTGATTTTGTGCAAAATCAATTGTGTTTTTCCAATTCTTGGCGCTGTTAGAACCACCGCAAGGTACTTTTACCTAGTCCTGTGAAGTTTTGTTGAAATGGGTTGAAAAGTGTAGGAAATCCGATCCAATATATAAACGTAACAGATACACACACAATCTACGTTTTATAATAAGTAAGATGATCTAACAAATCTTAATCATTTATTAGCCTTTCTGTAATCTTTTACAATTTATGATTTTTACTTATTGAATACAGTAAAAAAAAATGGACACCATGTGTATTTAAAGTAGTTTCCGGTTATTATGTTTAGTTAGGAGGACTTGTGTATGTTTAGATTTCATTTGTTTACTTTTTGTGTATCGTTCTCTGAAAATAAACGCTGAGTCACCGGAAGTTAACGGCATTCGAACGTTACAGTAGCCGTCAGTAACTTCCGGCCAAAACTAAAAAAGTGGAAATTTAAAAAGGTAAACCAAGGGTAAATCCAAACGGAAATGGGGTTTTAGTACAATTGGCTAACGTGTGTAGGTTTGGGTTGGAACTATAAAAGAAAAAAGCAGCTAGAACACGTAATTAACAACTTGCGGTGTCCGAAGTTGGCGAATAAAGTAAGCCAAGTACGTGCACGTGGGCAACAATAAACGCAAAAGTGTGAAAGCAAGCCCGAGTCATGCAGTAGAGATGGTTGACTTTGAGTGACGTTCCACTCTCTATTAAACAAATCGGAGAAAGAGTAAATCACAGTAGATATCGCTGTCAGGGGAAAGAAACGGTAACAGTGACCGTGCCCTCTCAACACAAACCTTAGGTGAATGGAGAGAGAGTGACAATACCCACTCTCTTAGCGAATATTGCGTATACTTTTGCGTTAGTGCGTGTAATGGAGGCCGTCCGTAAGGGGAGGAGGGGGATGACCTTGACGCCCGAAAAGGAACCCACGTGTGGACAATTATTGAAGTTTTAAAAGTCAATTATGAGTCGAGGTCCACTGAGGAAACGACGAAAATTCTCGTAAACCCCTAAGTAAGAGACACAGATTGTGTTTTTCCAATTTTTGGCGCTGTTAGAATCACCACAAGGTAATTTTACGTAGTCCTGTGAAGTTTTGTTGAAATCGGTTGAAGAATGTAGGAAATCCGATCCAATATATAAACGTTACAGACACACACACAAAAACACAATCTGCGTTTTATAATAAGTAAGATATATATATATATATATATATATATATATATATATATATATATATATATATATATAATGATTCTTCAAAATGTAATATAAAATTTCTTATAGATCTGTATAATGACTCAATTGCAAAATGTAATACAATGATATAAAGAAATTCAATAAAAATACGTCTATATAAAATATATACGTTATAAAATCTTCCTATAAATAAGTGAAGGCATTAAATATACAATAACTTTCCAATAAGAAGTGATACAATATAAAATAATAGCTGAATTATATTTAATAAATATATATTTCATGAAAATGTGTTTTTACTGATAAATCACTAAATAGACTTTTCAAAATAAATTTCACTTGTCTTTTCCAAAATGCGATAAAAAAATATCGATCATAAATCAAATGGTGATGTTCTTTTGAAGTATAAAATGTATTGATTTCTTTTGAAAGTGTCTCTTTGATGTAAGTTTCAACCAGACACGGAGAAGCCAAACAGCAATTTCAACTAAAATTGAGGAAAATATTCCTTTCGTGAGAATTTGTATTAACGTTCACTTTTCTTTCTTAGACCACTGTCTATTTTCTAAAGCAGATTGCTCGATTTCCGCACAGCACAAAAATGATTTAATTCAAAATTATTCCTCGTGTTTCCGGATAGCAACATTTTGACCTGAGTTAGTTGCTCTCGCCATTGACTCATAAAGGGCACAGTAATATCTGGTCGATTCCAAGGGTCGCAAAACAGAATCGAATTTAGCGAAACCTTATAAAAAAAAAAAAAAATCCCATCTTTGATTTTTAGCTTTAATTCATTTGCATTTTTCACTAATATATGTGCTATTTTTCCTGGCAATAAAATCATTGATATAGAAATCATATATATATATATATATATATATATATATTCTTAAGATGTGTTATATTTATGTGATAAATAGCCGAGAAAAAAAAAAACTGCACCCGTGGCCTCTAAGTGTTGAATTCTATATTCACTCATATATATATATATATATATATATATATATATATATATATATATATATATATATATATATATATATATATATATATATATATATGAAGAAATATAGTCTTAAGGTGTGCTATATTTAGGGGATAATATCAAAGATAGAGAGTGTGTAAATATAAAAGTGAACATAGAAGTCAACACTTAGAGGCGACAGTCTGTTTCATGCTATATGCAATCGTCAGGCCACGTATGCTGTTATTTTTCTCGGCTATTTATACATATGGGTCATCGGTGCATTGTGGGTAGTCTATTATGGCGGTTATTTTACCGGAAGTCGTTGATTTATTTATTTGGGTCAAATTATTTTCCTTGTTTTTATTTTTTTTATATTTTTATTTTTTTTGTTTCTTATTTTATTTATTTATTTATTTACTTACTTATTTTTAATCGGTGTTTTTTTTTTATTAACGTAGTAAAGATTTGTTTATATCATTTATTTAATAGTTTTGTTTTGGTTTGAGAATTTAATTATGCTATTTGTTCGGTTTTGGGGGTTGGTTGTTGTAGTTTATTCTAACTATTATTTTGGCAGAAACAGTTTTTTAATTCGTGTTTATTTGGGTTGATTATCTTTATTTGTTTTTTCTAACGGTAACTTTATGGGGATTGGTTAGTTTATTTATTTACTTGGATGAATTTAGGTCAATTTATTTTACTTGTATATTTTCTCTTTTCGGTTGTCGGATTTTAAGTAACGTAGTATATATTTATTTCTTTTTTATTTTTATTTTATTTTTTAATTTGTTTTATTTTATTTATTTTATTTTTTTATCGTTATATAACAGTTAAAGCTATTTTTCGTCCGATTTTTTGGTTTGATTTTTTAGTCTAACTAATATTTTGGTCATAATGGTTTCCTACTTTGTTTATTATTTACTTTATTTATTTGGGTTCGTTGTATTTTTTTTTGTTTTTTGTTATTATTATTATCATTATTATTATTATTCTATTTCATCTGTTCTAACAGGTGTGATTTGGTAATTTGTTTGGATTAATTAATTTTGCTTATTTTTATTGTTATTTTGTTTACTTGTTTATTTATTTGTTTTTATTTTATTTTTTCTGTTTTCAATTTTTTAAGTAACGTAGTAAAAATTTGTTTTCATGTCTGCATTTAGAGATGAGCTCGGATCTTTTATTTAATAATTTATTTTGGTCTGGGAAAGTAATGATAGCTATTTTTTCCTCCAAGCAAAGTTTTCAAGTTTTTGATTGGTTGTTGTAGGCTGATGATCTTTACCTTATTTTCCAAGATATTTTTGGTGTGGTGTGCGTTTTGTTTTTAATTTCCCAGGTATACTTAGAAAGCATTGTACTGTTCGCATATTTACTATTTGTGAAAGATGTTTTGTGTGTATAAGTTCTTTTTTCCAGGGTCCTTCAGTTACTCCTATGTATACTTTTTCTTCATTATCTGGTGATTTTAACGTGGCTTGGTATATTACGTTGTTTTGGCTGGCTGAGGTCCGGATATGTCAGCAAGTGAATAGCAGTCAAATGCTTTTTCATGCAGACAAACGCTCTCTCACACTCCTCCGCCCACCCGAGTCTAACATACTTTTTTGTCAATGCTGTTAAAGAGATTCCCAACCTTGAGAAGGCCATGTAGTGTGTGTGTGTTGAAATTTCGAGGAGGTGTTGCAGTTTGAGTTTTCAACTGCTGATGGAGATGTTGTGAACTACGACCTTTATGATCAAAAACTGCAGTGAGTATATAATGCTTTGAGAGACAGCTACCATAATATATGAAGCCCGATCTTGCACCCGTTATTTTCACAGAATAATTTCATACTAACCAGTATGATTTTGGGGTACTGGCGGACTCTCACAGGCTGAAAAGCCAACAAGGCAAGGATGTGTGGTATCTTTTTGTGCTATATTTTTTTAGAAATCGCTAGCAACTGCTTTATAGATTTTCTTTAAATTTAATCTCCGATTATACCTAAAATCATTAACATTTTAATCAGAAAATGTTAGCATTAGGAGATGGCCGAAGACATATTTGGATTTCAGGGGACACATAACAACCTAATGTACGTAATTCTTTTCGAAAAAAAGAATAACGACACAGATCTGTCAATGCAACGGTCATACAGAATCAGGCTCACAAAATGGCGTCGCATTCAGTTGTGAAGATTATTTGTACAATATCTGCCTCTATCTATTATGATTACTTGCATTATTTGTATTATTTTAAATATTATCCTCATCTTCATTGCCATATTCATAACGTTTCGGCTGTTGTACGATGCGACGTTCTTCAGCTGATTGGAATTTCGAACCGAACCCTTTATTTTGTCCCCCGAGGTAGATTGTTCTAGTTCCACGTGGCATGACTTTTCTGGATACATCAGTTATTTCTCTTTAACTCAACTCTCCAAGTTCTGCTGCGGCCTGGTATGGCTTGGTATTGAACTGACAACTCTTTGGGTCTAGTCATTGGATCTAACCGACGTCTTTATCCACTGAGTGTGTTCTTAGTTGTACAGTCTAATTAGCAGTCTGATTTATGATATATTCCAAATGGCTAAATACTTATAGGAAGGGAGCCATAATGGCGGTCAGCCAAACTTTATTTTTACACCTGCATTAGTTTGAAGCGAGCGGAAGCAATCTCTGTCGGAATCTATACTATACTGATAATTCTAACTTTGGCACCGAGAAACCATTACGACATTCCTCTTCTCCTTGCTATTTATATGAAAATAAAATATGATTATGTAGCGTTTCGTGTGAAAGATGTTTAAAGAAATTTTAGGAGTATATACCCAGGTTTTTCTTATCTTCTATGAAAGAAATTTCATAAATAATTTCGATGCGTTGTCTGGTTTGTCTGTTTTGTTTTTTTAGAAACCAATTGATGCCAAAATAATATTGTTTTTGTGTGGGTAGGAAAATATAAAAGAAAAACCCAAAAAGAAAGGAAGTTTTATTTCCTTAAATATAAAAAAATGTATATAAATAGTTCTTTCTGTTTGCAAGACAATTTTAAATTGCTTTTTAAATAGTAAAATTCACAAGGTTCAATTTTACTTTATACTATTCTTTTTTCAACATTTTTTACTGACCTTGTCAGTAATTGATTTTGTAATCTTTACAAATATCTTGGAAAATTTCCTTTAACTACCGAATAGAAAAATTCTTCAAAAAATGGGTTGAAATTCCACAGATCGCACGAGTAAACAAAAAAACAAAACAAAAACAAACAAACAAAAACAAACAAACAAAAACAAACAAACAAAATATTTTTTGCAGAATTCAAACTTTATGATAATTGTTTTTTCCCTATGGGAACAAACGATAAATGGATATCTTAAAAGAAAAATCTGATTGTGCTTTGTACATTTTACCACGATGTATATATTTATATACATACATATATATATATATATATATATATATATATATATATATATATATATATATATATATATATATATATATATATATATATATATATATATGTGAGGGTGTAGTTTGAGCGTGTATGTGTATGAATGTCTATATATATATGTATAAATATGTGTATGTATGCATGTGTGTATGTGTATATCCATATATGTATTTATGTATATGTGTATATATAAATATATATATATATATATATATATATATACACATACATAGATAAATATATACACATACATAGATAAATTTAGTGCGAGCAGTGTGTGTGAAGTGTGTGTGTTTATATATATGTGTGTGTTTGTGTATACATAAAATGTGTATATATATAAAAATCTGTGTGCGTATATTATATTTATGTCAGTGTGTGTATGTGTATATATAAGTATGTATGTATATATGTATGTATATGCGCGTTCTTTCAAAAAAATCGTTAAAGCCTTCAGCGTTATCTGGGATTTAATACATAAAAAAAAGATTTCATTAGAATGTACATCATTTGGGGTGTTTCTGTTGCAAAAACTTTGATTTCCTAATGGAACAAAAACACTAAAGCAATATCTTCCACCTGTTTTCGTCGTTTATGTTTTGCTAGTAAGGAAAAACGAATTAATATCAATCAGTAAGTTTAACTTACAATTCGTTAAAAGTGAATTCATTTCAGTATCAAAACTATGAATCTATTTACCCTCTACGACGATAATTGGCCGTGGAGATAAAGAGTCTATAATCATGTAAGGGGGTCAATAAGAGAGGTCAAACATATTTTGAATGTTGCTATAATGAGAACAACTTAATGACCTCTTGGATTTATTCAAGTTTATTCAATTCTCTATTGGCTTTAATTTTCGATGTACTAGTCTCCATCATCCATCATCTCCTGCTAGTTTATAGGTCTGTACAAAGATATACTGAAGTATTGTTGATCAGCTGGCATCGAGGAATATCACTAGTAATTTGTCATAATTTCTTTTGCAGTAACGATAGTAATAGTATAAGATTGTGTAGTTACGTATAATTTTACATCAGTAACTCACATCTGTAGTTTTAATCATTTCATCCAAAGCAAGGCGGGAATGCCACTAGTACCCAGAAGGTTACAGAGATTCAAGAAGACAGTAGATGGCGATTGACGTTGCATTTATATTTTTGAAGATTATATTTAGCATTGAAGCAAGTAAACGGAAGAGAATTCTACTCTACGGAAGTGCAAGTTAGAAAATATTGCCTACTTGTTAGTGGCAGTGAACTATAGGAATTAATGTCTCTGAAGAAAGTGAAGTTTGTCTGTAGTTTTCATTTGTTTTGTATATATATATATATATATATATATATATATATATATATATATATATATATATGTAGAAATGATTTCCTACTTTTAGCTATAGTGCTCACTACCAGTAATTTTAAGGGACAAACAAATCTATTCTCTAAAATGAGCTGATGGAACGATAAACATGTGGAATTCATTTAGTGATTGCAGAACTATTACGGTAAACATATCAGAGGACAAACTGATGCGTAAGCTATAATTATTTAAGACTCAAAGTGTGTGTGGGCAACAATGATCAGTGTTTAAAAAACATCTTGATGAGATTGCCCATAAGTGGTTAAGAATAATTGCCTTCAGATCGAATTAATCAACATCGTTTTAACATAGATGCTTGCTGAGTTTAACTCTGTTTAACACAATTTGTGGAATCAAATTAGAATTTAAAAAATAACATTGTAATAATGGTATATTAGACTGAACAACTAGCAAGATCCCGAAAACCTTCCATCATAATTTTATTTTAATCTGGAAAAAGGCAATGACTGTACAGAGAACTGTGGATCGACCTCATTACTGTTATAAAAGTCTTGCTATCTATTCCCTAGACGTAGACATCTTCATTTAGATCCGACTGAGTCTGGTTTTACGTCACGTGTTGAAAATCTCAAATAAAAGTTTAAAAATGTGCCCCTAACATCAGTGCAGAATGTATGATCAGTATTTCGGGGTTATATACTGACCGAGTTCGTTGCGTATCTTCGAAAAAATAGGATTGAGAAAGATATGATTCCCTTACTTCCCACCGTCGTACATAAAAAAATGTTGTTTTTTTTAGAAATGTTTTGCAACTAGTATGCAGAATCAAGAAAGCGGGTTTGGAGAATTTGACACTCACTCGTTATATCAAAAGGACAACTATTAAGCAGCTGTCAACCTACCTGAGAAGTTAATGTGGATGCATGTCAAAACTAGTTGGAGAGATAATACAATCATATTATGAATAGCTATAAATGATAGGAAATTGTGGAGAGACATGATCGCTCACATTTTGTTAGGATAAGCCACATAGAAAATAAAAACAAAAACAAGAGGAACGATATTTAATTTTTAATATTAAGAATGGCAGTAGACCACTACATTCGAACTGGTTAATGGTAAGGGTTTGCACATCTTTACATTTAAAAAACATGGCGTGGTGTTACAAAGCAGGTCTTTTGTAGGAAATGACAACTGAAGTGTTCTCGGAATAATCAATTGATTTTTTCAGGAAAAATGTTTTTCTCGTTGGGTTTGATTTTGAGAAAGGTTTCGAGCAGAGGATTTTAATGCCAAATTGTAATCTATTATTCACTATTCCAGATTTTTATTTCCTACTATGTTTTCTTGTTACCATAACATAGAAAAAACAGCAAATAGTGTCCAGTGTTTTTTTTTTTTTGCAATAAGGTTCACCCAGTACAAAGTCCAAGAGCCACTCGAGGTAGAGGGTTACAGAATAACAGTTACTGTTTATGGGGATATGAGGGGAAGATAACGGTAGAAACCAGACTTATAGTGATTATAGTGATCGAAGTCGGATCCATGGAAATAACTTGCATTGAACATTTGGGCCTCGGAAGACTAACAGTTAAGATCTACCCGTTAGGAATCACTTTATCATTGAGACGACACTTTCAGTGATTTCATAGCTAGAAAGCTTATGCAGTAACCCTTTGTGCCAGACCATGTCAAAGGCTATTGAAATATCTAATGCGATCATCTTGCTTATGTGATTAATGACAGATAGGATCAACAATGGACCGAGCAAATCGAAATACGTACTACTTGTTCCAACAAGTCAACAACCTTCATAGTGAATATAGCTTCAGAAAGTTACCTAATACCAGTAGGCTGATATATGTACTGTTAAATTTTGGAGACTATATAAATTTAATTTTGATTTGCAACTTAATTTGACCGCGATAAAGAAAACCAGATTTATGTATGTTTCATTATTTATTCCTTACAAAAGCTGACAATAAAAATTCTACATACACAGAAAGAAAAATAAATTATGCTAAATAGCTTAATAAAATATTGATATCAGCAATGTGATATCATTATTTTTTTTTAAATATTTATTGGATATTTATATAAAATATATATTAATATATTTGCATTGGAATGCGCAAACATACTTCTGTTTTCTCATTGATTTCGTAAGCAAATTGAATTTTAGCAAATCGCTTTTTATAATTTAAACGGGTGTCATTTTTGCTTTGCGCAATTTTTATCTTTTTCGTGGTTTTGCCTCTTTTATCATGGACATTTGCATGTGTTAGAGAAAAATAAACTTTTGCCAAATGGGGATTATTCGAAGTACTATGAAACTCATATTTACAATCAAAATAGCTGCAATTTCATAAAGACTCATAAAGAGGAAAGAAGACATAATGAAGAAAATACTCAGAGGACATGTAAATGGAAAGATAAACATGAAGTGACATACCAATATAGACGGTTGCAGAACAAGGACAGAGATAATATGGTAAGGAGCAGAGCTACTTAGAATAATAAAAGACGCTGTGAAAAGAAAAAGAAGAAGAAGAAGAAGAAAAAGAAGAAAAAGAAGAAGAAGAAGAAATGATGATTTTAAAATATAGATGTTAATTAAGGTTTTGGTTAATTGTATTTTCTCTTCATTATTTATTAACCAATAAAATATATTATCCAAATTGACTTGATATCGAATTTATGAACCGGCATTTAGTAAGTAGTCATAAGTAGCAAATAATATTAGTATAGTAAGTAGTCATAAGTCCAAATAATATTAGTATAGATTTGTATAGAACAGGACCTCAACAGCGATAAATTAAGATTAGCCATTGTAATGGTCCACCATGTTAGTTTGCTTAATGTCATAATGTCCCAAATATTTAATTTTTATCTCTTTTTTCTTTATATTTCTTTTCTTCCCTTATTTAATTATCAGTTAGTAATTATTTTTTTTAAATTCTAATTTATATATTCTTTTACTATTTAACAAGACTATAATTTTTCTTAATCTTTTTGTACACACTAATTTATACACATGATTGCAAGCGAAGATTTTATATTTACCGTTCATTTTCTCTTCCTCTATTATTGATTTGTTTTAAAATATAAAATCTTAGTTTTTTTTAGTTCCTTGTAGATAGTAATAGTTTAATATGTTAATATATGTTCTTTTTAATTAAATTTAAAATGAAGAATGTAAATGATGCATTTTCTAATAAGAATATAACTAAAACAATATATTTTATAATATTTTAATATATTAATAATTCTGTTTGTTTTCTCTTTAATATAAATATATTATTATATCCCTTAATATTGGATTAATAGTAATTTTTTATTAAAAGTTTTCTTCCCTAATTTTCCACTTATACTTTAATGATTGTAACTAAGGTGATTATTCCATATAAATCAGATCAGCCTAGATCATGTATGTCATCTTACTATTCCCCATGGCTAGACATTACTACACTCTCTATACTTTCTTCTTTCTCCTTCTCTCTTTCGCTTCCTATCTTGTTCTTTCACTAATTGTTTACACGTTCTTTCTTTACTTCCATTTTTCTTTCTTTCTTTACTTCCATTTCTCTTTATCTGCTCGGCTTTTAAATTTTGTTTTGAAGCCAGTTTCATTTTATTTTTTCTTATTAACCTGCAAATTAATCTTGTAAGTAATTTGAAAAAAAAATCGTTAAGCTCTATATGTGACTTAATTATATTAATAGAATTCGCTTGGATTATATACCAACGTTTTTACCCTATATATATATATATATATATATATATATATATATATATATATATATATATATATATATATATATATATATATAATGTATATATATATATATGAAGCCATATATTAAATATGACAAGCAAAACCCTTTTCGAATTTATCGGCCTATCAATTTTTGTTTAGGAATGTCCAAAAATTTGCTAAAAAAGAGCATGCCTTGATAAGTAAAAGCCCCAAACTCGACTAAAAATATTTGCTACTGTGTAAATGTTTAGGTCATTCTTAATAGAAAAGACCAAAGTATTTTCGAGTATTTTTTTAGCACGACCGCAGTTTTAGCGAAATATCTTGCTTTTTTTGCGTCATCAAAATCGACGTAAAATCAATCATGTCATCAATTATTGAAGGTTTTAGAAACAAAATTGGAATTCTCTGTTTGAAAATCTTGTAAAATTTAATTATACTTTTTCAAAATTATTTTAAGAAAAGTAGACAATTTAAAGTATATTTTTTATCAGAATTTATTAAGAGAGACATGTCCAACACTAGTGATTGATTCTAGGAAGTGTGAATTGACATACATCAATATATAGACAATTTACGCCAGGGGAATTTATTGGATGGTCGGACAAAAGTAACAAAGTTTGTCCAACTTTTAAGGGAAACTGGTTAATAGAGTTAAATAAAAATATACACTTTCAAATTTTCTGTTTGTTTTTACCTTAAGTTTAAGGGAGAATTCTGGAATAAAAATATTGTTTATACTACGAAAAATACATTTAGAATACAAATTCTATAATAGACAAAAAGAGTAACATAATTGTTACGTACACATATTATAAACATTTATTGCATTTTTTAAATTAAGTTTTATATTGCCTCCGTTATGAATTTTTTTCTGAAACAATATAAAAATTAAATAAAATACAAATATTTCATAAATGAAACATGTAACTCATTTATGAAATGAAATTTTATTTCTGTAAGAAATGTTTTAAAAATGCGAACTTAATGGTCACTCAAACGTGATATTTTTTTTATAAATATGCTTCCAGTTTTGTCGGAGACGATTTATTGCATTTTTCGCCATAATAGAAAATTATCTTTAAAATTGATCGATGTAACAGTATGCTTTCTAATTTAACATCAGTTTTTCCTGTTTTACATTTAAAATTGAAAGTGAAAACAATTCTTGTAAAAATTAATTTTTCGTCGAAATTAATTTGGCTTCAGACAAAAACGTCCTTAATATATATTATTCATAAAACCCATTAAAAACTTTTTTTAATTAAAGTTTTAATTTTATTGAGTTTTGTATTTTAAAATTCAGAGCTAAAATTTGAATATTTTCATATAATTCTTTACAAAAACATCGATGATTTCTATACTTCAAGGTCTTCTGAATTTAATTAAAAAAATTTCAGAGACATCCAATTTCGATTTTTCAGGTTCTCATAAAATTAAGTGGGGGGTAACAGATGTAAAAAAATATTTTTTCCATGACGTTCTAAAATAAATGCATTCATTCTTTAATAAGTTCGGCAAGTTTCATTAAAATCCAACAATTTGAATTTTGCAAGAATTTCAATATTAATGTGCTTTCAACTAAAAAAGGGGCTAAAATAAAGACTAATGATAAATATTACGTTGACCTCTGACCTAAAAAATTCAAGGTTTTCAACCAAAATTACACACGTGCTAAAAAGAAAGAAATAAAATATTAAAAATATAATTAAAAAATTACTTTATTCTGCCCTCTTATTTATAACATAAACTTTTTTCGTGATAAAACTTTGTTTCTATTATATTTGGGGACTTTTCATCAGAGTATACCACATTTTTCTCGAAAAAGTCGACATTCCTGATTTTATCCGTAATTTAAATCATTTTATATTATATTAGGTTGATGCAAAAATAATGTCGTTTGCTCACATATGTTACTATGTGAGAAAACGACATTATTTTTGCACCAAACTAATACTAACCACAAATTTATCTCGAATGATTTTATTACCGTGTGGTTAGTCCATGTAATTATTATTAATTCATATTACACACACACACACACGCACACACACACACACGTGCGCACAGACACAAGCACACCAGAGAGAGCCAGTTATTTGCTAAAATATTACCATTATATGCCAGGGCACGAATAGGAGACTATCGAACGTAATTTTATACGGCACATACCAAACATCAACATTCTTAATTCACTTTCAGGCTTGTCATGAGTATGGAAATGCAGCTTCTTGTTTGACACAGGAAATGAAAACTCATAGAGTATTCGTGTCTCTAACACCTAATATCATTGTCTCGGAAATAGTCTGATGCTTGAATTTGTCTAGGTATTTCGTGCTTAAAATTCAGACATGATCTGCAGGTCTTGGCCAGAGAGTGTTTTCTGTGTTAAAGAAATCATAGTTTATAATGACATGGGTGTTTAGCCAGTCGGTGTAGGTAATCATCAACGACGATCCCAGGAAATCGATGTGGGTTATGGCGAAAAAGATTTGAAGATCTCGTCTATTGTCAGATATATTTGCATGCAAAGAACAGACACAATCCTGCCAGACTCAGCAGATGGCAGTTCATATTCGTCAACACTCGGGAGAACATTCAGATTTGAACGATTTTCTCGTTAAGACAGGCAGACTCAGAAAAGCACATCATGGCTGGTTCTTTTCCGAACGGGAGTCAAAATAGGCGACACGGCACGGACACCACTCCGACAGTCGCGATTAACTTTTTATTCGCTCGAGGTAGCTCAGACATTCATGAGTCAGTCACGCCAACCATCACGGTCCTGCATCAAGATCAGAAAGTCATTCGGGTAGCATTTGGTACCATAACATAGTTGGTCAATATAAGTGATTGCTAGGCGACCAACCCGCCAGACGCCATAGCTAGTTATCCAGAGGAGTAAACCACACGTAATTTATTGATTTGCCCGCTATCAGTTTCCTGCAAAACGCATTTCACGTTTACGTAGAAATGTCAGGGAAATGTCTATAGAGCTGTGATATAGTTGGATGTTGGTCTCAATGTAGCTGTAGGTTCGATCAAACTTAGACTCAAGGATTTTAGTTAATATCCAAACCCGCTTCTACAGTAGTTTGAAGTCCCGTTGGAGACCCTGTTAGCTCAAATTTCTAGATTACAACCATTTTATTCAAAGCACCCCAGGTTTTAGCTCTCCGGATTTTCGCATATTTTTAGTAGAATTTATTTAGCTTCTTAGGTATGTAATGATTAGATTGTATAGATTCTCCTGTTTGTTTTGAGCCTTGCTGGTTGAACGTTATTAATTCAGATTTATAGGCATTGGCATAGAGTCTAGTATGGTTAGCAGCATTTCCTAAATGATATAGGAGATCTGTGGCATTGGGAATTATGACTGCAGTGATAGCTAGGGCATATGTATAGGCTGTATCCTTCAACTTGTTTGCAGGATAACGACTTCAGAGTCTTGATGATTAATTAATACTTTAATGATGAACTGAGTTGTGTGATGTTCTCAATACTTAGGCAAGGTTGATAACAAAAATCAAAAAGGTGTTACCCGAAGGACTCCTATTTTAATTTAGATTAATCTAGTATCTCTGTCTGGGGATCTAGATTAATCCACATTGCTTTCACATCAACAGTGATAAATGTAGGAATAGTTTACAGGAATAGTGCATAGGGTTTTCCCTTTTTGCTCTGTTTTATTCCATGTATAATAACAGTAAATACAACTAGCTATGCTAAGGTTCCACATGAGTTGATCAAGTCCTGAATCGAAGGGACAGAGCAAATAAAACTGCTAAAATTCTAGTTTGATAATTTCTGTCTGTTATCACACCCAAATTACTTCAGAGTGATAAGTATCACGGTAGTCATCCCCGTCAAAGTAAGGCCTCCTAGCTCAAATACTGCGAGTGAGTGTAACAAGTAACAGTGCGATATTTAAAATAACGTTTTAGGGTATATTCCACAGTCATTTTTTTTTCTTTTACTGACCCGTCTTGGGACCACAAATTCAGTGGTTGATCCATCGTTACTTCCTTTTGTACAGTCACATCATCAGTGAATCTGGGATTTATTTTTAGTTTTTACACTACGTACCATGTACATTGCTCTTCCAAATCTTTTAGTAATAACAGTGTCTTCCCAAAATTCTTTCCTCGTTTAGACATCCTGAGGAAATCTTTAACACTAGGTCTGAAAAATTTAGTTGGGGTTTCTGATCTTATTTAAAATTTTGTTTTCTTCCTGACAGTAGTATATCGAACACTGAATTTAGTATTCGGGTGATCATCAGTTCGGCTGGCGCCATTACTGATACGCCATTCATAGACTTAGTGATTGTATACAAACTAAAAAATTGTTGCATTCTAAACTATTCTGTCTCGATGCCGTTGAAATTTTTAAGATCACGATTTAATGTATCGACAAACCTTTCGTCCTTCCCGTTCGATCTTGCAAATATTTTGAAATCACTCCTCGTGTATTCTGTTGATTTATCAGACAATCGTTTCGGGGACACCAAAACTAGCGAAGAACTCCTGACAAAAACATCGTAAATGTCGAAGTATGTTTTCTGCATTTGAATACCTCAGGTCATTTTGTGAAGCTGTCTACAACTACTAGATAATACGACCCATATAATGGTCCCGCAAAATTTACGTGTAGTCTGGATCATGACCTATCGTTTTGAGCCATGGTTGAAATTTCACTGGTAGAAATTTTGCTGCAAGGGCACAACATCTGCTGTCATTAACTACTTTCTCAATATCCTTATGCCTCCGTCGCAAATATGTACAACTTTCCATCAGATATTTCATACGAGATATTCTTTGTGACTTAAATGAAATTCCTTCAAAATCATTTTGTGAAGAGAAAAATGCATTAATAACTTATCTGCGTACATTAATATTTCGTCACATATTGGTGTATTGCCAGAAATTGTTTTATTTTTCTCAATTAGTTTTAATTGGGTTTTTTTTTGTTTTTTTTTTCATATTTATAATGAAATCATCTTTTCCAGCTTTAATTTTAATTCCGTCCAATGTAATTCTCGTATTGTGTTATGTAGTTCATCTTTGTAATTCTTTCTTAGCACTTAAGGCTGATATCACTGTGCCGTCCAGTGGTTCAGAAATAATTTGAAATCAGCGTTGACACACCATCCGGATGCCTTAGTTTCTTTGATAGTACAAACTCCATTATATAATCATACTACAATTATATGGTTCGCCAGCGCTGCAATATGTTGGCTGTGTTGGTGGGGAGGGGTACCCAACTTCGATCCATATATGGTGAGTAGAGGACGGTGATCTATCTGTAAAAAAAAATTACTTCCACGAATAAATTTATTTTAAGAGCTAACATTATTGCTAAACTTTCTTGCTCTATTTGGCTGTAAATTTCTTCTGCCGATAGTAAAGGTCTTTAAATCGAATAAAAGAACGCCATCCCTTCTAAATCCATTGCAAGCGTTTTACATCACAGAATCTTTTGCAATAAATGAAATATTACATGTGAATTCGACATTAAAATCCATTTTTCCTGACACTCAACGTGCCAACTTATTCGTTTGCTTCAATGATGTTTTTTTCCAGTTTGTTTCATATTTCTTCGTTAATAATCGAAATAACACTTCCGGTGTCAAGTTGAGTATCGATTCATGGGAATTCCATAAATTCTTAATGTTCCTGATATATTATCACACGAACTTAGAAGATGCACAAAGACGAATGTAAAGTTTGAAATCAAGGAAATATAAAGCCTATTTTCAAGCCTTAAACAAATCTAGAAGCTTTGAAACCAATAAACAAGGATTTGGAACCAATAAACAAGGATTTGGAGTTGTCCTCTCAAAAGTCGAATATTCGAAATGGGCGGCTTCGACAGTATATATAAAAAATAAAATCCCAAAATTCGCGTTTGCTCTGATTTTTCATCTGGCTGAAATGATTGTCTGAAAGCACACAATGCCAGCATGCAATGATATTTTTGCAAAATTTTTAGGTTTTCGTTTGGGGCTAATCTTTGCAAAAGTAACCTTACTTTTTCGTCTGTCCACTTTTCAAACTCCCGTTTGAATAGGTCGGAATATCTTCTAAACTACGGTGGAAAGGAAATAACATCATCTGGACAATATTTAAATATTAGTTATCGAATTAGCAATAGCCTCAGCTGTGAAACGACTCGACTTGCTTTCGTTTGGTTTCTCTTTGCTTCTTCTAATGTTGACTGTTGCAGTAAGATTCGCTCTAACAATTCATCTTGTTTAATTTTGTATTCTTGTTGTAATTTCTGGATCTCCGCAAAAACCTTCATTACTGTCAAAACTTCATCCATTTTAAAACAGCTTCGTGACGAAAATCTTCAAATAGTTTTCATCCGAAATATGTCTTTCTTCCTTCAAAGCAAAATGTTACGAAAACAATCGGCTACATTATTTTTATCAAAATTCGGTTAATTATTTTCGCAGAGAAAAAATCTTACTTTGAAAGAAAATGCCCAAAAAATACTTTGGATCTGTGAAAATCCAAGAGTTTCTTGCTTTAGCACTCTGAGGTAGAAAGCAAAAAATAGTCCGATGCAAACTTGGAGAACACGCCGCTTCGTATCAAGATGATTTGTCGTTTTCAATTAACTCGTCGTCTTGTAATGTTGCCTAGGGTGTTTATTGAAAATAATAACTAGAACGGCAACTTGCAAAATTCTTTGAATGCGGCATGTCCTCTTGTTTCCTCAGATCTGGCGGGCAGTCTTTGCATGCTGGAGGTTACCATAAAAGATGCATCGTCTTATCATCGGGGTTTATACGCCCAATGACTGTGAAGCGGCATGATTTGTTTCGGACGATCGTGCAATTTTGACGATGTCTGATCGGGTAGTTTGGGCTGGCGATTGAAATGACGACCTTGAACCTGACATAGATCGTATAGGGGAAAGGTCGGATACTAAAAACACGGATGTGAAGCCACTTCGGGACTTTATTGACAAGTTCAATCTTGTCGTTATGTATCATAATGCTCACCGCCCTACCAGTGAGACGGTGTGGACTTTGATTAATACTGGCAACTCGGTTTCGGTGATACATTCTAGCTACGTCAATCGATTTCTAATTAACAGAATCGACGTACGTTTTTAATTAATCCATGTTTCGATTCTGTAGTTTACACTGATTATCTGCTCGTGCAAACTTATATAAACCTAAGGTTAAATTGGTTGGTTATTGGAAATTTAACGCATCATTATCTGGTGAGCGAGATTTCCAGGAGCAGCTGCTGCTAATGCTACAGCGGGAATTAACGGGAGCTGTGGTTGCGAATACCTGGTGGGATTTACTGTATCCACAGTTAGGTTATTTGCTGCTAATTATAGTCGCCGACTCAATCTAATTAGAAGCAAAAATTGATCAGACGTTTAAATACCGTGATATTGGATAAGCAACCATAGCATGAACTAATATGGCTTCTTTGCTTATCAAGAATGATCAAGCTCTTGTTTTTAGAGCAAGTTTAAAAAGAATGTCTTCTGAGGCCATGAATATGGACTCTGAGCTTCGTGGAGATGAAGTTAGTTGTGCATCCAATAAGCATATCGCTTGCGTCACATTGTGATAAAAGTGGACCGTGACAAATGCCAGGCTCTGTTCACCAGGGAGCCCGGTTTGAAAAAGGCTGAGGGAGCAAGGTTTGAGAGTCCCGTTATAGAGTCTGGCATGTGGATATCGATGAAGTTGGTTGGTTTGGACAAAACTCCGAGAATGGATGGCCTTCCTTACGGACTGTACACTTGCCCGTACATATTCCCTTGCTTGGACTGATTTACAACAACTGGATGAAGTAGAGGTCTATACCTCAACGGTTCACCAGGGGTGGGATCCAGTTGCTAGGCAGAAACAAGAACGGTCGGGATGGGATAGGCATCGTTCAGCCTTTGGTGATGTTATATACAGAGTACAAGTATAGTTTTCCTGTCTCCTCCCTCGGTAGGTGACCAGAAATGTTAGTTTCATGATGGATGCAGGACATTTTTCGTTTTTCGAATGTGTTTTGAATCGTGTTTGATTGAGTGTGTAATTGTGCGTATCGTTCGTCTTTGGTTTGGCATTATGCAATTCCCCAACAAATTATACCAATTAACTGATATTTTTGCCAAAATCAAGGATTGCGTTTTTTTTTTTATTACTAACAACATTTTGCTTCATTTTCTTTTTCCTCACAGGTCATTTGACAATCAAGCGACTCTTTTGTATTACAAAAAGTCATTAATTCAGAGGAAATGTATATTTCCAAAAACCTATGCGGCTTTTTATTAATATGTTATATTCTTAATCCATAACCATAAATTGTTCTCCTATATTTTACACCAAATTTTAGATCTATTCTCAGTATAAAGATAAGTTATATATATATATATATATATATATATATATATATATATATAGTAAAAAATGCCACAAATCTTCTCAAGATATACAGACAAATGTTATAACAGATAAAAACGCTGAAGTCCGATTCATCTTCCCCCAAATTGTGGGTGGCTATGATTTTGGATAACCACACTTACTGACATTTAATGAAGTACACGTGACAAATTTTATGCAAATTTCTATTCAGTCAATGACCTTGGAGTAATTTACTCGATATAGACATTTAAAAATTGTCATGATATCTTGTTGAATTTCATTTCATGAATTTTTTATGGATAAGAAAAATGTAAAGTGACTTCTGAGTATTTAAAAAAATGATCATCTAATATCATTTTCAGATGCAGCCATATCTGAGGTTAATAAGTAATGACGAGAAAAAGAAAAAAAAATAATGAGAGTCAAATCTACGGAAGAAATCCTTTGTTGATGAATAAGTTTGGAGGACAATGTCAATATTGTTTCAAGTTGAGAAAAGACAATAATATCTTAAAGGAAAACTTTACAACGAAGGCTTACAGAAGAGAATTTCTGAATTCACAACACTTCGCATATGGATCATAAATCAAACCGGCTGCCAATCACATTAGATAAGAATAATAAACTGAAGCTAGAATTGGTTAAGTATCACACAATTTGGATAAGAGAAAAGCAGAGAATTAAGTAGAGATCTTTGAATTATAAGGCGAAAATTTAGAGTAAACCTCATGACACCATGGTTTGGTTTGGTTTGTTTTACGGCATATCAACCTCACTGGGTCATTTAATGACGACAAGATTTTTTTATACCGACTTGTAAGATTTTTCTTTTGTCAAAAATCAAATTATGCTAATATTTTTTTCCTCAAAAATGTATAGCTGGTAATATATATATTTTTTAAATGTAGCCGGCAACTATATTCTTTCCAAAACGTATAGTTGGTAATTTTAGTTTTAAAAAAACGTAGAGATGGTAATATTATTTTTCTAAAAGGTATAGCTAGTAATATTATTTTTCAAAAAACCTATAGCTGGTAATATTATTTATCAAAAACCTATAGCTGGTAATATTATTTTTTCAAAAACTTATAGCCAGCAACACTATTCTTTCTAAAACGTACAGCTGGCAACATTATTTTTTCAAAAACGTATTATCAGAGGCCTTGCTGCTGGACGTAGTTTATCGGGATGCGGATGTAGTTTATCGTCATACCCTGGACGCTGATGACAGTATGGATCCATTTTGTATTTAATAACATTTAACTCTACTGTCATTGGTGTAATTGTATGGGAAATATTTTCTTGTCATAAATGAAGACGGCAGATTATTTGGTAGCGGTACGGACTGAGGAATTGGAGTGTCAAGTTCCAATTCCAATTGTTCATTATATTAACTTACGTGTAAATACCCTTGAGAAATGTATAAACCTATCTCTTCTAACAACAACGATGAGTAAATAGCAGGAATTCAAAATATATAAGTATGGGTATGGCAGATTGGGATTTTCATCTTTGGATGGCAACCAGTTTAGGATAAGATCTCTGAATTCAAAAACGTTTGTCGTTCTGGCAAAGCACATAATAAACAGCTAATAAAATGATCATGGGGTTTACAGTGACTTTCTGATCCCGCCTGCAGTTGGTTATAGAGTACCAATAAAATACCATTTAATTGTCGCAGCTTAGTTAGGTATTATTAGCTGACCATATGCCTCAATATATATATATATATCTAACTGTGGCGAAACACTTCTTCCCGCTAAAGAATGCATCTTGTCATATTCGGTCAAAGTGTTTTTTGCTTCAATTTCCGGATCTCAATCTAATAGAAAACATGATGTGAATCAAAAAGAGATTCCATCCTGAATATACCACCAATCAACCTAGAAGAATTGCGAAATGCCATAATAATAATAATAATAATAATAATAATAATAATATGTAATTAAATTTAGAGAGTTCTTTGAGATGAATCTTGACCCTATACTAAGACGATTTGAGGTGATTATACAGAATATCGAATGAATTGAACGGTAAGAACATAGAAACTATATGGCACCTAAAACCCATAATTGCTGTATAACTATTCACTATCCAGACTGATGTTGCCATATTTAACAAATCGATATCACTTTAATTCCACCAAAGAATCCCATTATAATTGTATATGTTCTTCACTGTGTTGGTTCGCACAGCAGTTACGCTATGCCATACCGCATAATAAAAGATATTTCATTTTATTCGCGTGGAAAGAGGGGAAAAGACAGAATTTGGTTACAGTGTCAAAAACAAAGAAAGTAAAAGGGAAATTAGAACATAGAGAATCAGATTAAACTGATAAGAACAGATACTACACTTTGACCTTACTCAAATGCCGAGAAACAAATATATTTTCATGTCGCTTCACGCTGGCAGGATATGACACAAGGACAGTTTATTGTGGTGATTTATTGTGGTGATACCGAGGTTAGTTTATTGTGGTGATGCTGTTGCGCTGGCCTCCTTATTTCTACCAATCGTTACTCTTTAGTACAGTAAGGGAGTTACAGCCGCGGGTAGCTGTTTCCAGGCACCTCTCAATAATATTTTGTTGCGATATGACCGAAGATAAAAAAAAACAAATGAGAGCTGAAATGTAGTTCATCCTTTTATCCGACATATAACAGATACTGCACTTTAATGCCAGCGATAGGCCTAGAAGTATGGCAACCGCCATAAAAGTACTATTTTTCAGATGCAAATAATAGAATTTCGGGAAAAAGTATCGAACGAGGCAATTTTCACAAATCAAGTAACATAAACAACATCGTTTGGTAAATTATTATTAAATTATTATAAAGAGAAATATTCGTAAAACAAGAATTTTTCTAGTTTATTAAATTATTGAACTGTCAAAAACTCAATAATGGATTCCTACCTACGTTAGTTATTGAATAATTTTGCCAAGGTTCTTGCCAATGAAACTATAGATATAATAAAAGAAAATGCGTATGACCGTTCTTTGCTTCCACCTCCAAACACTAGATCAACAATTCTCCGTAATATTGCATAAAACAAATGCCTTTTTATGAAAATTAACGTAACAATTACACACAGATTGACGTCGTCGCGATGCGATTGGCCATTGGTCGTAATTTATCTAATATACCTAAATTTACCATATATATATATATATATATATATATATATATATATATATATATATATATATATATATATATATATATGAATGAGGTATTCATACTAACGTCAAAATTGGACGAAATAAAAAGTAAAGAAAAGACAGCCTAATATAACCTTCCGCCAACAATTCTGTCCCGCATTTTACTTCTAATTTACTTCAGAATATATTAAAGCGAAATATAAGTTAGTGTTAAATGCAATGGACAAAATGAGAAGGGAAAATCTAAATGCTATCCATTAAGAAAATATTTAATAACATCAACCATCGAAATCATCCCAAAAGAAAATAGAGAAAGAAACAAAGAATGGATGACAGATGAAGATCTTGACATCATGAAAAAGAGACAAAAGTAATACGAAGACAGAGTATAGAATATAGGGGTCGCAAAGAGGGGCTCTCGTTGAGTTGAGCGTCAGACATTCTAATGGGAGGCAGGGAGGGTTCTCTCTGGTGAGAATGCACAAAAGTTAAAATAACTAACAGAACAAATGACACCCTCGTCAACAGGATGCATAAAATCGAAGGATGGGACACTGATATTATAGAAAGAAAATAAATCAGGGATTGAACGAATATATCAGACAATTCTTCCAAGAAAGAAGAGGATAATCGCCAGTATACAGAAATACCGAAGGACCAGGTATCTTAAATTCGGATATGAAATCAGCACTGGTCAAAGTGGATGTTATCAGAACCAAGGGAATTTTAATTGAGACATTTGCAGCTTAGAGGGTTTGGACGTTGACAAGATTACAGGCATAACAAATGAAATATACAAATGTGTTAATATATTCGAAGACCTGCTCGATCCATTTTCATAAACAGCCTAAAAAAATGAAGGTGAACTCTATTTGAAAATGGGTCCCCCAAAAATATAACATCCGAAAACGAATAGAGCGTAAAGGATAATTAGACGGTAAATAGGACAAGAACAGTGCGTGTCGTTAAAGACATTTGAACAAGAAAGTCATATTTATGCTTAGGATGAAATCAGTAAGAGAAATACGAATTCAGTAGGATGTGAATCTGTGTTTTTTAAATTATGCACAAAGGTTTGACAAAGTACAGGTGGAACTGTTAGCAAATATTGATATATTTATGTATGTTATTAGAAGAGTTCAGAATCTATTATGACACGAAATCGGCTATATACGGATATAACATTAATTCAGTAATTATACAAAAATAGAAATGGGGGAAAGGCAAGTATTTGTCCTCTCACCGAACTTATTCAACCTATACAGTGGGGCGATTCCTAGAGAAGAGGAAGGCATAACAAGATTCATTAATGACGCCCTTAATTCAACAAAATAAGATATGTCACGGTGTTGATAGCAAACACAGACTGGAAACTACACCCTTGTGCAAATTAATTGAAACAACCACTTTAGTTTCCTTTCTTTCACAATACGGTCAATTTTAGACCCACTGGAGTGACGGTGTATTCGGTTTCTATTTTTTTCACATATTAAGACATTTATAGCGGTGGGCTTGATATGGATCTATTTTCGGAGTGTAAGATGAAATTTAGTTGGCGATGAAATAGCATCGTCATCCGCGATTGCGTCGGATTTTATCACACCCAAACACTATTGTCTCGACTGTCAATTATTTGTCCTACAGCCATTTTTTACAATGGACCTTACATCAAGAAGCGCACGAAAATTGTAATTCTGCGCGAACAAACCATATCAGTGAGCAAATCAAAGTACTACAGACTGGCTCGTAAAACCTTCTGACTTAAATCCAATCGAGAATCTGTCGTCAATCTGCAAGAAACGACTTCGAGGGTAGACATACGAAGTACTAACATGTGCAACCGGTCATGTTTCATTGGCAAAATACGAAAAACAATAAATAATAATTAAATTATTATCTTTCGTTTCAATTAATTTGCACAAGGGTGTACAAGAAATCCTACAGAATATAGTGACGGAAAACAGGAAGGAAAAGTTAAACCTCAATTCGAAGAAGACAGAATGTATTGTTGTTTGCGAATTACAAGTTCGTGATACCATAATAAAAAAAGTACAACAATTCAAATATATAGGATGTGTTTTAACAGAGGATTAAATTTGCGACACTGAAATCCGATGATGTATTTGCATAAAAGTTAAGTAAATTATAAAGAAACAGAAAAAATCATTAAAAACAAAGGAGAGTGTACTGAACTGTTATACCGTATCAGTCGTCAAATATTGCGTAACAACCTCCTCAATGATGAAGAAGAAACGTTAATTAACAAAGGTATTGTTTAACAGAATTATGCTGAGAATATCATGGATGGAAAATGTGAGCAATTATGATGTTTTAGAGAGACTAGAAACAACAAAAAAGACAATTGAACATACAAATTGCCTACCATGCCAAATAATTCAAACAGGCAACACCGTATATCTAGGGATAGCTAACCGGTTTGAAATAGCACTGTAACTATTGCCCGACTTGTGGAAGTTAATAATTTTCTGTCTCATGGAAACGCTAAGCTATTTTCTCTTCCCCATTTTGTTGTTCATGTAGGAATAGCAATGGTGACACTCTATGCAAAACGTGATGTTCTTTACTGGAATTATTATAAATATCCTACTGAAAAAATAGTCTAGAAGTCTTCAACGATTAAATAATTATGTAAATTACATATACTTACATGAATCTATCAATTTAAAACGAAATTTTCTACTGTACGAATAATTTTGTCTTTTCCCATTTTGAATAATTCGTCTATCAAATTTGTTGTGTTTAATCTTTTGTTCTGAAAATGGCGTTTTATATAGCTGTTTGGTGATTATTAAGATATATAAAAAAAACTTGCATCATACGCGCAGTAGATTCTGAGAAATGGATAAAAATATTCAAAATTGATGGGTATACGAATAATCTCGTCGTTGACTGTAAGATCAGGAAGATACTTTGGTATTTCTGGGTCACATGATCAGAAAAGAAGGTTGGAAATTTCAGTACAGATTCAAGGCAAGTGGGACAGATAAACAACGCATAACCAATCTAGCAAACTTGAGTAAATGGACAAGTTTTAGGAATGATAAAGACAGGCACATTTCATTAAGATCTATAAAGGACAGACAATTGTGAAGAGCTATGATCGCCAACTTCCTGAAGTGATACAGCACATAGAAATGTCCTGACATATATAAATTAGATATTATATAAACAGGATTAATCATGGCTAAATAATTTCTTCCTTGGACACATTATTTCATTTAGAATTGCGAACTAAAAAACAAATAAACAACAAACTTTTCAACAACATTTCTCAAAACATATCGTTGATGAGAAAATAAAATTAACTTTAAAAGAAAATGTAACGGAACCAAATATAATATTATAAATAAAATATATCCATCATTAAATTATTCCATCATAGCGAGATGCACACCAATTATTAACAAGATGAAAACTCCATTATAAAATTCGCGAGCAAATATCACTAACGATAAAAATACCTTAGATATATCATTTTCTATAATATAAATCTAACCTATTACCAAAAAGTCGGCGTCTCAATAATTCCCATGATGGAGATATAATCTTGTTTATGAAACTTTGCATTTCCATTATTGACAATCGATAAACTGTATGCTCCATATTATCTAGTAAGTAACATATAATTTAGAGCAATCCGTTAACCTCTCGGTCATCACATCACACCATGTCACAATACAACTATTAAAAATGTTTCTTGATAATACCAAAATATTGTATATCACGCAATGCAATGAAACACTTAAATTACAAGAAAATATTATACAACAATACAATCGTTATTAAATAAATACACGGTAACCAAAGAGTCCTTGCAGTTTTGACTTCTTAGAAAAAATATATAGCAGATTTGAGATATTAGTCCTCAACGTAATCCTCAACGGCATCCAGAAGAGTTGTCAATAGCCCTCCTGCTTCGTCATGCCCTGACGTTAAAAACCCGGTATCTTCGACGCAGAGAAATCTCTGAGTGCCTGCACAAGTCTGTTTCATTTACGAAGTATTTCTCACGAATATGGTTGTCCAGGGAACGGAAGAATTGGTAACCTGTTAGTCTAAGATCCATGGGGTCACCCAGCCAAGATACCTGTAGTACATTTGGCAACATCAGATTAGACATTTTCATAGTACAACAGTACACCCCTTCTTCTTCAGTACATGTTGCACGCATTCAACCTGCGGTAAGTACAGGACGGCAGTGATTGTTTGGCACGTTGGTAGCATCACTCGTCGACAAGTCTTCCAGATAGAGAGTATGGTCTTGTAAGGGTTCAGAAGTGGTCTTATGGTGAGGGACATAGGATGTGTCATACAGGACCAACTTTTCGTCACTGGTATGCACACGTTCTAATATGAGTATGTTCGAGTGTCGAACAATTAACGTGAAACAGGATCTCCCTTGTTGTTGCTTGGTGGGTTACGGAAGTGTGTCGGGTAGCCACGTGCTCAGATTGTAAGCATTCTTTTGCCGGTGCAGATGAAGAAATCTTCAAGCTCACGTGCGTTTACTCACAGTATTATCCCAAAAGGCTTAACATATTCAACGAAACGAAACAGCTTCGTCCAAGACCACCACAAAATCGTAAAAAAGGCAAGCCTAATCGCGCTGCCTCAAAAACCGCAATATTCCATCGTCGCAGCTCGAGCTATGACTGATATGTGTGCGAAACTCACCTGGATTGTTCAAGAGCAATATAAAGAGCACCCGGCAACCACTCCGTTTTCTCAAAACGTGACACACCAATTTTCATATCAGTGATCACTTCTATCTACAAGTCGTAAAAAACAGCAATATTTTTTTTGCTTATCGTATAATTTTAACGACATATGATACTATTTTATATTCTGTATCAATCTCATAATTTCACAAGACTTTACCTGTATATACTTATCTAAAACTATAAAGTGAATCGATATAACTTTTATTCCAACAACGAAATTAATCTGCATAGAACATAAAATTAATACGTATACGTATTTGAGGTATTTTTTTAAGTGTGGTCTAGCGAGGTATAAGACTTTTAAATCTGCTAAAGGTGAACAAAAACTCTTGTCTATCATACTTACAACCTCAAGTTGATACTGAGGAAGACAATAGAAAATTCGTGAGACGAAAGAAAAAAAAAGAAGAACAATGAACAGAAAAAAAAACCCTCAATACTGCAGTTTGTTCCAAATTTCTATTCAGACATGCAACACTATATACGAAAATTGGAATAATTGGAAAACACTCAAGATAGAGAACCTTCCGGTAGAATTTAACAAGACTTGATTGGGTCAATTTCTGTGTCCAAAATATAACTCTCTCTCTCTCTCTCTCTCTCTCTCTCTCTCTCTCTCTCTCTCTCTCATATATGTATATATGTGATAAGAAATATAGTTTGAAGGCATAAGCATTACTGACTACCAAAGGGTTCGTGATTCCTAGTGAAGAGCTTAGCATAAACCATCATCAGCAGGGCTGAAATTCACTTTCTCCCACAGTTCACTCAATCTACGGAAAGGGTGTTTCTGTAAATATAAAAGTAGACACTGTGGTCAACACGAACCCGCGACAATCTCTTTCACGCTATGAAACCGGCAGTTGCTGCTTACTGTTGTGATTAGTGCCCTGTTTTATAATTACCTACGCATTATCTCTGATATATTACCCATAAATATAACACTTCTTAAAACTATAATTTTATCATATCTCTCTCTTTCTCTCTCTCTCTCTCTCTCTATATATATATATATATATATATATATATATATATATATATATATATATATATATGGGTGTGTGTGTGTGTGTGTTTGCATATTAAGGTTTACACCCGAGGTGACAGTCTGTTTCATGCTAAACGCAATCGCCAGCCCATATTCGTTGTGATTTTGCTCGGCTTTTTTATATACAGGTCAGTGATGCATTGTGGGTAGTCTATAGCATTGTGGGTCGTTTATTGTATTATTTTAATGGTTATTTTGGTAGGCGTGGTCTCTTAATTTGTTCATTATTTACTTTGTTTATTTGTTCGAACTATTTTATTTTATTTGTTTTTGTTTATTTTCATTCATTCTTTTTTCTTTTTCAGTATCCGATATTCAAGCAACGTAATAAAAATTGATTTTGTGTCTGCATTTTGAGATGCGTTCTAATAATAGTAGTTTGTTTTGGTCTACGAATATAGTTATAGCCATCTTTCCTCCAGGTATAGTTTCCAGTTTCTGGTAAACTCTAAATTATTGAGCACTTTAACTTATAAATATATATATAATTACACTTATATTTTATTAGATATACATGGTGCGAATTTCTCCTGACTTCTTTTTTACGAAAACCACCGGCGCATCCCACTCACTAAACTCTGTTTTAGATAAAATCCCAGTTTGTTCACGTCTCTCCAATTCTTTATCTATTTTTCTATAGTACAAACGGTACATTTCGCTTCTTTCGGAAAATTGGTTGGACGTTTTCTTTTAATTCAATTTTGGCCTTAAATTTGTTGCATCGAAAATACTTGAAACCATCAGGAAATTGCTTGTATAATTCTTCCTTCAATTTTATGGTATCTGATGGTTCAACCTCTAACTTTTTGCAAAACGTGTTGATAGGTAGGTCTCAAACGTTGAATTTCTGCATCCAGTCGATACCTACTAAATTTCCAGTTTATTTCATGACGTATGTCTTAAGTTTTTTCGTTTTGCCGTGAAATTTAACATTCACTCTTATTTCTCCCTCAAATTTTATTCGTTTGCCTGTAACCGACTTGGCAATTTTTTGAGTGTGTAACATGGTAGGTCTGTTGAGCTTTTTCCATGTCTGTAAGTTGATTATCGTGAGGTCGGAACCCGAATCCAGTTGTAATTTAATCTTTTTGTTTAAAATTTCCAGTTCTACATATTTCCTTACATTGGTGTTGTCATCATTATTCATTCTTGTAGCTCTTATTCTATTAGTATCTTTTCTATTTCTTCATCGGGATGCCTTGTGGCCTTTTTTTCCACATTCATGACAGTTTTTATATCTGAAGCGGCAATCCTTGTTCCAATGTAATCCTCCACATCGATAACATGCTGATGGAGGGGGCTTATATTTGTTTCGATATTCGTCATAATTTGTCCTGTATGTTTTACTTTTTCTATTATCATAATATTTTATTTTTCTTTCCGCGGAGGGTGAGAATCTTTTTTCATTGTCGTAAAATTTTAGTTTTCTTTCCGGGGAGGGTGAAGAACATAGACTTTTATTTAACTTACGTATATAAGGAACAGCTGAATCGTCAATGTCCATTGCGTCTTTATTTATGCTTAAACATCCCTGGCAATCTTCCGATAATTGCTGTAATGTTAGACCCGGTTCATTTTGTAATTTTGCAAGCATTCTTCTACGCATTTCGCTATCTTTTGTAGAAACTAGTCTTTGAACAAAGATGAGACATTTAAAATTGTCCGGTATTAATTCCGCTAGTTTGAAGTCGTCACAATGTTTATTTACGATTGCGGCAAACGTGGAATAATCCTTATTATCGCCCTTTACCAGGTTAAGGCATTTCCACCTCCTATGGAAGAGTGATGTTTTGGGGCTGAAGAGTTATTTAATACATGTCACTCTTTCGTCAAATTTTAATTCGTTCGTCTTTTTTGGCAAGATATAATCCACGAACTTTGTATATTCTTCAGTTCCTAATTTTCTAAGCAATAGACGTAGCTTTTTTGCTTCTGTCCAATTTTGACAGTCTATGTTAAAGATGTCTTCATGTCTTCTGAAGTAATCTCCAAAGTTTTTGTCCCGATCTAGAGAATATTTGAAGATCTGTATGGTATTCCACACTGCGTCTTGCGAAAATGTTGCTTCTTTTTCAATATCTAATTGCTTACTGCCTGCTACTTTCAATATTAGTTCCTGGAGCTCTGTTTGTCTATCTTGGTTTTCCTTTTGCGTTTTTAATATTTGCTTTTGCCATTTTTCTTGTAGCTGTAACTGTTGATCATTTTATATTTTTGCATTTGTAATTGTTGCTCATTTTGGTGTCATATCAGTTCTACCAACATATTTTTAAAATCTTCCATGATAACTCAATTTTACATATTTTCACTCCTCGAATTTGTTTGTCGCTAATTTGTTGTTGAACGACGACGGAAGGATTTTTCTTCTGTTGATTAGTTTTTCCGCGTGTGTTCGCCAAGTTGTTTGTTGTTAGGCGTACGAAAAGTTTTTCTTTCCGTGTGAGTATCGAATCCCCGTTCATCAGGTTGTTGTGGGTTATCCGCGTGAGTTTCGAATCATCGTTCGCCAAGTTGTTGTGGGTTATCCACGTGAGTTTCGAATCCTCGTTCGCCAAGTTGATGTGAATTCCGCGTGAAAAATCGGTCTCCAATAAATGACAAACGTAAGTATTTAAGCTAAGAAATTAAATGTATTTACACAAAATACAAAAGGTAATGCTGTTAGCAAAATCCAGGAACACCGGTTAGTATTAATCAAAGATCGCTATATACAGTCTCGAAGTAAGTCGGGCGTACTTGTAACTGACTTCTAACGTCAACTCAATCACAGTGTCTATGTACTTTCCACTCTGTTCCTCTACTATCAAACTCCCTGGGTGACTGACTGTGGCTGTTTTATGGTAGCAGGACGAGTCCATTTATATCAGAAAAGGGTGGACCCCATAATATATATATATATATATATATATATATATATATATATATATATATATATATGTATGTATATATATATATATATATGTATGTGTATATATATATATATGTATGTATATATATATATGTATATATATATATATATATATATATATATATATATATATATAAATGAAGAAATATAGTCTTAAGGTGTGGTATATTTATGGGATAAAGTGCTCAATATCAGAGATAAAGGGTGTGTAAACGTGAACATTGAAGTCTACACTTAGAGGGGAATGTCTGTTTCATGGGAGACGCAATCGTCAAGCCACAATTGTGTCCAGTATGAAACAGACTGTCGCCTCTAATTGTTTACTTCAATGTTCATATATATATATATATATATATATATATATATATATATATATATATATAAAACCTGAAATTCAGAAATACTAGGGCATTCTTTAAAATACAAATAACACAATAGAATTAACAACTACGCCATCTTAACTAACAAAATAAGACATTTGAACTTAACCAACAACAAATTATAACTAAAAATATCCTCAACTTATAGTATAGAGAAATTGTAGAATGCAATGTTAATGTAACTTCCTAAACTTGTTCGATCACTAACTCATTGAAGACAAATCGAATGTTTGAATATCGGCCCGAATTACAAACTCCAACCTAGTTTGGAGCCCATTCAAAAACTAAATTCCAAATACTCTACCAATCAATGCAACAGCTAACAACAGAAAAAATTAATTTCGCTGCACCCAAATCTGAGAGATTTTTTTTTAAAAGCGGAAGTATTTAAAAACATTTCTCCACAATGAAAACACAATAATATCGTCATAAACTCAAATTGCATTAGGCAACAACTGTAATATTATCAGACACGTTTATAAAGCAAATAATCATGTAGTTCTCAACCGACAAGATTATAACAAAAAATTACAATCTACCCAAGATGACACAAGGACAATTCACTAAATTAATGAAAAACCCACAGATTCATTAAAAAAAAAGTACGTAAACAATCTTATCATATCGAACAACGCTGCATCTGATAGTTTAAAAATCAAATAATTTTTCAGTGATTACCAACAAGGATATATGCACGATACACGCTTAGGCGATTATGTATCTTTCGATAAATCACTGACGAGGCAGATTTTTTCCTGTAGTAAATTGACATTTTATTCTGCGGTAGATCAGTTGCCATCCAAGGCTATAGAACGCAGTCTGTCCTGCTATTTACCCATAGCTGGGGTGGGGGAAGAAGAGGATTCATATCTTTCCCAAGGATATTAGTATGTAAGTGAATGTAATGGATTAGACTGGAATTCGAACTCGGCTCTCCTATTCCTTAAGTCGAACGGCTATCCATTATATGTACGGTTATGTAAAAAGCCAGGTTTTCCTCTCTGACCTATCATATCACATATACCTACACATGCACAAAAACTATCAGAAACCGTCAATCAGGCACTTTCTTTCATAAACAGGCAACAATTACAGTATGACGCAAACAAATGATTTTTTCCAGCAACGAATAGCATCAGTAATACTGTGGCTTCGCT
>OZ010577.1:126761500-126824000 GCA_963932145.1 Acanthosepion lycidas | reverse complement strand
CCCTTGAAAAATGAATATACATCCGGTTATAATAAGAGCTGTAATCTAATTAATGAAATGAAAAGAACGAATAATAATGAAAAAGTTAGTTTCATTGAATTTACATTATTGTTAGATTGTAATTTAATTCCGTTCAATGTGAATGATATTCTATGATTAAATATTTCATTTGTTCATATTGAGAGAAGGCACAGTTATTGCTCCCTTCGTTTCCATTGAGTCCAAGCACAAATTGCCCTCCCAAGAATTGAACTTACTATTACTCTGTCAACCAATTCATGAAAAACGCGTTAGTTCATTTGGCTATTGTCCCATCAGATATTTCTGTGTGGAGATGAAGTGGGAACAACGACCAAACACGTTTTGTATAACAACAGAGATGAGATGAATAGCCAGAATATAAATAAAATATATACACACATGAAGATAAGAAGCTATTATAATTATTATTATTTATTTTGATTTCTGTTGTATACATATGTCGTTCCGTGTCCCTATCAGATATATAAGTTAAGTAATGGCTTTATGACTTTTTCCACTGAGCATTCCTGTAAAAAAAATAAATAAAATGTCACACATTCTACATATGTAAAGTCGTATTAGAACATTTCTTACAAAGGCTCCAGCTACAACTGTAATTACTGATATCCCAATGTGCCACATTTTTGAGATTTCCACTTCAATGTTCTTGTATTCTGACAGTATTTTTGAAGCCCTTTATCGTAATCTGCATGGACTGTCCTATCAATGTTTATAAAAGCACACTCTGTTTTTGTTGTCTTTGATAAGGATGCCTGGGTAATTGGCTTTGATAGTCGAAAAATCGTATAAAATTCTTAGAAATCCTATCTCAGTAACCGGTCTGAGTGATCTTCATACCAATTTCCTTCAAGTATTAAATTACACATTTTCCAATGCATATATTGGCCTTCCCTGTCAAACTGAGTTTATATTGTCGACATTAGCTTTTTGACACGGCCCGAATATTGAAGATGAATGGATTTAACTTGACATCTTTTACGAAGACTCGTATGGTATTTATACGCTTCTTCATGTTCCAGTCCCCTAGTCTTACTGACACAATCTCGATCGACTCAGCGTAATTTGAGAATATGTATCCAATCCGAAGCCATACTGATGTTATCATTGAAACCTGTTACAACACTGAGGAAACCTTTCTATACTTTGTTGTCTTTGGCAAAATGTTTGAGGTCATCCATGTAGAATAAGTGATTAAATAAGTTGTTGCTTATTTTGTATCCAAAGTTATTACGAATTAGTTCATATGGAAGGGAGATTAAGGAGTAAAAAAACAGGTATCACAGGAATCACCTTAAAAAATTCCTCGTCGGATATTCAAATAATAGGAGAGATGTAATAACGTCAGTAAAACATTCTGGAATAATATTAGGATTATTTATTAACATTGATATAGTTTGCGCGATGATTTTATGGATTAATGACAGATGATAGATGATTGATAACACATGACATATTTATGACAGATGGCAGATGATTGATGACAGATGTAATTTCCAGAGAATATCCATTTTGTAGATTTTGTTAGATCTTCTTTATATTTTCCATTCTGTATTAAATATGTTATTTTGTCATTAGAGTCTACAGCACTTTTCATGCAGGGTTCTGTTTTAGAATTTCCTTGATTAGTGTAATTTCATTTACAAATTTCATTTTATATTTCCGTTTGATCTTGCTTTTTAATGTCGAAATATTAGAATTTTTTGAAATCTCATCTAGTATCGATAATTCACGTGTGATTTCCTAAATTTCCAGCGTCAATTTCTCCTTGTAAACTGGTTCTTTTTGCATGTGGTTTTATCATTTCTTTGTCTTGACATTGAGATTTCCAGAAACTGTTGAAGCTATTGTATTATTTATTATATTATTTACTTCTATAATATTATCCCAAAGTCTGTCCATTAACAATATTTGCAAGGCATTATTATTATTATTATTATTATTATTATTATTATTATTATTATTATTATTATTATTATTATTATTATTTATTATTATTATTATTATTATTATTATTATTATTATTATTATTATTATTTCCTTTGATTTCTGGCGTGTACACATTTTATTCCGGGTCCCGCCCAGAGACCTAAGTTTAGAAATGGCATAATGACACTTTTCACTGACAAAACAATATATATATATATATATATATATATATATATATATATATATATATATATATATATGTGTGTGTGTGTGTGTGTGTGTGTGTATGTGTTTTACATAGATAAAGCCCTTCGTAAAGTGTGGGCTGTACTTGTGAGAACAATTTTTTTTTTGTATTTCTTTGAAGCATGGACTTCCAAGAATCCCTTCATTTAGTCTACTGGAATCTTTTCCAACCAATCCTCGGGCTCCAACTACAACAGTGATTTTTGATGATTATTATTAACATTTGTGCATGTTACTTTCGTTTCCTGCTTTGTATCCTTTAGAGTCCAAACTATGCTCCATAGGCCTATAGGAAAATTGTTATTTAATTGATAGTACTTTCTTTGTATATGGGATGTTCCTAGTTGGGCGAACTTCTGGGCAAACTGTATATTGATGTTACATGAAACACTGTCAGCAAAACTCTTCATTCCTTTTCTCACGAGGCCCAGAACTCAGATTAATACTGGCACAGTATTAGTCTGCATCCTCCACATCCTGTTAATCTCGATCCCTAGGTTTTTGTATTTGGAAAATTTCGTGATAATTTTCATGGAGGTTTTTCTCTGAGATGATAATTATTTCCTGAATATCTTGAATTTGTGATAATATCAGGTGAAAAGGAATATAGTACAATTTCAACGTTCGTAACATTTATTTAAAAGAAGACTCACTACAAAATAGAGCAATATTTCAAACTCACAAAGCATATAAATTACCTAGAAATTTATTTCATTACCATTTAATTTTTCTTAGGAAATGACATCGTCTAATTTACAATATGTATCCATTTGCATCCGTTCCTGTTTAGCGTTTGTTGCTGACATTGATTTCAAACGTATGAGTCATGACACATTTATGAAAAATAATACCTTAATTTCTACTTCTTGCCTTAGTTTATCATTAACGTAGGAAATGTATAATTGGTTGATGTAAGCAAAGCCCATAAACCTTATAACCACCCCGTTTATTTGTTTTGCGTAAAGAGAGGCTGCATTTTTTTTTAAATCTGATAAAATCCCCTGATGTGATGCACTGTATACGCATCGAAACAAGTCTGCAATTTTGTAGCGAATTTGACATGTTTTCGATGTAATATCCTAAAATAAATTAAATATCTATCTATCTATCGGATTGGTGCAAAAATAATGTCGTTTTCTCACATAGTAACATATGTGAGAAAACGACAATATTTTTGCACCAACCTAATATCTATCTATCTATCTATCTATCTATATATCTATCTATCTATCTATCTATATATATATATATATATATATATATATATATATATATATATATATATATATAGAGAGAGAGAGAGAGAGAGATAAGCGAATCAGAATTGTATATCCAAATAGGATATATATATATATATATTGATGCATGATTCATTAGATAATGTAGAAATTTTTGTTTATTTTATGTAAATTCTTTTCATATCGTCTGATAAGCTTAATAACAGTATCATACTTATTATAAAACCCAGGTTGTGTGTCTATGTGTGTGTGTGTGCGTGTCTGTTCGTTTATATATGGGATCGGATTTCTTACATTTTTCAACCGATTTCAACAAAACTTCATAGGACTAAGTAAAATTACCCGGCGGTGGTTCTGACAGCGCACCAAATTGGAAAAACACAATTGTTCTTGCACGAAATCAATTGGAAAGGACGGGTAAGGGCCATTTATGCAGATTTTCGCAGTCTTTGGACGATGTTTTGTTACCGAGCCACTAAAACAAAGCAAATGGTCCAGTTTCTGATGGCACTAACGCTTGGCTATCTGACAAGTACCAAATTTTTGGCAAGACTGTAAAAGCCGCTTGACCAGAGAACCATAAACGGGGCTACAAAGGACAGGATTTTTCCCTCTGAACACAAATTCACTGGCACAGTATGTACGGTTTTGGTTTGCGGCTTACTATCGCCTTTATGTGTGTCAAATTTCAGATTTTTTCGGCAAAAATAACCGTAGCTACACGGGGATCAATCTTTTTGTAACTTGCTTACACACATACAGCTGCGTACACCCGAGCCCGCGTGTCTATATCGAGACTGCTGCATTGGTCACTTTCACAGAGCTTGACCTTGGGGCCTGTCCAATCATCGCGCAGGATTTCTCACAAGTTATAGCGCCTGCATGATCTCTCGTCAGCTTAAGTGTAAGTGAACTCAAGGTCAACCACCTCTCCTGCGTGACTCGGGCGTGCTTTCACACTTTTGCGTTTATTGTTGCCTGCGTGCACGTACTTGGCTGACTTTATTCGCCAACTTCGGACATTGCAAGTTGCTGATTACGTGTTCTAGCTACTTTTTTGTTTTATAGTTCCAACCCAACCCCCATACATTAGGCAATTGTACTAAAACCACATTTCCTTTTGGATTTACCCTGTGCTTACCTTTTTAAATTTCCACTTTTTTAGTTTCTGGTTCCCCTTTAGTAACATCTGTACTGATTTTAGTGGGTGTTCCCCTTTTTGTGTCTACGTTAGCAGTGCACGTCTTTTCGCTTTGGATTTGTCGAAATGTCTTTTTAAGCTTTAACCTCTTTGACGTTTTCATTGTTTGGATGCCAGGTAAAAGGAGGAAATATTTGGTACGGCGCATGGCAGCTGCCTCCGCTGCTAGAGCAGCGAGGGCGAGTGAAACCCCTGAACAGACTTCTTTGCGTCCTTCCTCGATGGCCTCGAGCTCAGCTGCTAGCTTATCTACGGAAAGCACCGCTGCGTGGACTGAAAGGTTGGCTTCAGCGGCTTCAACGATGTCCGCACGCCGCGCCAGGCTTTCAGTTGAAGAACGTTCAGGTCAGAATTCACAGGACGCAGTCCGCGTGGCTAGGTTGAGGGCGTCACAGAGCGAAGCAAAGAAAGCCATTCGTCTTGCGGGATTGCCACCGCCAAAGCTTGCTCCAGGTGTTTAGAAAGCCCTGAACAAATAACTTCACGTCAACTTAGGCTACAGCCGCCTCTAGAGCTTCAGAACAACCCCAAGAAACCGCTCATCGTCGCTTTAGAAATGCCCTATCTACCGGGTCTGCCAGAAATTCCTGCACAAGCCACTGTTCGTCACGTTAGAAATGCCAGCTCTACTGAGTCTGCCAGGGCTGCAGAAAACTCTGAAGTACGCCGTCGACTGCTGGAAAACATTAGCAACGTCGAGCTTCTTTGAATGGCGTAATTTTACCGTCTGCGTCATTTTGGTCAAATGCTGCATACAATTATTACTGCACTGTCAACTATTCCGCTAGGAGAGACGTACAAATAGGGGCCATGGATAAAGTTTGCACTTTTTGCAACGCAAAAATGTGGGCCGGTGAGCAACCTGGGCTTTGTTGCTCTGGGGTCAAAATCAAACTCCCTTCTTTAGACAACCTCCCCAGCCGCTTAGGGACCTACCTCTGGGTACAACTTCAGAATCAACGCATTTTCTTGAAGCAATACAGAAGTACAACTGTTGCTTCCAGATGATATCTTTTGGTGCGAAGGCTATTAGTGAGTGGGGGATGGATGGCTACTTTCAAAGTGAAAGGCCACGTTTACTACTTAATGCGATCACTTTTGGCTGATCAGGGAGAGTCACATCAGTTCCTACAAATTTACTTTCTCACTGACTACAAGGAGCAGGTTGATGCGCGTCTCGGCATTCTGCCTAGCGATATTCCCGTAGAGACATTCTGTTCCGTCTACAAGACATGCTTCAAGAAACTAACAGTTACATCCGAAGCTTAAAGTTTGCGTTGCAAAACAACTCTTCGCCCACTTTCAGCGTTGTCATCGATGCAGACAGACGGCCACACGGTGAGCATGAACGTCGCTTCAATGCTCCTGCATGTAATGAAGTCGCCGCAGTCATCCACGGTGAGGAGCATAACAGCGGTGACATTGTCATAAAATACCGGGGCGGTGGTCTGCGCCGCATCAGTGAAACCCACCGTTCATACGACTGTCTCCAGTACCCACTTCTTTTTCCATACGGAAGCGATGGGTACCACTTCAAAATCCCAATATACCAGGCAAGCAGCGATTCGAAGTCGACCTCAAAGATGGTCTCCTGTAGGGCTTACTACGCCTACATGTTTCTGGTTAAGGAGGGTGAATTTAACCACTTGCACAGGTGCCGTCAACTATTTCTTCAATTCGCTGTTGACATTGCTGGAAAAATGGAGTCGGAGAGGTTAGGATTCATCAAGTTAAACCAATCCAAACTTAGAACCGACTCCTACATTCACCTTCGTGATGGTCTGCTTTCTGATGGTGACCCACGCAATCTCGGCAAACGGTGCATTTTGCCTTCCTCTTACACTGGTGGCCCTCGATACATGCATGAAAGGACACAAGACGCAATGACCTATGTCCGTCATTACGGGAGGCCTGATTTGTTCGTCACGTTCACGTGCAATCCGAAATGGGTTGAAATCACACGCGAACATTTTCCAGGTCAGCAGTACTCACACCGCCCTGACCTAATTGCCCGCGTTTTCCGGTTACAGCTGTGTAAGCTTATGGATTTAATCCTTAAAGGGCAAGTCTTCAGACGCGTTAAGTGTTATATGTATACAGTGGAATGGCAGAAACGCGGTTTGCCTCATGCCCACATTTTGCTGTGGCACAACGATAAGGTTGACGCTAACAAAATAGACGATTTTATTTCTGCTGAAAATCCGGATCCTGCGCTTTTTGCTCCACGAAATCATTAAAAACAATATGATACACGGCCCCTGTGGTGCAAATTACGAAAAAAGGTCATGTTGGTCAAGCAGTCCCACTTGCGCAAAGGGTTACCCCCGTAAGTTTATCTCAGAAACGCAGATTGCGGCGGATGGTTACCCACTGTACAGACGTAGAAGCCCCGCTGAGGGTTGCAGAACTGTGACAGTTAAGGGACACAATCTAGACAATCTTTGGGTGGTGCCTTATTGTCCACTGCTGTGCAAGACTTTTGGAGCCCACATAAACTTTGAATACTGCCACTCGGTTAAGTCAATAAAGAACATTACGTTAAGAAAGGCAGCGATGCTGCCGTTTTCGGTATCTGGCGCGACAATTGCGTTGACGAGGTGGCTGATTACGTGGCTGGACGCTACCTCAGCAGTAGCGAGGCCTTTTGGCGAATTTTCGGATTCCCCATTCACCAAAGGGCTCCAGCCAATCTGCAGCTTGCTGTTCGCTTAGAAAATGGACAGAGGATGCACTTCGCCGAACAAAACCCCCAGCAGGTTGCGGAAAACTCTAAAGACAAAACCCTAACGGCTTTCTTTAAATTATGATAACAGATGCTTTTTTCAAAACATTGATATACCCCTAAGTCCCGTCCTACTGCGTGTGGTCAAACAACCGGTGGGTTCGGCGAAAGGCTGGCGACTCTGTCGAGGGTTATCTCGATGTAAGATCTAGCTCTTGCCTTGGACGCGTTTATACTGTGCTCCTCAACCAGCAGGAGTGCTTTTACCTCCGCCTTCTACTTCATGAAATTGCTGGGCCAACGAGTTTCACAGATATTCGCACTGTCAACGACATAGAGTGCAGTCTGTTAGAGAGGCATGCTTCCGTTTCGGATTGCTTGAAGTCAACTACTAATGAAATGCAGCCATGGCGGAGGGTGAACTTCTCAGAACGCCATCACGGCCTCGAAAGCTGTTCGCCACTTTGCTTTTGCTATGCGAACTAAGCGATCTTCTGTCGCTCTGGCTAAAGTACAGAGAATCCATGTTAGAGGATGTGCTGTTCTCTGTTCAGCGTAACAGCCCAGGAGGGAACGCGGTTTCACAGACTTCATATTCAACAAAGCGCTGGTGGCCCTAGAAGATGTTTTCGAACTGGGGGTTGCCTCGTTACCAACTTACGGTTTACCAGCACCGCTCAGTGACGGTTTTGACACTGTACCAACTGAGTTATTGCGGAAAACATCCTACTCCATCGAGGGGCTGAACGCATACATTACAGAAAACGAGCCCAAACTTTTACCTGATCAGAGGGTTGCTATCACTACCATGACAGACAGGGCAAACGGCTCCAATGGATGTATATAATTTTTAGATGCACCCGGAGGATCTGGCAAAACTTTTGTTACTTTTAGTCCTGGCAGAGGTACGGCGTCATGGGGAGATCGCTATTGCGGTTGCATCTTCCGAGATTGCTGCAACATTGCTACCGGAATTTAGAACCGCTCATTCGGCTTTTAGGTTGCCGCTTATCTAAGCCGGTCACAAACTTCTCTCTGCAACTTAACAAAGAATTCGCCACAGGCTGAAGTTCTGCGGAGATGCAAACTTATAGTTTGGGATGAGTGCACGATGGCACACAAGGGCGCCCTTGAGGCACTTGACCGAAGTCTCCAAGACATCCGCGACTCCTCCGACCCCATGGGTGGAGTAACCCTTCTCCTCACAGGCGACATTAGGCAAACAATACCTGTTATTTCTAAAGGTACACGCGTTGATGCTGTCCTCGCCTACCTTAATTCGTCTGCCCTTTGGCGTCACTCTTAAACTGAGCATGAACATGCGTGCCTACTTGAATGGGGACTTCAGATCCGCTGACTTCGCACAGGGCCTTCTTTCTCTTGGGGAGGGGAAAATGCCATCTGACACACACGGTTTAGTGCAGATGGATCAGTTTGCCCCCACTGTTGAATCACCGGATGAATTGATGGATGCAGTCTTCTACAACCTATCCACTAATTTTGCCAATGCCGATTGGCTTGCTGGGAGGGCCATATTGGCACCGAAGAACTGTACAGTGTATTCCATCAACCTTAAACTGTTGGGTTGCATTCCCGGGCAATGTAATGTTTATAAGTCCAAAGACAGAACTTCCGATCCATCTGAATTAGCTGAGTATCCCATAGAAATTTTGAACTCCCTTCAGCCGTCAGGACTACCGCCTCATATTCTTCGGCTCAAAGTTGGTGCTCCGATTATGCTAATCAGGAATTTGCTCCCACCTAAACAGTGCAACGGGACTCGCCTCATTATTAAATCCTTGTCTCTGAATCTGATTGAGGCGACCATTGCAACGGACTGCGTCAAGGGGGGAGTCGTTCTGATTCTCAGGATGCATCTTCTGTCGTCAGACGCAAGCACACCAATCAACTTTCGTCGTTCACAATTTCCCGTGAAACTTTGCTTTGCTATGTCCATTAACAAATGACAAGGATAGACGCTTAGCGTCGCAGGTCTGCATTTACGTGAGCAGTGCTTCTCCCACGGACAAATTTACGTTGGGTGCTCACATGTTGGGTCTAAGGGCAGGGTTTTCATTTACTCTCCCAACAACTTTGCTAGAAACATAACCTAAACGGAGGTCCTGTAGACAACCCGCCCGGTAGCGTTTAAGCGCCATGCACACATATGCAGTCCGGTTGTATGGCAATTTTTTGTTTGTCATATTGGCTTTAACGCTAGGCTGTCATTCCCCACTTGCCATAATTAAGACATCTTTATAAAGGTTATCCCGCTAACTTTTGCTGCCTTCTGACAAACAAACACGATGATAAGCTCACCGTATTCAGTTGCATCACAAGCTGCTTGACACATGAACACCTGCATTAGACATGATTGCTCCACTAAAGTTCCGGCTTCATTAACAGTTGATCGGAGCACCTGCAGCTCGTACCAGTGCATACAAGCACATTCACCCTTGAGAAGCTTTGGAGTTCGTTTAATTGTCACAAAAGTCGAGTCTACGAAATTTAGGCTTCTGCTTCCATATACACTTTACGGCTGCCATGTGTGAAACATGTCAGCCATTCGGCTCTATTGTTTTGTTTGTAGTCGTGTAAAAAAACCTAAAAACACACGCCAAGTACGGTGACCCCGGTTGGTTTTCATAAGCTCTCAGCCGTGATGTTGACTGCGACTGAAGAGAAGGCACTTCTCCATTGCAATTGAGGCGCCCAGCCGTGCGGCGACTCCGGTCAAGTTTCATGGGCTCTCAGCCGTGATGTTGACTGCGACTGAAGAGAAGGTACTTTTTCATTGCAGTTGAGGCGCTCGGCCGTACGGCGACTCCGGTCCGGTTCCATGAACTCTCAGCCGTGATGTTGACTGCGACTGAAGAGTTAATTTTTCATTGCAATTGAGGCGCTCGGCCGTACGGCGACCCCGGTCAGGTTCCATGAGCTCTCAGCCTGATGCTGACTGCGACTGAAGAGATGGCACTTCTCCATTGCAATTACGATGCTCGGCCTTACGGCTACTCTTGTTGTGGTTTTAAGGGTTCTCAGCCCCGATGTAGATAGAGACAGATCAGAATAAAGGAAGTTATATCATAGAAATTTTCTCAACATGACACCCCTTCACTGTTGGCTCTTCTCTCGGGTTTCCGGTCCTGCTTTGTGGTCGTGACAGCGCCGTCTTTTGGGCATTAGACTCGTCTTTTACTTAAACAAGCGATTTGTTTGTGAATACGCACGGCACATACTTTATATCTATGGCTTCCTCATGGCACGTTTTCCCTTCAATCCCTATGTATGTTGCAACTGAATGGTGGTTTCTTGAATGCTTAACTGTCCAATTGATTAAAGCAGTAACTGCTACCAGCTTTTACTCACAGATGTCTTAGTAATGGCAAATGACTGATGCTACAACGGCTTTCCGTTACTTCCTTCGATACATTCGAATATTGGGACTGCATGATGCCTGCTTAAACTTTGTGTGCATTGCGTTTCAACGTTTTGTAGAAACTTAGTTCCTGTCGACTTACAAAGCACATCTTTCAAAGCAACAGCCGTCCCCAACTCTTACTATTACATCCCCGGGCAACGCCGGGCTCTACTGATAGTCATTAAAAAGAACAAAGAAAATCACAATATTGATACATATTTTTAATCGTATCTAAGCTTTCGGCTGACATAAGTCATTGTCAAAGATGAAAATTACATTACAATATATTAAGCAATACACGGAAAAATCGGTGATGATAGTCTATTTCTGTTTACATGTAAAATTTCGAAGCAAAGCCAAACATTTTAGAGATTGTATCTCCAACGAATTAAATAATATTTATGTTGGTCACACCAGAAACTCGCTTTCACGGCGCTTGACACTACATTTGAATGATAGCATTTTTAGGCATTTAAAACAACATGCCTGGCCGCATACACAATTCCGGAAAATCCTTGTTGAAAACAAAATTATACTTAAACATGAAAACAATTAACACAAACTAAAAGTTCTTCAAGCTATATACATAAAACTGTTAAATCTAACCTGAACAAAATAAACTATGAAATCTCTACAAATGTTCTTAAATGCGATAATTGGTAACAGAAGCCATTGGTTTTTACCAACGGCTTCCCATACTTAATAATTCTCGTTTTCACTCTCGCGTGGTCATGCGTGACGTCATGAGCCGAGGTGCGATTTTCGCTTCCAGCGTCTTATATGCACGAGTTTATCGTTGCTTGGAAATCTTCCATGTAAGCTGAAACAGACTGTCATCACTGATTTGTCCGTGTATTGCTTAATATATTGTAATAATTGACATCCTTGGTAATGGCTTATGTAAGCTTAGATAGGATTAAAAAATATGTATCAATATTGTGATTTATCTTTCCTCGTTTAATGATAATGTTATTAATCTTATTAGACGATATGAAAAAAATTTACATAAAATAAATAGACATCACTTGTTTATATTATTTAATGAAACATGCATCAATGAAAAAATGCTACCGAAATACACACAATATATATATATATATATATATATATATATATATATATATATAGGTAGATATCTGCAACTAAATTGGAAAATATCTCTAGTAACACAGAAATCAGCGGATTGCACTTTTTCTCATAAGATTTCTCTCTCCCATGAAAGGTGACACTATCTTCTCAATTTATTTTACAAAATGAAAAAAAAAAAATTCGATTTCGAAAAACAGCTTTAACCGACACAAACGATTTGATTTTTACATGAATAATGACTGTAATCGGTGTGCAAGACGGGTGAACTGCAAATTGAGTTCAATTAGTGGAGCAATTAATTCATTTAATTACAAACATAATTTTTTTTCTTAATGCATCAAAACCAGATTCATTTAAATTAGTAAAGAAATATGTTTATAATCTGGCAATGCAAATATACATGCAGACAGACACACGCATGCACATATATACACTGAAATTACATACAGAAACAAAAATATATACAGTCTCATTAAACACACACAGTGACTTATATATATATATATATATATATATATATATATATATATATATATATATATATATATATATTATTTTATCGGCGGAGTACTCATTGAAAAGTGCTCAATATTAGTGATTGAGCCAACATATTCAGTTACCTGGATATGAGTTTGTGATGCTGTGTTTCACACTTTTGCGATCATCAGACGAACTGTTTTATTATTTAAAAATTGGATCTATTTATATTTGTTGACGTGTGACCATAAATGCGTATACCTGTATGTATGTATGTCTGTGCGTTTTAGAGTGATATCTCAAATGGAGACAGAGGAGAATTCCCCGTTCCTACCACCAAACATAATCAACACATACAAGCAATCCAATTTTAAAATAATAAACAAGTTTATCTGAAGGTCGAAAAAGCCAGGGTTACAAACTTATATACATACAACTGATTATATATATATATATATATATATATATATATATATATATATATATATATATATATATATATATATATGAAAATATTATAGAAAATAGGAAAGAAACTGGTTTGGTACATAATCCAACGTTCCTTAGTATTTTTGTTATTATTTTTAAAAAATAGTGCTCGATACGAAAGTAGAGCATAAATATAATTATTTATTTTTATTTTTATATTTTTAAATAAATATTTTTAAATAAATAATTCGTGCGATAATATATATGTAGATGTATAAATAATTTCAAAAAGGAAAACTTATCTTAGCCTACGTGTTTCGTCCTCTGCGGAACTTTGTCAAGGCAAATGTTAGGATTATATTTTGTAGCAAGTATTTATATGCAAGAACAAAATAAATATGCATCAGGTTATCTGAAAAGTCAGGAGAAATATGGACGATATGAAATGACACAAATCAATGTCGGAAACACAAAAATATTATTTTTAGATTTATATGTATGTCAAGTAACAATCAAAAAAATTGAATTAAAGGGAGATTAGTTGTTCTTCTTTCAACAAAAAAAAACAAAATAAGTTTGTATTCAAATAAATATTCAGAACTCTACATAAAAAAATAACCATCATTTACATTAATAATTTAAACTTTAATCAGGATCTACGTATTTAAGCAGATATTTTTTTATGCCTACATTTAACCATTAATTCATTTCTCTTTTTTAATAAGCCAGGCTTATATAAGTGTTTTAATATAACCCATTTTTCAACTAGACATAAATTGCATTACTTCTTTTATCGTTATAAGCCTTATTCCTATATTTAATTTTCACAGTTGATTGATTGTGAGATTCCCTAATCCTTTAGTTTCGAGAAATATTTTGAGAGAGCAGCGCTTTTTTTATATTTTAAATTACTTAAGGTCATTTGATGATGGAAAAAAGCAATTTCCATGGATTTTCAGTGGAACCAAAATAAAATTTAATATCGTTACCTGAATGTATGCCGGCTCGATACACAATATTATCTTTCATACATTGACCGTTTAAGGGACAGATCGTAAATTTCGGCAGTTGTATTTATTTATAGAAGAATTTACGTTTACTTTGTTGATCACGGGTTGGTTTAATACAATGTTGTTATGATTGAAGTGGATGCGTCTATGTTATTAACAAACCTATAGCTGATCTTGACATTGTTTTGTCAAAAAATCTTTTTTTAATGTTGGTGAATGTTTAAAGTGTTTATTAATTAAATTTAGAAAAAAATCGCCCGATATGAGTTTTGATGTTACGGTTAAAATGTGAACTAAAACATAATGTTGTGTTTACAGTGTTTCTGTTTATTCTTACCTTCCTTGTTAATTTTTAAATACTCTAAATTGACTTTATGATTGCTTAGTTAAAAAATATTTATATATTTAATTTTAGCTTTATCAAAAATTTATTTATTGCTGGAGATGGGGGGGTAATCTAACATGGACTGATTTATGTAAATTATCTAGTATTTGAAGGTGATAGAGGTCTACTTCTTTACTAAAGTTTCTATGGTTATATAGATCATTTGTGTATCGTTTATAATAACGATTATTAAGGCATAAACTTGCGCCGAGAAAGTTGTTCACTCTAGCATTGATGGTCGTAATATTTACTCCGAGATCTTAAAAAAATATAGTTTCTTCCGCAATCCGTTTCTTATATATATATATATATATATATATATATAAATATATATATATATATATATATATATATATATATATATATGGACAATGTTCGACAATTAATTTAAGACATTTTTATGTTTCAACGTTCATTTTATAGTGCATTTATTGAATAATTGTATCTATAAAAACGACGTATAAACATAAAATATATTACAATATACATATATATATATATATATATATATATATGTGTGTGTGTGTGTGTGTGTGTATGTATATATATATATATATATATATATATATATATATATATATACTTATATATATATATATATATATATATAGATAGATAGATAGATAGATAGATAGATAGATAGACAATGTATTTTACGGTGCAATTAATTCTGTAATGATTTTGATGTTGAATAACCATTCATCTAGATCCTCTAAAATTAATGCGGTGTCGCCCATGGCTCTGTCCTTGGACTTACTTTATTTTTTGTATTCATCAACGGCTTTCCTGATGTCATTAGCTCGCAACTCGGTATTTTAGCGCAAATAATTACTGCTGGCTTAATGGTAAGTCAGAAAGTTTCGATAAAGCTGAACTGACAGCTAATCTCGAAAGTAACATTCAATCAGTTGTTTACAGGGGCAACAAATGGATTATAAATTTTAACTCCGTACAAAACAGTATTTCAATATTTAGTCATCTTAGAGAACGAATGTTGCTTTAAAATTAGCTAACCTCTATGAGAGCAACACATTGCGCCTTCATTGTCAAATATTTTTAACTGACACGAAGTGAATCGATTATATTGAATCGTTTGATAGGTCTACTGCTATGGAACTTGTTTACCGCGTCTCCCTGAACATTTATCTCGTCTCGTTGAAAAATGGGTTATATTAATCCAACTTTCGCGTATATAAATCTACCATTCGCCATGCAATAAATATTGTTGAAACATTTCGTCTGGTGTTCCTGATATATATCTCGATGTTTTTGACATAATCCAAAAAGAATGTTTCTGTAATGTTATCTGCCCTGACTAGGCATCTTGAGGTCTATCATTTTCCAAAAAGCTGTAATGTGATTTCCCTATTATTTTTCTATAAATAATTTCATGACAGTTGTTCTATTGAGCTTTCCTCTTTGGAAACTCGGGAGTAGGAATTCATGCATATTCCTCGATTGAAAAATTGGTTAAATGCATCTGTTAGTTGTTTATCCTAATAGCTTCTTTTTCACACTTCTTGCCTGTGGGACTCTCTTCAGAATTCTTATATCACTATCATGTAACCAGCTGCCTCTTGCTTTTAGCAGAATTACTAAAAAGCAAAGACTTAATGAGAAATACTTAAAAAAACATCCCTAGTAAGAGTCAGTCAGTCAGTTATGTGTCATGCGTGATACACACGAAGACGATCATGTATCTTTCGATACATGACTGACGAAGCAAATTTTTTCCCGCAATAGCTTGCCATTTTTTATGGGCTAGATCAGTCGCCATCCAAGGCTACAGAACACTGTTTGTCTTGCTATTTCCTCATAGCTGGGGAGAGAAGAAGATTCTTAACTTTCGCAAGAGTATTATCACGTAAGCGAATGTAATTGATTTGACTGGAATTAGAACTCGGCTCTCCGATTCCTTAATGCGAGCCACTATCCACTACTCCACCCAATAAGCATCTTTAAGAACATCTGCTGTCATTCAGCGTAAGTTAGTGGAAAAAGCACGCTACGGTTCCTTCTCGCTTGCAAGTTTTAAAATAAAGGCCTTTGTTCATCATTAATTCATGTTTAAATCATGTCTTCGTTTGATTTAACATCTTTTAATTTTTCTCCAAAAATTATGATGAATTTAAATTAAAAGCGAAACATTTATATTAAAAGACGTTTTCGTATCTGTTAGGAATATATATATATATATATATATATATATATATATATATATATATATATGCGTGTGTGTGTTTGTGTGTGTTTGTTTGTTTTGTGTGTTTGCGTGTATGTGGGTGTGTACTTATATATATATATATATATATATATATATATATATATATATATATAGATATATATTAGGTTGGTGCAAAAATAATGAAGTAATAATGTCGTTTTTTGACGTATTTTTAACGTCAAAAAACGACATTATTACCTCATTATTTTTGCACCAACCTAATATTATGTTATTATTATATTTTTATTATAAGAGATTATAATAAAAACATTTTTAAATCGATACTAACAGCATTCATATTTCACTACTATGCCATCGCCTCACGCACTACAGTCATAGTATATGAAAACATGAAATCTTTTGTGTAACAATTTCAAAATGTTTATATTATAATCTCTTATATTAAAAATATCATAATAAACATACTATATTACTCTACATTGTATATATATGGAACATTGAGCACATCTAATATATATAATATTATATATACAGGGATTTGCTGAGATATAAAATAAACCTACTAAGTACTACAAATTGTGAAGATCGCTGATCGCCTAAGTCCTGAAGACAGTAAGTCGAATAGAAGAAACTCATGTGTGTGTGTGTTGTGTACGCTCTTGCGTTTATTTGTGGCATTACTTGGTGCGAAACAGTTCGTGAGAATATCCATTGTAAATTGAATTCAGTTATTAATTTGTCAGAAATCAGTTTTAAATCACTTTATATTTTTAATGTGTCAAAAATCCCGGATAAAAAATATGGAATCGAACATTAATTGAGATAATAGAACGAATAAATTTTTTTTTTAATAAATACGATCACGAAGATGGGAATAGAGTTAACTTTCCTGTATTAAACGGGGAATGTACGTGCCAAAACTCTTGCCAAACTGATATTAATTGCAGTAATTGCATTTATATAATCGCCATTTCTATGAAAGGCGTAATGATATTGATGATAACGAAGACAAAATACTATTCGTTTTTATATTCTTGTTGTTTGCTCGCACACTTTAGTTTCTATGTTCCTGAATAAATAAATTAATTTCTGTTAATTCTTTCTGCGGTGTCTTTCTAACACTCTCTACATGTTTAAAAAAAAGATTAAGTTATTTTACATATGCCTTTGGATTTAGACCGCCTCTCTCATTGAAGAAAGGGATTTTAATGCATTATTGTAAATTTTCCTTTCGAAGGTAGCAGAAAAGTAGGTGTAATTCTGCTTTCATTGGAAGATTTCTCTCTCGCTTCCATTTTTTTGAAAAATGTGTCTAAAAGCTGCCAAAAAGATTTGTCGGAACGAATGCATTTTATGGAATCCAACTACGAAACAAAGCCAAAGGGAAATAAAATGTGCGCACGAAAACTGCAAAGGGGGGATCTTCTCGGTTAATCCAAGTCTTTATTAAAAATCAGGGGTTCTCAACATGTCATCGAATAATGATAAAAAGAATAAAAGAATACAATAAAAGAATAGGAATTTAAGAAGACAGATGATAACGATTGACATTGCATTGAACTGCATTGAAGATCAACGTCTACTATAAACAAAGTGATTGGAAGGGCGAGGGAGAAGAAAGTATTAACATAGTACTGACGGTTAGATTTAACCAGTTTAACTGTAAAAGGATGAGACCTAATCTAGTAAGATGTTTAAATCGGTGAAGTTGGGGTATCAGTGAGGGAATCTTATAACTTCTGTCATATTTACTTTGCCTATTATCAACATTGTCATCTGCATATCTTACATTGTTAAGGGTGTGACGTCTAACAATGAATTCTGATACAACTTCTAATTTTCTCAGTGTAACTTTGATTGGTTAAGTTCGGTTAGAAAACATCTTGTCTTAAAACTCTTTCTATTTTTGTGTAGTTTGTAAATTCATTTTCTATCCGTATGCAGGCGGTTTCTTCTCAATATGTATTCCAGACTAATGTAATATCTATCCTAAATAAATGAAACCTACCAAGAGGTCAAACGATTAATTGTACGTTATTTTGACAAACGCTGTTCCACTTATAGTTCTAAAATTGTGTTGCTCTTTCTGATATCATTCTGAGCATAAAATACCGCATACCGCTTTGTTCTTGTCCTGTTTCCGGTGGCTCATTACGATATGTGACATTCGTCGTGTATTTTATCTATTATTACTGTAATTTCTAAATTGTCAATGCCGAAATTAAATATAGTTACAAGATTCTATATTAGACCCTCTTCAGCTGCTCTGCTTCTATTGAACTTGGCTGATACTGATTTCACTTCAAACTTTAATATTTCAAGTCCTTCCATATATTTTTGTATTGATGATTTTTCTCTTTCGTCGTGGAATAATTCTCCGCTATATTTGCCCCTCTGTTTCTATTTCTCTCATAACTTTCTCTCATAACTTTCTCTGTTTTGATTTGATTCATCTTGTCGATGAGCACACGTTTTGTCTTTTTATTTCACTTATTCTTTAGATATCTGATGTGTCTGTGATATTCCTTACGGGGCCATAATCAATAATATTATCTTAACCCTTTTCAAGGCAAAACTAACGGAACACACATTGAAAGTGGAACTCATAAAACACACGGATTGTTATTAAAAGATCTACTTAACCAAAGCTGCATGGCAGTCGCCTTGTTTTTCAGAACATCTGAAGCAATAAGCATCAGACGGCTAGGCTGGTATCATTGTCAAACAGTGCGCAAAAATAAAATGGACTATGATAGTATTGATTTAAAGGTTATTCTTAGAGCTTCAGCAATTCTTTACGTTATTCAGATATGCTGTAATTTACATCGATTCTATTTTATTTGGATTTCTGATTTGGTTAAATCTACTCCAGGCATTTTGGAAAGCGCTAGCCCCCAAACAATTATTTGCTTTGCAGTTTATTTCATATAGTTGGGTATCTTTTTATGGATATACACGATTAAATCTGACTCTATTTCAATTTACTAGACATTATTTTCATATATCAACATGTACAAATTCTAAACTTAATTTTGAGCATTTATTTTCTCATATTATTAGTGAAAATATTATCGTCTTTTTCTTTTTTCTACTTTGTCTTCTTGTGATTCGTCTTCTTTTTCTTCTTCTTCATCCTCCTTCTCCTCCTATGCTTCTTCTTCTTCTTCTTCTTGTAAATAGTATTGAAATGTTTGTCTAGGTAGTCTGAATCCATCTGCAGAACTCCAGATTCCACCACTCTTCGGTTCGTCCCATTTCGTTAATATGCGTCTACGACAGCACCTTCCCGATATGAGAAAACATGATTCTTCAAAATCTCCTATATTTATCTTCTCAATAAATAAATAAATAAATCAAAATAAATTTGACTGTCTACGATTCTTCTTTATCGTTGTCTTCACTCCCATTCTTATAACTAACAACTAATCCCCAAAAGAATATGGACGAGCATGTATTTCCTAAAATGCCTGTATTTTCAGCTCTAAGGAATATTTGAGCTTTCTCCTTCTTTGTAATTGTTCTGTCATTCATTCATTTTTCACATACCATTCCCTAAAAGTTGAGCGTTTATAGTTATACACAACTTCCTGTAATTTTGAGCTCTGTGAAATATTTGATATTTTACCATCCTTTTTTTTAATTGTTTTGTCATCTATTCAAATTTAGTGAGACTTAATGCAGCATGTTTCCTCTATTTTGCAGACCTAGGTGACATTAGGTCATTTATCATTCCACATCATCCTCTTTCTGTTAAACAGTCACGACTCTTAAGTGCTATTCTCTTTAAGGACATAGTTAAACCTTTTTTATGTACAACTTCCTGTCTTTTATATTTCTTACTAGAATTTAGCTATTTACTGCTCTTCTTTGTCTTTGTTCTTCCATTCCTTCACTACTTTTTTTATATCCTATGATTCTTCAACACCTGAATGATCATGACTTTGCAGGGCTTCCTGTCTTTTGATAATCAAAACATTCTGTTTAATAGACATCGTTTGAACTCGAATGTTTTCTTTACTTATCTAATTCTATTATTTATTTTATCAGCAAAAGTTTAATTCCTGCTGATCGTATTCGTCCTGGGAAAGACATTAAACTACGTTTAGCAACAAAGCCTCTGATCAGGGTTTGAGGAACTTGGAACCACCTCTTAATTGCTGGTGTTCCCAGGTCCACCCTGACCCTGTGTGAAATCAGCCAATCCAGGGTCTTGTCCTGGTCACGGCACCAATTGTGACATCTGCCACTCCCGTTCGTTCGTTCGTTCGGGTGAATGTCGCTCCACACGTGATGTCCGCCTGTCTGCGTCAGTCGTGCTATCCCGTCCTGTGACGACCATTTTTACCGTGTCGGTCTGGCCCAATTACTTATCTGATTGGGCCACCACATCTCGATTATCCCTCAGCAGACCTCCCACCATGGCCCTAAATTGATCAGGTGCCAATATATCTTCGTCCCCTATTCCTTCTGTTTGCTCTACGAGTTTTCCTATCTCTTCGACTTCTCTTAACGTTTATAGTCTTTTGGGCCTGGTTCACCATCATAATGGGCACTAATTCGGCTGCCTCTACTACTGCCTCACACAGAGTTACCTCATTTTCTTCTAGGCCCTTCCCTTCTACAGGGACCAATTGCAGGGTTCCTTTTTCTATTTTCTTCCCTGACAATAACCTACCCTTTCCTGATACCGCCGTTCTGGGGGTAGCTTTACATCTTCCCCCACCACTACTGTTATATCTTCTTCTGGTGGGCATCCCAATGGCGTTCTCTCGCCATTCACTATCAGCACTATATCTGAGCCCTCTGGCTCCGAAGCCAAACTTCTCCCAAGATTGCTTCCGTACACAGGTTGGGGGTTACGTATAGATTTTGGGTGCTTCTTAATTTCCCAATGCTCACAGGGAGCCTCGCCGCCCCTTTTATCTCCAGGGGGCTCCATCTGCTTGCGTGACCTCTATGTCCGCTACCCGTAACACACTCTTCCGTTTCACCCGCCTGTATGCTTCCTCTCTCAGCAATGAAACAGACGCTCCTGTGTCTATCAGGGCTTTCACTGCCCTACCTCCTATCTCTGCCCCACATGACAGCTCCCTCTCTTGCGTCAGCGAAGAGAACACTTGGGCTTTCTTCTTCCTGGGTTCCCACCTTTGGGTCATCCTAGCCATAGGCGCCGGTAGCAACAAATTACTTTCATTATTCTCACGTGGGGGAGTTCTGCGTTTTCTGCACCTGGGCGGTCCCGGCTGGACCTCTCCCAGTCTCTTGCGGCTGTTCCTAAGAATACAACTCCTCTTCAGGTGCCCTGGTCTCCTACAAAACCAGCACCTTCTTGCCGGACAGTTTACCGCAAAGTGGCCCACCTGACCACATATCCAACATTTTACTCTTCTTCTCTTCAACTGGACACCCTCTTCCTTATTCCTGGGGGGACCTGCCATCTACCTAAGTAGCTCTCCTGACCACATGTCCAAGGTTTTACTTCCTTTCTTTTTAACTGGGCCACCCTCCCTCTTAATTCCGCGGTGGCCCGCTGGTTTTTCCATGGTTTTGTCTCTTGGGGCGGCTTTCTTTATTAATATCGGTGGGGCACCTTTTCTCAACCCGCACCACTTGGCTAGGCGTCCCTTCTTTCCACACCTAGTGCACTTATCCTGTTCGAAGTCTGGGGGCAAACCCCACTTTGTCGGACATTCCGCTGCTCTGTGGTTCTTCATGCCCACAAGTCCAGCAGACCAGTCCGTATCTACCCGGTGTGGGCTTATAGAACCCATGCCTTGTTGACCAAGCGTTTCTATTGGGATCCTCTTCCCACACCTCAGGCTCATCCGCCTCTAGCTTGACCCTCCGATTCCACGCGGGGTGTCTACCTCCTTCCCCCTTTCTTCCGACCTCACGACTTAGTTCTTGCTTCTTTCCACACCTTTTTACTTTCTCCCAAATACCCTGGCTCTCTTTGGCCAGCTCCACTGCTGCCGACAATCTCAACGGTCTTTCCTTCAACACATCGTGACGAACACGCTCGTCACCGAGTGCTTCAACATACAGATCAGCCAACTGTGCCTGCATGACCATATTATGTCTCACAACCTCTGGGAAGGCTAATGACGACAGCTTTACGGCTCGGGTCCCCAATTCTCCAGAGGTCTCGTCCCGCAGCTGCGTCAACTTTAGGAGGACCCTCATGGCCTCTATCGCTGACCGTTCGTCAGCGAACTCCCTAGTTAATAGTTCTTCCAACCTTTCCCATGGCAAGTGGGGCTCACTAGCTAAGAGTCCTTTTACAAACTCAGACGCCCTCCCTTTCGTGGCATCATATGCCAGATATAGGACCTCCTGGTCCAAGAGTTTATATATTACGCGGCTCTTATCTAAAATTGCCAGCCAGTTTTTAAAATCCCTTTTACTACCATTAAACGCCGGGACCCTCGGTCCACCCAATAATCCTCTCAAGTCTTCTGGCAATTCCTGTCTAGCCCCATCTTCCTCTACGTCTACTCTATCCGACTCATAGTCAGACATTTTTAACACTGCAAAATAAAAATAATCTGAGCAGCAACAATCGAATTTTGGGAGATCAAAACAAAGTGTCCTACCTGACAGACGATTCTCCGCTCGTTCCTCTCAGGTTCCGGGTTGTTGTACTAGAGTATCGTTGTTTCGACTTGAGTCCTTGAGACGCCGTGCGTTGTCCTAGTCGAAACTTTTCAGCAACTCCTGCGGCAGCGGTTGATCCAAGGTCTTATCCTGCTGTCACGGCACCAATTGTGACATCAGCCGATCCAGGGTCTTGTCCTGTTCACGGCGCCAATTGCGACGTCTGTCGCTCCACACGTGATGTCCGCCTGTCTGCGTCAGTCGTGCTATCCCGTCCTGTGACGACCAACTGGCTTGGTATTGGTCGCGGCACCCAAGTGTGACGTTCTAAACTTTTGGTGATTCGGATGGGAATCGGGTTAGATCCGATAACAGCTTCGTCGTTCCCAACTCGCCTCCAACGCCTGGTTCCCGAAGTAACTACTTTGATTTCCAGTCTGCCCACCGACGTTGTGAATTGATCTTAGGCAGACGAAATCAATCAGTCGTCGGGGCCGTAATGCAAGTCGGGTTCGAATGAGGGTGGTATCGCACAAATAGATGTAAGAGAAAATAAAATAAAAACTCAAAAAGTTCAAAGTTATTAAAAAAAGAGGATAACAATATTTTATATCTGGTTGCTGGATACAGGGCCATGTCTATCCCCCAACCCGCTATGTGGATTTGTGACACGTTGTTTTTGTTAGGCGAGTCTTAACATCTAAGTTGTCTGTCCTTTAAGAAACTGGTTCTTGATGTGTCTTCAGGCGAAATCCGTAAAACTTGTTTTGGTGGTGTGAGTCTAAGTCGTTCTTCAAAAATAAATTGTTCTTGATTAGAAGATGAGTTCGGAATTTGCGCGAATCTTGGTCAGCTCTTCGTGGTGGCTCTCAACTGGAACTCACTCGAACTCTCTGAAACTTGGAATCGAACTAACTGCAACTCGAACTGATTTTCGCTCGCTGCGACTTTGCTTATATGGACGCCGACCCAAACCGGGGTGGGCTCGTCGGGGTTTGAGGTTCCTTGATAATTCTAAATCCATAGTCCACTTCTTTATTTTCGGTCAGGAATTTTCCACTCCTTTCCATTTTTGGAAGTCTTCTCTGACCCCCACCTTCTCTTGTTCTCATATGAATATCTCACCATACTTCAGAGGGGCGTCAACGGTTTTCCCACTTCTTCGAAGTAACTTCTCATACCTATCCTCTCAATGGGCGGCGGCGGGCTCCCCCCCCCCTGCGTCACATGATCACCTCCGCCTGGCACTCGTTAACATGCGGCCAATGGGCGTCCAACAGACTTGCCTTGTTTTAAGAAAAAATATATCTTGCTCAAAAAAAAAAAATCTTTTTCTTTTCCTTTTCTTTCCTTAATCGCAGGTCTTATCTTCAAGGTCACCTGGGATCTCTCAATGAGACTTTCGCCAATTATCAAGTGGTTGGTCATCTAGCGAAACACAGCCAATTTTTCGTCCCGATAAAGCAGTTTCACTATCCTAGCCGTATTTGCATTCTTGGTGCCAATTTCTGATAACATAGTTTTATTATCATAGACGAATTTCAACACAACACAGATGTCGTGTCCAAACGACAAAGGCTTAACCCAGGGTTGGGCTTTGTGTGCGGTTAACAGATGACCTATTAAATCCTTTCCCGATAATATTGTTTGCCACCATGACACAGTTAATTTTTTTTATCTATTTAAAACTCTTTACCACCTGGTGTTCGTCAATTAGCTTTATGACAATGGCCATTTCACCATTCTTCATTTATCAAAATAACATCGCCAAATGTCCCTGTCGTGGGTGGCTTTCCTTTATCATCTAAGTTTAAGTCTCGCCTCTCTTTTCCTTTCTATTTCCTCGCAGGGAATTTTCACCATTTTCTGATAATATTGTTTGCCACCATGACACAGTTAATTGTTTATCTATTTAAAAATAAAAAACTGTGTATCAACCTGGAATTTGTCAGCTAGCCCTACAACAATGGCCGTCAGTATTTTCACCAGTTTTTTCATTATCAAAATAACATCGCCAAATGTCCCTTCTCGTGGGTGGCTTTCCTTTATCATCTAAGTTTAACTCTCGTCTCTCTTTTTCATTCTCATTTTCCTTTCTTTTTTGCGCCCCTAAATGGTTCCACACCGGGATGGTAGCACCTGTTACGGTTCGAGCTCTGTGCAAATAGTTAAATATTACCAGCAATACTTTTTTGGAAAATGTATTACAAGCAATCCAATTTTGAAGAAAATATATTGCCAGAAACAGATTTTTGAGAAAACAAAATATTAACCGCAATAAAAAATTTTGTCGGTTTTGAATAACCCATTGAGGCTGATATGCCATAAAACAAAATAAACCAAACTAATTAAAACCAAAGAATACATAATCTATTCATAAGAATCTATCCTAAAAATGTTGTCGGCATTAAATAACTCATTGAGGTTGATATACCGTAAAACAAAATAAACCAAACCAATCTAAACCAAAGAATACATAATCTATTCATATGAATCTATCCTAAAAATGTTGTCGGCATTAAATAACCCATTGAGGCTGATATGCCGTAAAACAAAATAAACCATACCAAACCTGTTGATTATTTCTTTGTAGGGTTTCATCAGTTATAACATTGGCTTTATATATCTTTTCAAGTGAAACATGATTTTTTATTCTCTGCATATTCTGATCTTTAACACAAATTCTTGATTTGAAATCTCTCTTGTTTCAAAGACTTCCTTGGTCCTCAAATCACTGTAAGTATTGCGTATGAATTTTTAGATGAAAAAAAATATTTGAATTATATCTTTTACTCTACTGATAACCAAATACACGTCTCCAAATCCCAAATAAGGTAGCTTAAAGATTAGAGGTCTTTTATGGATGTAAGAGTTCTAGATTATGAGGTTGTAATATTCTGGGAGAGTAGCCATGGTCAAATACAAAATAAGTAAAAGAAATTTCTAACAAAAAATATTGACGAAATTTTCAATAAGCAATAACATGGAAGAAAACAGGACAAAAATTATATAAAGCAAGCAAAAAAATATACGCAAGGCATATTGACAGAAATAAGTCAAAGAAACAGTAATATTACAAAAGAAACAGTAATATGACAAAAGAAACAGTAATATTACAAAAGAAACAGTAATGGTGTTAACTGTTTAAATACTGAACTACCGATTTGTCGGTGTTAAAGAAAAGTAATGTCTAGCCATCAGTTGAACAGCGGTAGAGAAAAAATAATTAATGCCCAGCCACCGGTTGAACGGTGGGTACTAATTTTTAAGTATTTTTTATATATTTACCGTGAAAAATTATATACTAATTATTTGAGAATTTTGACACAGGAGCTCAGGCAGGAGAATTAAAATTGTCCGGGAACGCAGGGTTCAAACGGTGATCACACAAAAGCAGGTTCGGACAAGTGAACGCAAAGTTCTGACTTCAACACAAGACAGCTCGGGACTGAGTCAGATGATTTCCGTGAATCGACGTATTTTATTGTCTAGAAAAATATCCCAGCATAATTTTGTGTGATTCTCCCTAAACAAATGGGGAGAGGAATGTGTTTTACAATCATTCTCAGTGATTGAAATTAACAAAAATAGATAACGTTTGAAGCTAGAATTGAAAAAGCTTAAGAATGTAAACATAGGTATAGCATGTTCTCTATATTCACAAAACTTGTAGATTATTCGGGCCATAACAAAAAATATATTGTCTCAGTCATTTTTTTTCTTTTTTCATTTTTCAGTTGTCAGGACACAAGTCCGGCCCTATACTATTACAAAACATTTGATGTTTAGCACTAACATTGCAAGTTTTACGCAGGAAGTATTACATTCTACTCTCATGAAGACATCAAGGAAGTCGATGAGTTTACAACCTGGAAAGCATCGTTAATAAATAGGGGGGGGGCAAATGAAGACATTCAGATATCAAAAAAACCCGACGGGGTTTCAACATTATGCGGCCAATATGGAGGTCAACCGACCTCTTACCTTACAAAAGGAGTCGGATCTCTAACACCGTCTGGTCGGTCTCATTTTACGGCAACAGCCACAAACTTCATATATTTACCTACCGATTTTTGAGGAACAGCCACAATATCAATGTCTCCAACGTCCAACAGTGTGACAGGATTGAATAGAGGAATCGGAGAGCCGTGTTCGAATTCAAGTCAGATCCATTGCATTCAGCTACTTTAGAAATCCATTTTATTTCGCAAAACCGATACTTCAGTTTCGTCTCATCAAGAGGGACATCAGAGGCGAACTTTAATATATATATATATATATATATATATATATATATATATATATATATATATATATATATATATATTAAAGTTCGCCTCTGATACACACACACACACATATAATATATATATATATATATATATATATATATATATATATATATATATATATATATATATATATATATATATATATTGCATTTCGCCTCTGATATGCCCCTTGCCAAAAAAAATTAAAGATAAAAGATTTCGGTAGATGGATAATGTTGGAAAATCACATCCTCACTGACTAGAATATATGAAGATAAATTTGTTTGAGCAGAAAATCTGCAGGCAGACAAGAGTCTTGCACAAAGAATAGCTTGAGCCTATTGACGCGTGATTAAAGTTTTCAATCCCTCAATTTTCCAATTGTTAGTCGCTGTATTCGTTTTGTATTCAGGTGGGAGTGTGAGTAAATTTTTTTTTTTTTTTGTTCGACCGATTGAGATTTCTTGTTGTTCTGTCAGTTCCTTTCTGAAAACACAACACAATCTAATACACGGTAAAAACCTATCATATTGTGTTTACATGAAAATGGAATTTCAGTTAAATATATTTCTATCTATGAATACTTACAATACCTGTCACTTCTATCTCTACATTCTAAGCCATATAATGCATCTTCGTACCCTGCTTTTTCTCACCCAGTAGAAATAAAATCTAAGTAAGATTTTGCAATTATTATTATTATTATTGATATTGTTATTATTGTTATTATTATTATTAATATTGTTATTATCATTATTATTATTATTATTATTATTATTGTTATTATTATTATTAATGTTAATATTATTATTATTATTGCTTTAATTATTATTATTATTATTATTATTATTATTATTATTATTATTATTATTATTATTATTAACAACAACAACAACAACAACCACCACCACTCCTTTTTGAGTTATTCTTTCAAATTATTTTTATTTTCAGTATTTTTTTCCTAATGGGATTTGGAAACAGATTTCATTCTTTTCTTTTCAGTCCCAAAGAATAATACCCATTGATATATGAAAATCAAATAATTTTTGTAAAGGAAATCTATTTAAAGTAAGGAGGTTTATCATTAATTTTTCTATGAATAAGGATTTGACAAAACAGTTTTCGTACAGGTTTTTTCTTGCTATAAAAATACCTCTGCTTATGTGTGAAGAAATATCTATCTCTTTATCTATCTATCTATCTATCTATCTATCTATCTATCTATCTATATATTCACATAATGCATTAACGCATAATGCTGCAATGCTAACCGCACACACACACACACACACACACACACACATATATATATATATATATATATATATATATATATATATATATATATATATATATATATATATATATATATATATATATATGAAAAACAATATTTGTAGATACTACAGATAATGTTTCCAGTGTAAGTTATAAAATATATATAACAAAACAAAGTAACCTTAACAATTTATGCGTATTTTATAAGAATTTATTACCTGAATGCTGTGTGATAGCAGCATTACCGCCTTTACGAAAACACAAAAAAAAATTTTCACTTTTTTTTTACTGTTTTTCCCAGACAGACACACATGCATACACCGATGATGAGCATAGATATTTAACTATAGATATATCATGCTGTAAATCTATACTTTATCATGTATACGAAACTGTGTTTTAGTGTGTCTGTGTGGGTATGTGTGTGTGTGTGTGTGTGCGTGAGAGAGAGAGAGAGAAGGGAGAGGGGAGGAAAACAAATGCTACAAATTGATAAATTGTCGCAATTGTATATTTTTAAATTTCGCCCATGCACATTATTTTTGATTTTGTCGAATGCCCATTTTATTAGGGTGAGTTGGGCGCATCTGTGAGAATAAGATCACTATGAAATCAATTCACTCCACCAGAAATTTGGAAACGGTTTGCTCTACTGATTGACATTTGAGTCGCAAGCTCCATTATAAACATTTCAGAGTGACTGGATGTAATCTTAGGACAGTGTAGAGAATTCGGAATGTTTTGAATGAGTCTAAGTTAATTATGAATGTACGGCAGCTCGGAAAATTACCCTGATCTTTCTGATAAGGAATAAACTCACGAATGAGTTTATGAGGGCCTCAGACTCAACACGAAGGCCTACATCAAGTGCCTTGCGGAAGAAGTGCTGCCCTGACAACAGGACTCTGCAACATGCTACACAAATAGGAGAACGCAGTCATGGCTGACAGACATTTTCTGGTAAGACATCACCCCTTACATCTGACCACCTATCTTCCCAGACTGCAACTCCCTTGATTATTATGTGTGGAGGGCAGTTGAGAGATAGATCAGAAAATCTCCTTGTAACAAAGATGTTGAAGGCAAAGTTTATGGCAGCATTCATCACCTTAAACAAAAATACAGTCCAGATGAGTTGCAGGAGATTCCGAAGTTATCTGGAGTCCGTAGTTGAAACCAATGGCGATCTTATTGAATATATGTACTCTTTAGTATTTCAAAATAAATTTGTGTAATTTTGGTAAATATATCTGTTAAAATGAGACGCTAGCTTTATTTTATTTTTTGCGTAATTTAGACGATAATTTATCCATCGCATCCATCGCACTCTGTACATCCCTCTCCTGGCATAACAATCTAATCCTAATTAAAACACTATTTCTTTTTGAAAAAAAATCTTGAGTATTGTTTACATTTAGTCAGATCTTTAATTTATGTCTTCTCCTTGTTCTGACTGACCTTTCAACCGCCTGATATATATTTATAGACATTTTCAAATTTAAAAGCTCTGATAAATCATTGACATCCTCGTTTTGCATATAAACACGTAAAACAAGATAAATCGTAACTTAGCTTGATAAAGTCTTTTAGAGGACGAAACTCGTCGGTTAAGAAAATATTTTCCTCTTGTCTTTTTCATTCATTTTGTTTCTTTACCCGATCTGAAAATAATTTACACGCACATATATATATATATATATATATATATATATATATATATATATATATATATATGGATATGTGTGTATGTGTGAGTACGTGTGTGTGTATGTGTGTGAGGGTATATTTGTTATTTTAAATGTTATTTGAAACTAAATTAAAATAATTTTGAACCTAATCTGATTGATTTAAGAAACAAAATAAATTTTGTCGAAGAATATGAAGAATGCATATTCCTGATAACATATTACATCGACAAAATATCATATTGATTTATTTTATCCGGTCTCAGGCTGTGTTCTTGCAACTAAATATATCCAAGACGCTTGTATTCTTGCAGTTATGGAAATATATCTTTTGTTCGTTTAAATTCCTTTTGTTTTTGCCAGTTTATAATTTAATAAATTTATCACGTTATTTGTGAACTGGTGTTTGAACGCAATAATATTCACCCTTTTAATGTTTCTTTTTCGTTTCGTTCGCTCACTAACTTTCGCTTCGTTCGCTAACTATGCAGCCTGTCAATCCAGCGCTCTTTTCATATCTGTTTTCTTTATTTTATCGATTCTTTCATTGGCATGGCCATTTCATTTTTATTTTCAATTCCCGCTCCATCCTTATTAATTCAATATTGATTCAATTCTTCTTCCTGCGATGTTCTCTTTGTACGAGTCGTTCGTTGAGGAAACGTTCCTAGCGATTTAATGATTGTGTACAAAATCGTCTGGCACATATTGCGCTGGGTGGCAGACTTCCCGAAGCTTTTAACTCAACAGATTAGTAACGTCGAAATGGGAACATAACGTCATGCAACAATACAATGAAAGACTATTCATGCTTGTTCAACTAAATTTTTTACCAAATTTATACACTTTACTTCTTTGTTCATGTTATATACCTATGAACACTAATATGTATATCCCAATCCTCATTCGTCATGGGTATGACGATAAACTACATGCATCCGCGTTCTGGGTAAGACGATAAACTACGTCCAACAGCAAGGTCTCTGATTGGGAGGTTTAGAGAAGCGTGGAACCACCTCTTAATTACTGGTGTTCCCAGGTCCACCCTGACCCGGGGTGGTAGCACCTGTTAGGGTCCCAGATATGGTTTGATTTCTAGTCAAACCTACCCACGATGTGATTTGATTTTAGGTAGACGAAATCAATCAGTCGCCGGGCCGCAATGCAAGCCGAGTCCGAGCAAAGGTAACACCACACAAGTATATGTAAAAGAAAATAAAGTAACAAATCGAAAAGTTTAAATGTGTTAAAAAAGAATAACAAATATTTTTATATCTGGTTGTTGAATACAGGACTGCGTCTTTCTCCCAAACCGCCAATATGGATTCGTGACACTTTGTGTTTGTTAGGCGAGACATAACATCTTAAGTTGATTTTTTAAGAAACTGTTGTTTTTTTTTTTCCGTATCTTCAGGCGATATTCGTAAAAATTGTTTTGGTGGTGTGAGTCTAAGTCGTTCTTCAAAAATAAATTGTTTTTTGTTAGAAGTTGCAGTCGGGATGCGTGGATCTTCAGTCAGTTTCAGAGCACAACAGCCTCAACTGCAACTAACTTCTCTCTCTTACTAACCCCAACTGCCCTCTAAATCGCTGCCACTCTACTTATATGGACGCCGACCAAAACCGGGTGTGGGCTTGTCGTGTTTGGGGGTCCTCGATAATTCTAAATCCACAACAAGGATTTTCTTTGTTTACGCACAGGAAAATTTATGACTTTCCATTTTTGGAAGACCATTACTTTTTTGCTTTAGAGGGGTACTTAAGGGTATCGTCCTCCCAAATTATTCCTTTCTCATATTGGTATCTAACACCAATCCCCTCAGAGGCGTCAACAGACCTCCCTCTCTCTTGCATGTTTACCTACGCCCACCGCTCACGCCACTACTCAGCCAATGATGTTCGGCAGCGCGGTTTTTTACAATTATCGCTCAAAAAAAAAATTATCTTCTTTTTTTCTTTTATTTCTCTTCCCGACAACAAACCCCTACGACTCGTAGTGTGGTCCTTAATCTCTTTCTTAACCGAATATCACCTGGACTTTATCAATCGAGATTTCTGCCAGCGTCAAGTGGGTGGTTAACTGGACGTATTCGCATTCTGTCGCCAATTATCTATCCTGGTATCAAACTTTTATCATGTTCAGGTCTGGACAATAAAACATTTTTTTTTCCCAAAACCAAATGATATCTCCGAAGGATAGTTAATGCTTTATTCTTTTCCTTTCTCTTTTCCCTTCCTTTCTTTTTTTCTTTGGTGGTGGTCTTCAGCTGATGTCTTTCTCGGTCAGTGTGTGACCTGATTACCATTATCTCTTAGCATCCTGTTTTGTAGGCCATTTGACCAATTTGAAATTTTCATTATTGCCATGTGCAGATGGCTATCTATTATTCGCCGCCTCGTAACATAAATTAATTCGACAGATCCGAGATCTTACGAATCTCTTATCTTCTGAGAGAGAAAAAAATATACTTTTTCTTTTCGCAAACGAAAACAAAATCTTCACCACTTTTTTTGTCAAAAAAAATAACATCGCTCAGTATGTCTTTTCGTGATAGCTTCTTATCGCCTTAATTATTTCAGCTTCTTCTCGCCTTAATTATTTTTCGCTTTTCATTTTCACGCGACCGCTAAATAGTGTCACAAATTGAATTCGAAGAGAATATGTATATATCACCTATCTATATATAGCTGTGAGTCTTAGCTGTATGGGCCCGAACTCTTTGAACAAATTAATGTTCAAATTTAAAAAAAAAATATTTCTACATCAAAAATCTATTTTTCCACTTTTATAGTATTTTGATCCAAGTTTGTGGGTTATTTGCCCATAGCTGGGACCCTAATAGGTGCTACCACTTCAGGTCAAGGTGCACCTGGCAGCTACAGCAATTAAGAGGTTGTTTAGTCCTCTTCAAATCCTCCCAATGAGACGCCTTGCTGCCGAATGTAGTTTAAAATCATACCCATGATGTACATAAGATGGTGCTTGACGCTATGAAGTAGAAGCCAGCTCTTGAAGAAATAAAATAAATTTGCATTTTCCAGCAATGTTGTGAGGAAGTAGCTACTAGTTGCATATGTAATAAATATATCGTTGGGTGGAAATTAATTCATCAACTAAAAGACTACTTTTTTGTTTGGTAACACAAAATGACTTAAGGGAACATAATATTTTATATGGATAGTATGAAAACTATTGAAACTTCTGTGACGTATAGTGAGAAAGAGCGGATTGAAAAATGAGATTCACACAGGAAACACTGAAATCAAAAGTGTCAAGGGAAAACAGTGAGCAAGATACCAATAGACATTGTCTTAGTGGATTTGAGAATAATAAATTGGATGAATACTTAGGGGATAAATATTGCTGAACAACAAAGGATAGGAAATTGTAGAGGACCATGATCGCCTGCGTCTAGATGGCGAAGGACACTTAAAATAAAGTAAAATATTAGAAAAGTTGAGTTGAAAAATATTTTAGAATTTATCAAGTAAATTTATGATCTTGTTACCATTTGTGATAGTCATTGTTATCGTTAAAGAAGCAGACAACGTCCTTCGTCAGGATACCGCTTAGTATGAACACGCTTCTTCCACGTCTTGTTTAACTGTCATCCTAAGAAGTTTCTGCTGCACATATATTAGGAGATACACGGCTGCAGTTTTCATACGACACGGGATCATTTGGCATGAATGAAGGTATAGCGATATTAGTTAGCAGCTTATATCTTGTTAGAGAAAACATATTAAAGATGGTAAAGACTGTTTTAACAGTACTAAAGATAAAGAAATAACTTCCAACTTATTTTCATGATCCGTGTTATGGGAACTTACCCATAATAATAATGGACTATTCCTGACATTATAAATATGCGCCTCTCGAGAGGTATAGGGATATTGTAAGACGAGGAGTGATAATTGAGAGCATATTGTAAGGACATTGGAATAGTGATACTTGTCGAGACAACATAGTTCACTCTAACCAAATCTGATAGTCATTACTAATACTTCTACTTCTTTGTATTATAATTCAGTTGTAATATATCTTTTTATTCCATACCTGTGTTCGAGTTATTCTTTCATTGGTTCTAACCTTGGACCATCACCGTGGTACAAGGAACTTGGACCATAACAATCTGTTACTTTAAGAAAATGACTCCTGCAAGGATGCTTTCTCGATCACTAGAAGTCAAGGGTCAACCGTTTTCTATTCTACATATCCTAATTAATAAAGAAGGTGAGCTAAATGAATTGTACCTGACAAGACATATGACAAACAACTCTGACAAAGTAGTTCAACTGAGTGCAGCGTAATTGAGGAACTAGCTTTTTGGATGAAAGATGACAAAGAAAGTGTCATCATTAGCAGCTAAAAAAAGAAAATCGCTCGCCTCAACGCGCACACCGATTAGACCGTTCACCCCTTACATCATCTCACCTCACTCGGGCTGATGGTTTTATTTTTGGCGTAATGATCTGGTCAAAGAATTATTGTCCATGTATTCCACTGAAATAAAATTCACCCTGAGAAATAAGTAGTTGTCTTGTTTGATCTGAAAAGATACACATCCCGAACCACAAAATAGCTTGGTAGTTGTTATGGGATCTTACCCATATTAATATTAATAATAATGGACTATTCCATACTTAATAAATACTGCGCCTCAGGAGTAGGCAAAGAGCCAGTCGCTCAACTTTTGAGCGACTGCACGGTTATACTCTCCTCCTACAGACGGGAGGAACCCGAAGGAGACTCCGCCGAAGGGCGGAGTCTCCTTCGGGGAGGTAGACCGGCCCTGAACCCGTTTATATGGGTTCAATGGGCTACTTTTTGGCCGAGCCCACGGCCTCGGAATACCCACGGGCACGGAATACCCACGTTAAAAAGGCCTTGTGCCACATGACACCCTCGTGGGTGGGCGACTGAATATCGCCAGTCGTTCAAGTCCTGACCGACTGTTCGGTTAATCTCTCTGCCTTCGGTTGGGGAGGAACCCGAAGGAGGCTACGCCGAAGGGCGGATTCTCTTTCGGGGAGGTAAACCGACCCTGAACCCGTTTATAAGGGTTCAATGGGCATATTTTTGGCCGAGCCCACGGACTCGGAGATCCCACATTAAATAACTGGCCTTGTGTCACTTGATGCCCTAGTGGAGTGGGTGACTGAATATCGTTAGTCGGTCAAATCTTGACCTGCTGTTCGGTTGAACTCTCTGCCTTCGGGCGAGGAGGAACCCGAAGAAGGCTACGCCGAAGGGCGGATTCTCTTTCGGGGAGGTAAACCGACCCTGAACCCGTTCATTCGGGTTCAATGGGCATATTTTGGGGACGGGCCCACGGGTTCGGAGATCCCACGTTAAAAAGGCCTTTTGCCACATGACGCCCCAGTGGGGGTGGTGAGTGAATATCCCCAGTCGTTCAAGTCCTGACCGACTGTTCGTTTGATCTCTCTGCCTTCCGGCGGGGAGGAACCAGAACGAGGCTACGCCGAAGGGCGGATTCTCTTTCGGGGAGGTAAACCGACCCTGAACCCGTTCATTCGTGTTCAATGGGCATATATTTGGGCCGAGCCCACGGGCTCGGAATTCCTACGGGCTCGGAAATCCCACGGACTCGGAAATCCCACGTTAGAAGCGGCCTTGTGCCACATGATGCTCTAGTGGGGGGGTGACTGAATATCGTCAGTCGTTCAAGTCGATCTCGGTCGACCCACTGATCAGTTGAACTTTCTGCCTTCGGGCGGGGCGGAACCCGAAGGTGGCTACGCCGAAGGGCGGATTCTCTTTCGAGGAGGTAAACCGACCCTGAACCCGTATAAACGGGTTCATTGGGCATATTTTTGGCAGTGCCCACGGGCTCGGAGATCCCACGTTAAACCGGCCTTGTGCCACATGATTCCCACGTGGGGGGATCACTAGTCACTAGTTCAAGTCGAGTCGATAGTTCAAGTCGAGTCAAGAATCGAGTCAGAGGCAGTCTGAAACAGAGTCGCGTTCAGACAATTACTGCAAGACATTGGAATAGTGATGCTGGTCGAGACTACATTGTTCTGTCTACTAAACCTGATTGTTCATACTAACACTTCTACTTCTCTGTATATATTCCTGTTTGTATTAAGTTGGTGCAAAAATAATGTCGTTTTCTCACATATGTTACTATGTGAGAAAACGACATTTTTTGCACCAATCTAATAATATATCTGTATTTTTGCACCAATCTAATAATATATCTGTATTATTCCATACCTGTTCGAGTTCTTCTTTATTGGTTCTAGCTTGGACTATGACCGTGGTACAAGTAACCGGACCATAACAATAGTGAAATTCTAGATTTCTCGGTTCTCTGTGAATTGATTTTATCTCCAGATTGTTTACACAATATAGCAGCACCATTGTTAGGTTTTCCTTATTCTATGTAACGTTCTTCAGGGCGAATCACACGAATTGCTTTTGAATGTAAATAAACGATCGTTACATTTTTGGGGAGAAAATGAATGATGATGAGACATATAAGTAATTAGTTAAGTATATATTTAACAGAAAACCATAATATCATTTCATGAATTATTGACATAATTAATTACGTGATCACATGTGCGCCATTTTGTGGGATAACTTCAAAAAACCTAATCTTCATGAAATATGTCAAATTTTTATCGTAGCAGGTTTGATTTGGCTGCACCTTTGATGGTCGCCCATAATATATCTTTCGACGTGAATTGGTGTCTACAAGCATAAACATCTTGTTTAATGACGGACCAAAGATTTTAGATGGGGTTTAAATTCGGAGAGGTAGGCGCCCACACCATCACCATTTCACATTATATACTTTAAGAGCCTAGGAATTCCAAGGTCACCCTTTCAGAGTGGGAGATAGCGTTTGCATTCTAGAGTCCTTAGAAGTGACAGAGGTATGTGATCTAGCCATGCATCAATACCTATTTTAGGAGATTGCAGTAGGCGGTTGTAGTCATTTTAAACACTTCAGTTACCATGAATAGACGAACAAATCGGTCCCCAATGATTCCAGCCCAAAATTGACTGCTCCACTCTGTTGGTCACGCTCATCTCCGAAATAGACCCAAACATTTGCCCAACCGTCAGGTCGTCCTTCTCTCGACAGTGAACAGAACACAACTCATGAATAACGTCATATATTTACGATCCTGTTGAAGCCTCAATTTCCAGTGACAGGCCAGAATCCAATATCAAGGGAGTTCGCATGGAAGCAAGGGTCTCGAAGATGCGATTTCTGAGGGTTATCAGTACATGAAATTACTTTAGGTATTTGTCCAGGTTTCCCATATAACTTTCGGATAATACTTCTTAAATCCGTCGCTGTCATACTCTTAGAGGTCCCATGTTTCTTCCTTGGCGAAGGATCCGTCAGTAATCGTTTAACCGTGTCCACATGACGCCTGGTCTTCTCCTCTCAATATAATTTAGCACTTTCTTTGAATATGACAGACTTTTCTTCCTCGATGAGGCGTTTTCCACTTCCTATTGTTCTTTGAGAGGGGAGACGCTAGTAGCAGGGTTCACTGTCGAATCTGAAAATTAAAAAATAAGTATGTTATGCAGAATAATTAAAAACTGTGATGCCATATTATGCAAACCATCTGGGAAAATTTTTATCAAAATCAAATCACTGACTACCGAAAATCCTAAATTTCATTACCAAGTAGTTATCGTGTTTTGTGGTGGAGAGCGTGTATTATTGGCACTGTAACCAACGTGTATCATCCAATCATCGATTCGACAAGTCGTGCGAAGATAACAGAGGAAAATAAAAAAGTCCAAATAAGTACTTGGTTTGATTTCTCGTAGTTTACTTTTCTTCTTTACATGGCGTAAAGAAGAAAAGTAAACCCACAAATATTTGCAAGTGCACTCTCTCACGTAACTGATGAAATTATAATATTAGGTGCGGGGCTATGAAATAACACATCAGATTCCATCTATTTCCCGAATAACACATGATTTAGTAGGTATAAGAGAATATATGAATAATAGAGGAGCGATTTAGAAAATATTTTTGGCTACCGAAATACCATAGGAAAATAGAACCATTGTAGCGTATTAACTATGTATGCGGTAGGCTGCGAACGTAGTGAAAAATTTCTTTGAGTTCATTCCAGGTGCAACGTGAGGTGAGTTGATGGCACTGATGGACCGATATTACGCGGAAATCAGATATCCTGTGGAAGCGTTATAAGGACTTATCGACCATCAGACAATAAGAGGGAGAATGTATAGAAGATTACAAATATAGGGAACAAAGCTTCGCAGTTGGACCTAATAGGGATGCGGGAATGGAAAAAAATTAGAATGTTTATGAGGGAGTTGCTTAGCATGAAGTTGTAATTAGGCTAGAAGATTACCGGATAGGGATGTGCGAAACCGCGATCCTATCCCAGATCAGTAGTAAAAGCTTCCACAAGGCAATAGAAGTCGATCATCATAGCCCAGGCATTGAGCAGAAATAGAGATCAGGGTAGAAGGCAGACTAAAATGGATTATAAAAAATTGTCAAGAGTCACTGCAAAGAAAAATTTCCGTCTGATCGAATAGTTTTAGACCGTCCACCTGGTCATATATTTTCCGAAGTATGCACCGATCAACTTTGGGATATGTGGTAGTATAGTGCGCATGCAAAGAAACTGAGGGTTTCAAGGGAACTATGTACGATCCGTCTGTACGAAGGTTACAATACAGACAAGACGCCAAAACTAAATACATGGGAAAATAACTGTTAGTATTGATGACGTAAGATTTAGAGCGCTTTTAAATACCCGAGAAGAGACACCAGTTACATATAAGAGGCTTTTATCGGTTTATTTTCTTTTACAGGATACACATATCATCGGTTATTTATTGCTGGAAAGATTTAAGTATAGGGAGGTATGAATAGAATAAGTATTGTTTGTATGAAATAAGTTTGTAGATCAGTTTTCGTTGACGTATTTTTGTAAAGACGGTTGTTTTGTTTTGTTTTTGTCGAATGTCAAATGTATTGCTGGTAATAGGTTTTTCAAAAATGTATTGCTACTATAAAAATTTATTTTTACACTCTCATAGTGTTTTGATTCCAGTTTAGGAGTCAATTATTTTCTCATAGCTGGGGCCCTAATAGGTGCTACCACCTTGGGTCAGAGTGGACCTGGGAGCACAGCAAGTAAATTGTGGTTCCATACATTTTAAAACCTCACAACGAGACGATGAATGTAGTTCATCATCATACCCAGGATGTACATAATAGTGTGCTTGACTCTATGAACTAGAAGCCTGCTCTTGAAGAACTCAAAATGAATCTGCAAAAAGCTAATGAAACGTAGTTGAACATCGATAGGTATGTGACTATAGGTTTTCGAGTCAAAACATGAACTTTATGTAATTCATAATTTGAACATAAATCTTATTCTAGTTTTTGATTGGTTTTAGGAATATGGCACACGGATTTTCTACAATTTAGGAGCACTACGTAAGAAAGATACATATTGTTTTAAGACCAGGATTTCCTTATCTGTCTATATCTTTCAGATGAGGTATTATGATTACTTGCATTATTTGCATTATTCGGACTCATATCCTCATCTTCAATACCATATCCATATGGCCCAGTGGATAAAGACGTTGGTTAGAACCAATGTCTAGTCCCAAAGAGTTGTAAGTTCAGTACCAGGTCACAGCCGTGGTAAACCAAAACTTGGAGTGTTGTGTTAAAAGAGGAATAACTGAGACATTCGGAAGAGGCATGACACGTGGAAGTAGAACCATCTATCCCGGTGACTAGTTCCAAAGAGTTGTGAGTTCAATACCAGGCCACAGCAGTGGTAAACCAAAACTTGGAGAGTTGTGTTAAAAGGGAAATAACTGAGACATTCGGAAGAGGCATGGCACGTGGAAGTAGAACCATCTGTCCCGGTGGACGAAATAAAGGTTTCGGTTCGAAATTCCAATCACCTGAAGAAGGCCGGGGCGTAAAACGGCCGAAACGTTGTGAATATGACAATGATGATGAGGATAACAGCCGGAATAATGTAAATAATGCAAAGATTCCCTTGTAGCGAATATAACGCTATATTAAAACCTCAGTCAGCCATATTATATTTATTTAGAATTGGGAATAAATTGGAAAAAAGAATACCCACATTACCTAGAACAAATGGATTCGGAAGACATTTTCCAGGTATTTTCGGCTATGAATGCTTTATTAAGAACGAATAACCACAAGAAGATAACATTTGATATTGTAAACAATACTAACCAAACCGTTAACCTTCGATAAATATGTGTGTAGTAATGATTTTCTAAGCGAGACTTAGATGTGGCACATGGCTGAAAGTATGGGGCACCCAGTGAGGATCGAACTCACTATTCAGTTGTAACAGTTTTAGCAAGAGCAGCTTGCTAACTATTACACCACGCCGAGGAGTGTAATGATTTTCCAAGCGTAGCTTGGATGTGGCACAAGGCACAAAGTTAGGGGCACCCAGTGAGGATCGAAGTCACTACTAATTCGTAATTGTTCTAGCGAGACAAGCTTGCTAACCATTACACCATCTCGAGGTGCCCTAAATATGTGTGTAGCTGGTAGAGTAAGTACTGTATCACGTGGTACTAGTAACGATTACGGATATCAACGGTGATGTTGTACAAAGTGGATTTACGGTTCTCCTTCAAGAAATATTAGAAAGAAATATAGATTTATTTGCATCTACAGATAAAGCTCTCTCGGTAGAAGTGATTCAGTGTAAATGAAAATAGATAATGGTATGGGTAAGAACGTACGCCTTTGATGCTCTGGAGTCAAGCCAACGATGAGATATCGGATGTTAAATGATGGAAAAATCACGAACTCGTTGGTCTTTTTCCATTGTACTGGTTGTGAAAAAGAATGGATCAAAACGATTTTGATTTCACCATAGATAAATCGGAGAATTGCATACCCTCTACTTGATAATATATCAACAAATTTAGTTAAGTATTTTTTTTTTAAATTTGATTTAAATCTTGTTTTTGTTAAGTGAAAATAAATTGACGAAAATGAAGGCGAAAACCACTTTTGTTCGCTCAAGGGAATTTTTCATTTGAATTGCATGCCATTTGAACTAACATATTAGGCTACTCTTTTCCAAGAATTAGTGTCTGTTGTTTTAGATGAAGTGGAAAATTATACAGTAGGTACCTCCACTTTTGCGCGGGAAAACTGCATAGCGTAATGATAAAGACTATAAACTTAGTAAAAATAAATCATTATTGTCAAAAGGTTTATGTTATTATTAAGATGAAAAACCGAAGTAATATTTAATTATTTTTTGAGTTTTTCTTTTAATCCTTTCTAAAACGTGCGAAATCTTAGTTAAATTCTATTTTTACGTCAAGCGCTTTCTTCCGTTGAAAAAAAACATTGATTTGGAAATTCTTGTGAAAATCAAATAGTTGTCCGATTTTAATGAAATTTTCAGGACTTTTCACAAATGAATGAAATTATTTTTGAAATTTTTCTTAGAAAATTTTTGTAATTTTTTTAAAATATGTTACCCCCCTACTTACTTAATTTCATGGAATGTCGCCAAAAATTTTTCTAATTCTTGATTTTTTATTTGTTAAAAGTAGAATTCCTTGGAGAATCTAAATCGCTTAATATTTTATTTCAAACTAGCACTGTTCTGACTGAAAATCGGCTCTGAATTGAAAAAGCACGAATTCAATAAAACTATGACATTATTTAATTAGTAAAAACGTTTTCTTGCTTTTGTAAATAAGTTATAGTATGGGTATTATTGTCTGAAAAGTTTTTTTCTTCATGAATAATTAATTTTTAGAATAATTTTTTTCATTTTTTAAAAATTTTAATTATAATAATTTATGATAGTTTAAAATCGTGTAAACTTCTGTATTGGGCTATTTTTTGCATGTGATATAGTAATTAAGTGGAAACGAAATTTGAGAATACAAAATTGAAAAGATTAATAAACGTAGTTACACTCATATTTTTTACTTAATTTTTTCCCTATTTTCTTCTACGAAAGTCTAAACGGGACATTATTATGAAACGGTCATTTGATCTAAGTGTTTTCTCTCTTTACAGAGAAATTAATTTAAGAAAATTTCACAGTATTTTTTTTTTAATTTGCATAAAGCATCTTCGAAATGTAAATAAAATCAACAATTTATTAGATAATTGCGGAAAATATATTTATTTGTAAAAATTACAACTTAGTTAAGAACGAAAAAAAAAAAACGAGTTCACGTAGATATCGTAAATTTTATTACAATACTAGCCAGCCATACTAGCTGTCATCACTTCGTCTCTCAATCGGCCATCCATTATTGCCACAGATAAACTATGATAAGCAGGACCAATCATTAAATAAATGGTTGTATATTTCTTTTTTATGCTATAGGTAAGTAATATTTATTTCAAAATAGACTAATTTAACTTTAAATTTTCTAATTTTACTCAAATAATGTGTCATAACTATAAACATAATTTTTGGAAAAATTTTAAATTCGATACATTTTTGTTTACATTTTCTCAACATTACGAAAATGGCCGCTTTAAAGAAAGTTTTAAGAAATCGAAATTAAATTTGACATTCCACTCTATATAATTTCTATCTGAAATACACCAGTATATTTTACCTACAGAAAATAATAAATTTAATCATTTCAATTAAAACTAAAACGAAATCTTCAAGAAATTTTTTTTCATTTTAAAAAATTCGTTTTAAACATTAGGTATCGCAAATTTATGCCGAAATAGTGGAGTTACCTTTTATATAGCAACTTATATTTATGCTGTCTCAATTTACTCCGCAAAAAAAGTGGATAATTTAAGTCATTAATAAAATGTATGTGACCAGCAACGTAAGAATAAACTTAAGCTAAAGCTAGCGAAATGTGAATTTTCCACGAAAGAAAGACATAAATTAGATTTTACTGTAAGTATGAAGGTATTAACACTGATAAGGATAAAGTACCGACAATGAAAGCATTAGCTGTACAAAAAAATAGAGAGGCAATTGCGTATTTTTATTGGCATGTGTTCGTATTATCCCGAACTTTTCGACTATGGTAGAGAACCAGTAATTGAGTTAACTCGAAAGAATGCCACTTTCAAGTGGATGAATAGTTCTCGGCGAGCCTTTGATCTTTTAAAATATGAACTTACTTCAGTGTCTATGCTCACTTACCGGTTCTGAATGAACTGTATAACCTTTTATAACGCTTTAAATCCATCATTCGGCGCTTGCCTGACGCAAACTCAGTTTGATGAGTTCTCGAGGAAAGTGATAGAAAAGCCTCTTTATTTCTTGTGTCACAGATTAAGTAATGTCCCTGGTCTATTATAGAAAAAAAGCGTTTGCTATTGTTTACCTAAAAGAAAAATCAAAAAAAAAAATTTGATAACTACCTTCATAATGCGAAATTCACAATATTTATGGTACACAAATCTTTTCAGTAAACTTTGAAGTCATTAATACAAAATAAGAAGATTCAGTTATTGGCTCTTAGTAGTGAAGGATATGATTGTAATGTAGAATATTTAGCAAGTAAAAATAATGTGCGTGCAGATCTTCTATCAAGATCCCTGCAGTAGATAAGATATAGAAGATGCAGGAAACTGAACTGCCTCCATACACTTTTCCAAAGATTGCAGTTAATGTGTAAAGACTTTACCCCTGCCTTCCAGGGTTAAGTCGTGCCAAATATCAACCCGTAATTTGGCGGATACAGATTTGAATTAAACACTTTTCATTTTCCTTTACTCATTGCCAATCACGGCTAGAGAGCCCAGTCTGCCCTGCTATTTAAAGCCAAGTTAAGGTGAAGGGAGGAGACAGACTCTCACCTTTCATTTGTTATAGAGCATAAGTTAATATAACAGATACGACTTGAACTCGAACTCAGTTCTAAGAGTTCGTATTCCGCTACACTTTACAGGTTAAACTAAAATCATTAAAATAACATTAAAGAGATCAACAGTAAAACCAAGATTCTAGAGAAAGATACTGACTCAAACCCGAATTAAATAACAAATATTTACAATGTGGTAAACACGAAAAATCAGAACCAAATACAATATCTGTTCACTGGAGGAGGGCGATGAGAGCCAATGACATTATTAATGCGCTCCTTATGAAGGAACCCTATCTCTTCTGTTATCGCCAGTGGCAATGTGCAACATCCAAAAAGGAGTGACCTTCCAAAGAATTGCCACTACGTAAGCAAACGCCGAGAAAAGAAGGCGACAGTGAGATGGTGTGAAACAGCACATATGATTTACTGCTCATCAAGACGAGGCAGAAAATAATGACTGGTTGGTGGAGGACATGATACTAACGTAAACTTTGTTCGATAATTTTAGCCATCACACACACACACACATATATATATACATTTTTCAATTTTGTGACAAAGTAAATTTTTGAAGTAATTCACAAAAATCGAGGATATACTAAGAATTAAATTGTCGTTGTGACTTATTTGTTCTGCATTTACTATTTTTTTACATGGTCTTATCTTTTTGACCAACTAAAAACATCCTTTTTTGAAAGTTTGTTTAAATTAATCAATTAAAAGCTTAAAATATTCACTTGTTTCTTGAAAAACTACGTACTTTGATGCCAGACGGAGATAGACAGGATACATGGATGACTGTATTGATAACAGACGCGGAAAGATAGTTACAGCATTTCCTAGACAATGTGTTAAAGGAAAGAGTTAAGAAATTATAAAATCTAAGAAGGCAAACATTATGGTCACTAGCAAAAGAAAAATCCCACGACGCGGACTACAATTTGAAGATGTCAAAATCAACCAAGTACAGAATTTTAAATATTTGGGAAGTGTTTTCAAAGAGGGCAGAATTGTGACACCGAAATCCGGAGTAGCCAAATATGCATTCTAAAATTTAAACAAAATATTAAGAAACATGAAAAGTTTGTTAGAAACAGGGAATGAGTGTTGGTGCTATGTGATTTCAATCCAAATGTATAGTAGGGAATGCGGGACAATCTCACCAGCATATGATATCTGGTTCTACAGTAGGATAGTGAAAATACCATGAATAGAGTAAGAAAGTAACGAGGATGATAAAAAAAATGGCAATAAAAAAATCACTTATACACAGAAGCAGAAGGAAACAGCTGAAATATGTTGGATACATAATGAGGAAGGCGGGCATGTAAAACGCTCATAACGTATATCGAGGCCAAAATAGAGAGGGGAAGGCATCGGTCCATCTATTTGATGAGAGTGTGTGGATAGATGGCCAAACCGGAAGTGTGAGGCCTGGGAAAGAGAGAAAAGCTGCTGAGGACAATACGGGATAAAAGAATGTAGAGCGTCATTATTATCCACGTCTTGGTGATACGGCATAATGAATGTAAGAGAATGAATTAAAATCATCCACACTCAAAAATTACGAAGGAAGATAATCAAGCCAAGAGATTCTATTAAAATTAATGAAAGATAATTTGTTTGCTCCAGAATAATACGGATAGCCAATGTGTTTCTAAATACGCAACAAAGAAATCTTAAGAAAAATGGAAACAAAAAAAACTTTTAGAATTAGACACAGTTGAATTTTCTGGAAGACATAATGAGAAAGTAGTGTTTTGATACTTACAGGGCACATCGAAGGTAAAAGTGACAGAAGACAGCGGGCCACCTACCTCACTAGGTTATAGCGAATGGATGGAAGACGGAGGATCATGATCGATGGTAAAAGGCAAATATTATTAAAAAGCTGAAAAGGAAGGTAGCAAGATCTTTGAGGGACACGAAGAAGAAGAAAATCGAAGAATGTGTATTTGTCTATTCCGACAAAGACGATACATATGAAGGAAAATATAAATAATAAAAACTAAGAACATTTTTTTGATCTAGAAAATTAAATATAATGAATGATAATACTATTTAGAGCAATTCTTCAGGAAAACTGAAAATTGCGAAAGTAAAGATGTTCGATCATGAATACTGAATGTAATGAAGTTTAGAGATTCTGATTAATGATACAGTTGGGAACGAATGGTAGGCTGATAAAAAAAAATAACGGACGGGCACAGATGTTTGATAAGTTGTTCAAGAGTCCTTAAGAGAGCGAAGATTAAATTCTGTGAGATTAATGGCGATATGATTGATTAAAATAATGTCGATAATGACGACCATATTGTGTCATGAATAATAGTGAGAAGAATAGAAGCTACTTATTTTAATCAAGAATAATTCATATATAGAATTTTGATTTCCCGAATTTCAATTTAAAGTATTAAAAGAATGAAGGAAGAAAAAACTATCGGAGGAGATGAAATACCTCCAAGAATGGTTTATACATTACTTACTTTCTGAAGGAAGTGAGAGAATGGAAAAATTCTTTTGAGTGAGCAATAAAATAGAGAAGAAAATATTTCTATTCTGCTAGAGTATGTAGAGAAACAGATGGAACAATACGACTGGTAGATTGCAGGCAGGATAGAAAGACAAGGTTATATAAATAATCGAAATATGTCAGACCGTTAAATGCTGTACGTGATACACGCTTGCGCTATCCATGCCTCTTCCGATTCATGACAGACAAGGAAGAATATTATCTTGCAGTTGATTGTCATTTCTTTTTACTGTAGAGTGGTTACCAACCAGAGCCATAGGGACTAGTCTCTCCTGCTATCCAACCCGTAGTTGGGTGAAGAAGAAATAGATTCATACTTTTCTCAAAGGTATTTGCCCGTAAGTAAATGTAATGAACGGAAATGGATTCGAAGTCGGCTATTCGTTTTCACATTACGATATTCATTGTAGCGCAATACACTACGAAGTGACAAAGGCGAAAACTTCGAGACTAAATAAGCAAAAACATGGTGGCACTCGGTTTTCTCACGTTAAAATAAACAGACCTTGTGTCGCATCCTGACTCATTTGGGGTTGAGGGTAAAGACACATCACTGTGGTCGAGATGCATGCTGTAGTATCTGTTACCTGTCAGATCGCCTCGGGGGAGATGCTGCTTCAGCATCTGTTCCGCGTTTCCTCCCACACCCCGCTGCCTGGATAGAATCCTCTGTTCAATATTGGGGTGACTAGCTATGAAAAGTGACGACTACCTAAGACCAGCAAAAAACCTTCCGGACCGAGTGGGGACACTCGGGTTCCCGTCGTTAATATAAACTGACTTTGTGTCGCATCCTGACCCGGTACTGGGTTAAAGGTAAATATAGGAAAGGCAACTCGCCAGGGTTAATGAGCGATCCTACTATCACAACCGATCCTCCTAACCTACGAGACTGCACAGGGAAGATTATTTGAGATCCTGTTCTTAGTAAATATTATGATCCTGCTCCCGCAGTTGAATCATATTTCTAACACTTATCCGCCCGTCTTAATGTGCGCGATCTTGCTACCGCAGTTAATCCTCTTGACCGACGGTCTGTTCAGGAAGATTTCAGAGATCCTGTTCTTATCGAACACAATGATTCTATATCCTATTTGCTTTTCAGGACGAGGACTAAGTTTCCCCACAACTGCATGGTATGCGGTAATTAACTGTTCTTTTCAGGACAAAAACTGTTTCCCCAATGCCGTGGGTATGCACTACCCACATTTCTTTTCAGGACTAACTACTCAGATTGCCATTATATCTGATCGTAAATTACTATATCTTCTGTCTATATCAACGATTCTGCGCTATAACTACCGTTCAGCGCAACATGAACTCTTCTGCGCAACATCAACTGTTCCAATTATCTTCTGCGCAGTATCAACTGTTTCGGCTATCTTCTGCCTAATACCATCTGTTTTGGTTAACTCCTGTGTGCACCAAGTGTTCTGGTATATCTTATGAGCAATACCAGATGTTCCGGTCATCTTCTGCACAATACCAATTATTCAGGCTATCTTCTGCGCTATATCAACTGTTCTGCTTTATTTTATGTGCACAACAACTGATTCAGATATTGATATACTAACTTCTATACTCTCACCATGAGAGCTACAGAAAGTCTTTTGCCAAATTTATTTATTTTTATTTTTTATATTCTACCAAAAATAAGTAATCGCGTTCTTCGTTTTGGAATTACCAGGTACCTTTTCCACTGGAATTTTTAACATTTGCATTTCTTTGAATTGTATTATTATTTTATTTGCCAATAATAAAATTTGGTATACACTTTATCTAAATTCATCGTTCTTGGTGTTCTTGCCTTGACCTGTGTCAGATCACTGCGGTTCTTTTAATGTTTACGGGTATCGTTTATCCACAACAGAATTCATCAAAATATTTTATTACGTCATAAGAAGACAATGATGTTCAGAAGTGATATATCATATGAACTCTAAGCTCTAAAAGAATTGTTCTATTTATCAACGGTTTCTGTCTCGTGGTTTCATTTATCCGCGGCAATCAGAGATGTTGTATGTTGTATATTTAAGTATATTTGTTATTATCGTTCTTGGATAATATAAGTAACACTTTTGTGACTAATTTTCGAATTAGATTTTATTATACGCAGCTTTAGGGAGACCAAATTTTAGTCTTAAGTCTCGATATAGTCATGTGTTTGATATTTTTGTTAGTATCCTCCAGGTGGAAGATTTTCAATCTCGTGAATGTCAGATGAATTATTCATAAGCAACATCCAGGACTCTGTTATTTCTTTATAACGAATAGCTTCTTTTCGAAACTAATTCTTATGTTAACTTGGAGGAATGATTCTGTTCTTTTTTAAATTGTCGACTAAGGTTCGTAGAGAGGCGATTAAAAGCTTTTGCGAAACATTTATATAGAAAATATTATTTCTCAACATGGTCAACGGTAGAAAATGAATGAAACAAGAAAACAACGTTCTTTCCAACAACACAGACAATTTTTGACAAAACAGATTTTCAACAATGGTTGTTGTTCGCACTAAAAAATTGTAGATTCTTCCATGTAGCCTCTTACATTTTTCTACACAATCTGGATGTTGGAAGGCACGATGACCCAAAGCAGACTGCATAAATAAGTTTTCTGCACATAGACTCCACGCTTCCTCTTTAGCTAACTGGTATTGCACGCCAGGATATATGAGGGTTCGGTCAAGTGTAAAGGTTCGATTCTTGTCGGCGGACACATATTCACTCTGAGATTTCTCGGACATTCAGGTTGGTAAATATTGTTAATACTGTTTATTATGAACAGAGCATTTACTTAAATATTTGTATGTATAAAATAACGTACAAACAATATATATATATATATATATATATATATATATATATATATATATATATATATATGTGTGTGTGTGTGTGTGTGTGTGTGTGTGTGCACGTGTATCTATAAAAATAGCGTAAAAACAAAATATGTGTGTATGTGTGCACGTGTATCAATACAAATAAGTTACAAGTAATATATATATATATACACACACACACACACATATATATATATATATATATATATATATATATATATATATATATATATATATATATATATATATGTATGTGTGTGTGTGTGCACGTTTATTTCATTGAATTGTAGGGACAAGAAAATCTTTTAAATCTTTGAATTCAACATTTCTAAAGCTCTTACAGCTTCCCATACATGAACAGCCAGAAAGTTGACGAAATGTCACTAATCTCTGCCATTAAATGAGCGATATTCAAGGGGTTCCTTGTTAGTATTTTTTATCAGTTTTATATATATATATATATATATATATATATATATATATATATATATATATATATATATATATATATATATATATATATATATATGTGTGTGTGTGTGTGTGTATTAGGTTGGGGCAAAAATAATGGCATAATAATGTCGTTTTTTGACGTTAGCAAATACGTCAAAAAACGACATTTTTACGTCATTATTTTTGCACCAATCTAATATTATGATGTATTCTGTAGAAGTAGTAGGTATTGGGTTACCTTTAGATAAAAGCTTTTGTCTTGTTTTCGTGTTCGAAACCCACCCCAGAGTTTGTAAAATTATTTTTGTTAAATACACACACGTACGCGCACGCGTGTGTATACAGAAACACGTAGAAATACACCATGAAAAGTTATTGGACATATGACAAAAGAAGAAAAGAAAAATATCTCTAAGAAATTCAGAATATGTAAAACAAACAATTCTGTCTCGAAGTAAATTACAAGGAAAAAATGGAAAAGAAAGACATTTAATAAACTACTTTAATATATAAAATAGACATGTTCATAGAAGTGAGCAATTTCATATATGTCGGAGCAAATGCAGATTCCGAAAAGTGAAAAGTTTAATATTTGCAGAAATATAAAAGAAAAGAAAAATAAATTGAAAAATTTCAGACTCTGATGCAAATATAGAATCGTAGATGAGATTAGAATCAATGCAGATGTATGCGGTGATGATAAATTGCTTTATTTGGGTAAAGAAAAAAATGACAAAATATGAATAATTGATAACATTGTAAACGTGACAAAGACGATCAGCTACAAAAGTCGAAATTAATAAAAGAACTTGACTCAAGTATTTTATCCTCAACAGATAAATTCGAAACATGGAGATAAAATAGAATGTTCCAAAATAACAAATATGACAGACAAGAGGAAAAAAATAAATGTAACTTTTCACAACAGCTTTCTAGCTGATTATAAGTCTTCGAGAACGTTACAATACTTGATTAACCTTAAAAGAATTATATCTACGCGAAGACAAACTTGGAATAGAAAGAAGCATGTAGGCAAAAATAAGTACTCTACGAAAAATAGAAAACTTGAAGATGCCAAATAAGACAAAATTCGCTGAGTGGAAGATGGATGGAAAGTCTGGTTCATGTGCAACGATGTTGATGGAATTGTAAATTGGGAGAAATTTTTTTGAGACATTGCTGTATAAGAAGATTGATCGATTCGTTTTTTAATGTTTATCTACACTTTCCAGTTTATTCATATGCAGAAAATGTTTTTAGATTGTAAGATTTATTTTTAGCGGGAAGATAATAATGATTTAGTGATAAAACTCTTACTAAGTAACCTATAGCAGTGTGAAAAAGAGGTGGATCCATAATTGGAATTTCACTATTGCACGTAAGTGAATATAATGAACTCAACTGGAATTGGAACTCGGCTCTTCGATTAACAACTTCGAGCCATTATTCATTGCACCACCCACACATCCAAGCTTAGAACACCTGGTAATTCCAAACGATTGGTTTTGACCAGGCTTGACACAACTTCAGTGGTCGTACAGATATCGATGCTTCAGCGTGATATGACCGAAAGAAAGAAAAAAAAAAAGAAGTAGAATGATAATGATGATAATGATGACGACGATGGTACGGAATATCATTTTTTAATCAAGATATATGTTTATATTACGCTAATTCGCGTGTGTGTGTGTGTGTAACATGGTGCAATGGATAAATTGACGCGAAAATGAAAATAGGACTGATAACTCATTTTAACAGCTATACAGGGTGCGATGGATAAATTGTCGTCTAGATGACGCAAAAATCAAAATAAGAGGGACATCTCATTTTAACAGCTATACAAGGCGCGATGGATAAATTGTCGTGTAGAAGCCGCAAAAATGAAAATAAGACTGATATCTCGTTTTAACAGACATATTTACCAAAATTAGACAAATATATCTTGAAATGCTGAAGATTAAATTTATTCAATAAAATCGCCAATCACGGCCTACATATATCTTCGGAATCTCCTGCAATTCTTCTGATACGTCTTTTTGCTTAACTTGGTGACTTCTGACATAATCTTTGCTCTCATTTCATCTTTGGAGTTAAAACTAGTTTGTTGTTTTCTCGCTCAACTGCGCCACACACATAATAATCAATGTGGTTGCAGCATGGGGAGTTAGTTTGTCAGATGTAAGGGGTTATGTGGTCGTAGAAATTGTCTGAGAGCCATGACTGGTTAGTCTTGCTTGGGTGGCATAGTGCAGATTTCTGTTGCCAGATATAGGATATCCTACCAATCACGCTCTTCAACCAGGAAAGCACTACCTCCTCAAGTCACTTGATGTAGGTCACCGTGTTGAGACCCTCTTCAACAAATTCGGGAATTATTTTATTATCAGAACGATCAGAGTGGTTTTTACAAGCTGTCCTAATCACCATTAGACATTTCCAACTCTTTCCGAATTCTCTGCACTCTCCTCAGATTGACCGCAAAATACTCTGAAATGTTCGGATTGGAGCCTTCGGCGCGAATGGCAAGCGATGCAGCATACCGTTTCCAAATTTCTGTCCGAGTGCGTTATAGTGATCTATTTCTAACAGATCCAAATACAATGCGCTGTTGACAAAATCGGAAACAAACAACACGCATGCGCGAAATTAAAAATACAAAATGGCGAAAATTTACCCATCGAACCCTTCATACATGTAGCGGTTAGACAATATGTAAACAGCTTGCAAAAATAGCTTTTTGTTTCAATTCTGTCATTTTGTGGAATTTATAAGCATCAAATCGTCATAAAAGCTAATTGCTCAACACTTTAATCCTTTACCTTACTTAATTATGACATTATTTATCTTCAATTAAAATTCGCGACCTATCGGATTTTCAAAGAAGGCAAACAGTTGATGTTTGTTTAGCAGGAGCATATGTGACCAAAATGTGTGAATTATTGAATGTGTCACAAAGATCTAGTGTCCACGGTTGTGACAGCTTACAAAGCCGGCATCCACGGAAGGGCTCCGATTCCTCACCTCTGATCACCAAATTTGATTATAAAAAAAATTGGATACTCGAGGAATAGACAAACCTTATTTGGTTTTATGAATCTTCTTTCACGTTATTTCCTACAAACGGCAGGGAAGATTATGATCCGGATTGCACCGATCCTATAGTCAAATATGCAGGTGGTTTAGTAATCATTTGGGCGGCAATTTCTTGGTATAAGTCTGGCCGTATCATTCCACTTAATAGTAGAATTAATGTAGATATATGTCTCTCTATATTCTCAATGACAATGAACTTAAAATAGCTACCATATTATTGTTATAATACAGTTTCAACAAGATGGAGCTCCTTGTCACTTTAATCTGCGTGTTGGATAGTTTCTAAATCAGGAAATTTTTCTAACAGATGGATCGGAACTTGTGGACCATTTTATTGGCCTCCACTTTCGACAGATTTGACTCCATTAGATTTTTTTATTTGGACATGTGAAAACAATTGTGTATGCAACCAAACATAGTTCATTAGAAAATTTGAATGCTAAAATAACTAATGTGATTTCAGGCATTACTGTAAATCAGTTGGCAAATGTTTTCCGTGAACTCCAAAATCGTATTACCCTTTGTATTGCTAATGATAGAGGACATGTGGAAACTTAAATAAAATTTCCATACAACCTTAAAAAATATATATTTACTTATTTCTAGTTCTTTTTACAAATTATTTCTATCGCAAATACAGTAAAGATATAAATATTTTAAAGTGCACACGAACTTTATGGACACACACCCTGTATGACGCAATGCATTGAGTACAATAATTCCGAATTCAGATATTTACTGATATAAAGAAAGCATATATACATTTAATGCAGATATTATATGGATAATATATCCAATATATAGTATATCTATGTCAAGGCAAATAGTATATTAGTAAATTTTTCATTGATGTTCGAGAAATTAACAAGGGAAATAAGAGAATAGTCATTGGAAAATGTTTAAAACATTTTTAGTTTTGGGTTAAGTGGTTTTGCGGTAAATCTTTGTGAATAGCGTGATTCCTGTTCATATGCTATATTGAGAACTCTGATCATAATTATCGTGTGTGGTACCCAGATTCATTGAAGAAAAGCTAAATAAGAAAGCAAGAAGCTCATTTTAAGAAAGATCTTGCATCCGATTTTAATGAGCTTTTTACATGTTGTTAGAGCAGCATAAATTTCAGCTACAGATAACCCAAGATAATATTTTAAACTTAGCAAGAAATGAACTTCATATCCCCTACTGAAGTAGACACAGCTATACTATTAATGTAATATCCATCTTGGGTATCATATTCTATATGCATAGCTAAAATATCTGATTTTATAGAATAAGTCTAAATAAAGATCAAGAAGAAGAATACTTGATTTCATCTACTCATAATTAGTTTCTTTTTCCCCTGTAAGAACGGCCACTATTGATAAACATACATTAGGTGTTGCAAAAGCTGACACCAGTGTAATAATAGCAAAACTATTTCTTTTAAATTACTGTGCAATATTCGAAATCGTGAAATTATTTCTACGGAAAACCGTGCAAGCAATTAGACTTCAAACTACCATGCGGTTTTGGGCACTGCGTGTGGTGTTTTTTTAGCGATTTAGTTGAGTTAACTATTGCTAGTAAATAGTAAGTTGAGTCCTGTATGGGTGCTCATATATATTGTCTTGTGCTAAAATAAACGACTTTTGCACCCATATAATAATTAGGATTTAAAATTTGAATGCTTATTCCCAATAGAAAATATTTAAAGAGGAAAATCGGTGCAACATAATCTTCTTGTTTCCACTTAAATATAACTGTAAATAATATAGAAAATTTATTCATCGCAACCTGTATTGCTGTTAAAATGAGATGTCAGTTTTATTTTCATTTTTACGTCATCTAGATGACAATTTATCCATCGCACCCTGTATAGCAGTTAAAATGTGATGTCAGTCATATTTTCATTTTTACGTCATCTAGACGACAATTTATCCATCGCAACCTATAATATTTTTAAAATTTACTGAGATTCATTCCTTTTCTTGATGAAAATAAATTTCCTAACATTTATTTATAAATTTATTGCATATACCCCCTCGTTCAAATTAATAGAAACAACTGCTTTAGTTTCCTTTCTTACACCATTCGGTCAGCTTTAGACACAATGAGGTGACAGCGTCTAATCGATTTTTAATTTTTCCTCAGATTAGGTCATTTGCAGTAATATGAATCTATTTTCGGGGTATATGATGAAATTTATTTGGCCTAGAAAAATATTGTGTCATCCGTGATTGCATCAGATTTTTATCACGCGCAGACAGTATTGTCTCGATTGTCGATTAGTTGACCTACCGCCATTATCTGCGATGGACGTTACTCCAAGGAAGCTTACAAATATTGTAACGCTACATGATCTCACTGGCAAGCCTTATCAGTGAGCAAATCAAAGTACTATAGACTGATCAGGAAACTCTCTTGATTTAAATCCAATCTACAATCTGTGGCCAATCTGCAAGGAACGATTTCGTAGAATGGACATACGAAATGCTAACATGTGCACTGAGTTATGTTTTATTGGAAAAAATGCGAAACAAAAGTTAAATAATAATAGAATTCATTTTGTTTCAATTCATTTGCACAAGCGTTTTATATCAATTTACATCATCAGGATTCTGTTATAAAGATCTATACATTTGTCTTTCTGTGATTTTACAGTCTTTCAAGTACATTGTGTATTTCATCATAAAATAATCGTAACTGATTTGGCTAAACGATTCTTTCAGTTTACTGAACTAGTTGGAATCTCTGAACAGGAACGTGGAGAGAGACGGAAGATTCTGAAGATCGGTGTTTTTGAAATAGATTCATGTAGAGATCTTTTGTTGGATAACCTTTTAAAATCTCCTCCCGAAATTCCGAATTCCAAGTTCTGAGATTACCTAGTTTATTCTTGTTTCTTCAGCACAAGTTTTCCTCGGAAAAAAACTTCTCGATATGTACTTGCATCTACTGCAGTATTATATCGATGATCTTAAACAGGATTATTTCCTCCATTAAGTAGAACCCATGATGAATGTGCATTTTAGATTCAGCCAATATTTTCGGAAGAATAAAGTAAAAGAAAGTAAATGGTTTGTATATAAATCCATTAACAAGCGAAGTAGACTTCAGACAATTCGTCAGGCTTCCTTAACATATTAAAAATATCGCATTGATTATATTTGAGTAAACTTAGAATTAATTGTGGTTATAGTTCATTGTAGTAAATATCCAACATTCACATTCATAACTTTCACTTATCTCAGCATGTTTCTAAATATTCATTTAGGAAATTAAATTTGTCTCACAGTGATATGTTTATATAATTTTGTATATTGTAAGATCTAATAACGAAATCCTTTTATTCGTTTTCTAAGAGTATTTCAATTTCTTTTTCTGAGTCGTCCATTAACGCAGCGCCATCCACCTTTCTTATGTTGTTGGGATTATGGACCCTGGTAACTGTTTCTGTTAGAGTTTCAGGTTTTCTCAAAATCTTCTCCTTGTAAAGCTTGCATAGGGTGATAATACTATGAGAAATCGTATCTTTTCTGTATACGATGAAGCCTTTTAACTGCATAGAGGCTGGTTACTTCCAGTAAAGGTTATGTGAAATTACTTCGCTTTCATGTTCAGGAAAAGGCATGGTAAATATTTAAAAAAATATAAAAAATTAAAACACAGAAACATACGTTTTATTTAGGAATCTGAACTACGATTTATCGTTGCAAGTGATCTTATTCAAAAGCAAATTAAACAAGTAATTTAAAATCGGAAGATATCTATTTACCTACATTCGTTTGGACTTGTGTCACAAGAATACGGAATAATAGGATACAAATGGAATTTTTAAACCCACGGTTAGTTTTTGCATTTCATGACCAGTATCAAGAAAAAAACTTTCTTTCAGAGGGAGTATTGCTGAAATATGTTTCCCTTCTCATTTCTATTAAACTTGTGCCTTACTAAATGTTAAACGCTTAAAATATCTTGTGTTTTAGTTATAAGACATTTAGCATAGCTGATAGGGAAATTGTATCTAGAACTGGCTTCGCTAGAGCCAAACACCGGAAATTGCTTGGAAACATATGATTAACCTGGAAAATCTAGTCATATTTTAAAATAGACTTTTCTGATCGAAACCTAGTTATGTATTGCAGGCATAGCGTTAAGCTCGTTCCAAAATGTCTAAACTGTCAATTGTATACAAGCGCTTTCGCAGATCAATGTCTAAAAATCGCTTTGATTGAATGTTTCCTGCACGTCTTAACAAAAAGCATTCATCGTCAAACCTCGTGGACTGGTGCTGCATAATCACAGACAACCTGTACCAAAAGACAAAAAGATTTGAGGAATTCCATCTGCAGCAACAATTAAAATGGATAGCGCGTAACTAAGAGATAATGAGTAACTAAATGAGATGTTGACAATTCACGGTAAAAAAAGGATAGAAAATTAGAAAGGAAAACTTTATCAATACTAGAAAGAGCGATAACAGCTACTGGATGTGAGAAAACTATTGTCATGAAAAAAGTTTTATAAGGAATATTTTATAAGTTTAAGACTAAATTATTATTGGCTGCTCGATTAATGATCACCAAATATTGTCGCATAAAAAAATAACCGGATAATATTACCCCTACTATTACTAAGTTGAATTTTGTTAATGACAATGTATATTAATCTTCTCTCCATGATGACATCGAGCTAAGAGAAATATTTTATTTCCATTTCTTATAATTTAATTTAATCTATTTTCACGTTAGAATATGATTTTTGTTTTTGTTTCTCATCAATTTTAGATTGAAGTTGCTTTACAAGGTGCCATTCGATTTTCCCCAGTAAAATTAATCAGAATGGAGCGTAATGCTATTCAGAGGTTTCAAAAAAAAAGAAAAGAAGTTTCCATTGAATTGGAAGCTAAATCATGATATTTAGCTATTCTGAGGAATGTATAAATTTTGATTTCATCTATTTTTAAATAGTTTCATTATTAATTAATATTAAGGCTTCATTTTTAAGAATTTTCGAACACGGAACACAATCCTGTTTTTATGCATCCTTCAAACCCATTTTAGAATTCTTCGGAAAAGAAAAGACACTTCGATTTCAAGAAGTCAGACCAACAAATAGAAAACTGAAGATATTATCTTCAAGTTTTTCCATATTCTATACAGTATTTTTAATATCAATTTTGTCCCTTGGTAAAATATATGCGTTTTCAATGTTTAAATAGTTTAGCTCAAATATAAAATACATATCAATAAACGCGTCCACTTAACAGTTCTATGAACAATGTATTTCCTACAATCTCAGTAAATATGACTTTTTTTTTAATATTGTTACATATATCTTTTAAGACATTTTTTTATGTTTATACACTGTTTTTATAGATACAAATTTTAAAGTAAATGTTCTGTTTATAATAGTATTAACAACATTTACCGGCCTGAATGTCCGAGAAATTTTCATAGAAAATATTCGTCCTCCGAATTTCTCGGACATTCAGGCCGGTAAATGTTGTTAATACTGTTTATTATAAACAGAGCATTTACTTAAATATTTTTTATCCATAAAAAGAATGTATAAACATAAAAATGTCTTAAAATAATTCCCGGACTTTGTCCATTTCATAATGTGTGACGTCTTTTGTTTACATTTGGATACGCATTGAGCACATATGAATGCACGTGAGAGATTCATGGAAGATTATAGCTTAAAGGCAATAAAATCGACCTTGCTAACAGAACGATCCTTTGTGGCCCAATCGGTTAAGGCACGTCAGGCTAACTGACGGTTCCGTATAGGATACAGGTTTGAACCCTGTCGGAGGACGAATATTTTCTATGAAAATTTCTCGGACATTCAGGCCGGTAAATGTTGTTAATACTGTTTATTATAAACAGAACATTTAATTAAATATTATATCTATAAAAAGAATGTATTAACATAAAAATGTCTTAAAATAATTGTCAGACTTTGTCCATTTCATATTGTTACATATGTAGATGATTGTCAGCAAGACTTTACAGAAGCTGACATTAATACCATACTAATTGTATGTTTAAAATATATATTTATAGTATTTTATATGGATTTCAGAAATAGCTATATTTGTCATTACATTTATTTAATAAGCTAAGGTTACAAGGCTTTACTATATATGCCGCTATTGATAGAAAAATGTTTTACACTATTGATTAAAGCTGGAAGATCCTGTTCAGCTTACTCAAGTTTCGCACAGCAAAAGTAATGTAAATTGCACCTTCATAATTTCATTCTTACATACCATATTTAGGGGCTTATAAGACGCAAATTTTTCATAAAAATACCCTGAAAAACCCTTGTGCGTATTCCAAGACGAACGTATGGCAACACCCAGACTGAAGTAAATTGTACGGTCACCTAATTGACTTGAAGGATAAGCACGTGTATTTGTACGTTGAGTCAGTACACTATAATGTTAACTATATATCTAATTAAGACTTTTATATCATGTAACCTCAGTACTTAGCTGTTACAAGTATTTCCAAAACTATAAAACTTCCTGGATACGAGCCAAAAGCGTAAATATGCTCTGTTTACTACCAGCGGCGGAAGCGTTTCTGCTCTTGACTAGTATGTCTTTGCCATACAAACAAAATCGAATGAGTGATTGATGTAAACAATACGTGACGCCAGTATGTGAGGGACGCATGGTTAATGTGTTGTTACAATAGAAGTAGTTTTTTCTTAGAAATTTCTTTCCAATATGAGGGTAAGTCTTACAACCAAGAGCGTCTTGTAAGCCGGAAAATACGGTATATAGTAATATGTGGTGTCGGTAAAGACACGATATGTTTTAATAAAACATTGAAATTATAAAAAAGGATTACTTAATTAAGGAATTAAATATTAAATACACATATGAAAGTAGATGTCCACATGACAATTATCAGTTTCCATGCACAAATTCTCCAGTAACATTTCAAAATATGCGCAGTAGTCTTATGTTACCTTCAGCAGGTTGGGCATGTTCTTACAATTGTGTGAAAGTAAATCAACTCGAACAGTTGAAGAAATGAAATAGATTCACCTCAGATGAACGTCCGAATGTTCTTGACCCTGAATGTTTTACCCAGCTGAATTGTTTGCAAATCAAAGTAATAGATGTTCAACTCATAAACTATAGACAGTTACAGCAGCAGATATAACACCATTCGATTTCTTTGCTTGGGAATGTATCAAATTACAAGTCTAACAAAGGATGTTTATGATTCTGAACAATTTACATAAACATATCTGAAAATGCTGTAGTTAGCATAGTAAGCGGCCGTTTATCTCGCGGAAGCTGCTCTGTATCATAAAGATTTAGGCCTTTGCTGCTGAAATTGGAGTGATATCTCTAAGCCTGGGCGATGGTATGAGGAGGCCACGCACTATCCAAACTACATTGCCCTACTCTCGACCGTACGGAAAATATCCAAAGGAATAAATGGCATTACATTTGGGGACGGCTTGGCTGCAGGAGTTGCCGGAAAATTTTCAGTGTTGACAGAGAACCACCTTCGTGTATCCAGTCTGGGTTGTTTGTCAGGATTTAATTACATACCTTTTTCCGTGTTTGGATATGAACGCAATGCAGAAGAGCTTTAAAATCAGGGTTTTCCATCCTCTAGATGAACTGCCTTCCAGGCTATCAAGCTCCACTACCAGAAGCAGCTGGTTATCAGGCGACAGTCTTCCGCTTACGCCCATTCTTGAAGCTAGACTTTATCATCAGAGACTATTTGAGATGCATGCCATGGAAATATTTTATAGACAGTACGAGTTTGTCCTTTCTCTCAGCCCTGGCTATAACAACATTTGGAGCATATATAATGTACGTATATAACTATATACATTGCGTGGTTTTGAAGCTCCAAATTGTTAAGTATTTTTTAATTTAAAGAAAAAAGAGGTAAATAAAAATATTAGAATACTAGAAATATTACGATAGAGTACATAAATAAACAAACTCAAATAAGGAAAACTTGATTAATTTTCGTAAAAAGATAACAGAAACAATGAATGAAAATACATATAAGAATTTAAGACTTAAATACTCAGAGATTATGAAGTTATTATTTAACATACAATAAAAATGATATATTTTGCTTTATAACACCTGAGATATCAAATAAAAAATGAACGAAAGTAGAAAATAGAAATTTGATAAATATAACTTTACGTTACTTTTTTTTTTCTAATTAAACACTAATCTCTTGGTTCGGTAGAAAATACATAATCCTCTCGTTGTATTCTAAACTCATAAAATTACTCCTATGATTAAATAAATGCAACGAAGGTAAAAATATTGCTCTCTCTCAGACAAATAAAATGGACAATACAATGTGTCGAGAAGTGTGTGTGTATGTGTGTGTGTGTGTGATCCATTCGAACAAGCTGAGTAGTGCACCAAGGAGGCTTGACAGCTGTCAAAATAATTTACTAAAGAAAAAAACTCATTTTTATGGCAGATAACCGGAGAAAACCTGGAAGAATGCTTGATTGCATTTTATGAATATTGGAATTAAATGCGGAAAACGAACTAATTAAGAAAGTTAATTAGCCTCGAAAAATGAGATACCTTCTGAAGGAATGAAGAGAAAAAATGAATTTGAAGATCTTTTAGCAACATATTATACATGTGTACGAACCGACACTTGCCAAGGCGGAAGGAAATGAAGAGAATTCATAAACGATTTCATCGAACGATATAAAAATTATCTGCAAAATCTCTTGGGATTAATATGTTTTACATATTATTCGGTTTAGTGTGTTTAATTAGTGGGAATCAATGTCGAGAGTGAGAGTTTTCGGGAGAATTCAGCCAAGTGTGACCAATGAAACCAAGGCTTTCCTTTCATAAGCACGTTTGTAGGTGGTCTTATAAGAATGATAGACTTTCCTGAGGTAGGTTAATTCATTCCAAGATTTATCTGGATATGTTTTGTGGCACGAAAAATACCAGCAGCAAATATGAAATGTTTTACATTTACGGCCGTTCCCTGCCGAGAGAAGAAATAGATGAAAAACAGCTCATAGAAGATATCAGCTTAAACATGGGAGAATAAGTTAACTGAGGAATGGGAATGTTGTTTTATCAACATCATAGTTGTGAAAAATCGATTCAAATGATAGACTAATGCGTAAGCAATAGAACTGGATAAATAAAGCGATAGTTTAAAGCAACCATGTAAAATCAGTTGAAATAAACTACGTTCTGTTAATATCGTGATAAGATATTTCAATCAACTTGTACGTACAATATATTAGGATTTCGTTAAATCACAGAAATGGGTAAACTCTACTTTTGTGTGACAAGTGGCTACCTCGAGCTTGAAACTTTTTAAACATAGGTTACAATTTTTTAGACTGTAATATAGAAAATCGTGCCTGGTTATCGTTAACCGATTGACAGGAAATACTGACCGACGCTCGCTGATCTATTATTAAATAAGTTTCTGGATCAAGGTTTCAATAACTTGAGTTGACCATGGAAAAATGCACTTTATATGTTACTACAGTGATGAC
>OZ010577.1:126741500-126756500 GCA_963932145.1 Acanthosepion lycidas | reverse complement strand
AAACCATTTGTTTTTTGTGGAATATTTTAAATAAAGATTACGGAATTGAAGTTTTGTGCTGAAAGGCTTAATAAACATACGAAATAAAAAGCTATATTTCGAGATCGGACAAGGAAATTCGTTTTAAGGAAATTCGTTTTTTGTTTTTTTTTGCTCATAAATATGTCTAAATGTTATCGTCAACTACTAACTACGAGCAATTTCATATATTGTAGCTGAATCATGCTTATTGGAAACGGTTTATTTTGTTTGACTTTGTTTACAATAATTCTGCAGAAGAATCTACTCATTTACAAACATATTTGAATGGCAAAAAAAACAAAAAAACGAAATAGATGCCGTTTTTTATGTAATATATATATATATATATATATATATATATATATATATATATATATATATATATATATATATATATATATATATATATATATATATAATATCAAATCTCAAAGTGCAAAAGATTTCTGCTGTAATCGGGAAGCATTTCTTTCTGACCCTTATCTAAAACAACAGGGATCTCTTTCTAAATATTTCATGAAATTAAACGATAGAAAATCCCCCACAGAAGATTATACGCAAGTCTCAAACCACCAGAGGCTCCAGAAATAGTTTTAAAGTCTGCTTGGATAAAAATAATAATAATTAAAATAAATAAAAAAAAATATTCAGCTATTAAAACAAAGGAATGAGATATTTAAATGGCCCAAAAATAAATTTAAAATTTTTTTTGCAGACATAATTATTTTCCGTTAATGAGTGAAAATATATATATTATATTTATTTCTCATTATAGTAAAACAATTGAATAGACATATTTTTCACTGCTACTTTTCTCTCAATTTATCGTTCTCTACAGCTAAATTGATCATAGAATATATATATATATATATGTGTGTGTGTGTGTGTGTGTGTGTGTGTGTGTGTGTGCGTTTGTATATGTGTATGTACGTTTGTTTATATATACATGTATGTGTGTGTTTGCGTTTTCATTCATTTTATTTCAATTATTTTATTCAAATTATATTCTATCAGTTAATTTATTATTTTTCGCTTTTTCCTTTTACGTGTGTATAAGTATATGTATGTATTTATATCGTTTGTGTATGTAAGTGTGTATATATGTATATATGTGGGAGTGTGTGCATGTTTTAATATTTTAGCTGTTACTATGTTCTACCAAAACCCTCACATGGAAATCTGGTTGAAAGCTCATAACCCCTCCTCCCCAAAATATATATTCAATATCCCTAGAAAATAGATTTTCTCGGTCAAGTATTCTGGATAAATTAAAATTTGCACGATATGTAACTTTGGTTTGAAGAGGCGTGTGTTAAAATCTTACCCGTTGAAATAAATTATAATGTATAACCTCACACACACATACAGATATATATATATATATATATATATATATATATATATATATATATATATATATATATATATATATATATATATATATATATATATATATGTATCCTTGTGCAGGTATGCAGAAAATAGAAAAGAACACGTTGGGTGCATAATCCGGGGTTCCTTAGTATTTTTCGGCTCACGTTTTTGAAACATGAGAACTCTTATGTAGCGAAGGAATCATATTTTTAAACAAAAAATATTATTATAATATATTATATATATATATATATATATATATATATATATATATATATATATATATATATATATATTGCTGGTTCTTTTTTCGTTGCTTACTGGCGGGAAATAATTTTAAACGGGTAATTTTTTTCATAAAGTGTTCAATATAAAAAGGTAAGGATACATCGATAGTAAAAGTAATGTCTAGAAACCTACTACTTGAGTGGTGTTGGTTCAGTCATGCCGACCTCGAAGAAATAAACAGCCCTTAAGACTGAACACATTAAAATAATGTGCTCACGAAATTTCACAGTCGGCATGAGTGTGAAAAAACTCTACTTACTTAAGGGATGAGTTTCTCCACATTGATTATGCACACACACACACACACTCATATATATATGTGTGTGTGTATACATATATATGTATTTATATATATATATATATATATATATATATATATATATATAGATAGATAGATAGATGTGTGTGTGTGTGTATGTAATAATAATAATAATAATAATAATAATAATAATAATAATAATAATAATATTAGGTTGGTGCAAAAATAATGTCGTAATAATGTTGTTTTTTGACCTATTTTTAACGTCAAAAAACGACATTATTACGTCATTATTTTGCACCAACCTAATAATAACTTCTGACAAGTACACCCCACAGTTCAGAAAAGTACAGCCCACACATTACGAAGGGCTTTATCTATGTATTTTTTTTTTTTTTTTTTTGTCAGTGGAAAATGTCATGATGCCATTTCTAACCTTAGGTCCCCGGGCGGGACCCGGAAAGAAATGTGTAAACGCCAGAAATCAAAGAAAATAAAAATAATAATAATAATAATTATCGTTTCAGGGAACACATGTCTGTCAGGACGCCTAGCAAATTAAAATTTCTATTACAAATGAAAGCTTAACGTACCGTGTGAATTTGTCATTTGGCGTATACTCCAACTGTTCTGAAGGGACCGCACCTAAAGTTTTTAGGAAAGAGCGTATTTTATGGCGTAATCAATGTTTTTGAACAAGTGGTCAGCACGTTCAAAATCTCGTTCACGATAACATTTGACACCGTGTTAGATTGTCGACGACTTTCGTGCTGTTTCCTTTTCCCATTTTCCATCACAAGCTTTCTTTAATCCTGGAAAATTTTTTCTCGCACGTTCCAAAGATCCCACGCGCTGGTTTATATAATAAGGAAGATTGCTAGCTAAGAAATCGACCATGTTGAGATTCAAATCGGTGATCATGGCCATTAAACGAACGTTTTATTCATTCAGCCATGCGCTGATGCATAGTAGGAACGACCAGGCACATCTTTGCATAGGAATTAATGTCGCCAAGTGCTTTTTGTTCTGACTAGGTAACCTAGGCAATGAACACTATACTGAGTAATCAGATGTTTGCTTTTAGGTCTTTTTTCTGCTTCTTTTACATTCCATCTTCCATAATTTGTTCGAATACATCAAATCAGTCATTTCTCTCTCCGCCATACGCACACACAATGTGTGTGTATATCTATCTATCTATCTATCTATCTATCTATCTATCTATCTATATATATATATATATATATATAGATAGATAGATAGATAGATTGGTCACATGGTATCATTTTGGGCTATCGCCTATAAATATGCGTTTCCCTTTGCTTCTTTAGCCGACTTTCCCTGACGACCCGTTTAGGTGAAACCTAGGTAGATTGTCTGGCTCACTAGGTTTATCTAGGTCTGCTCTACGGTTGTATTGAGCTCTTTTGTTAGTTGCTTACTCGTATCAGGGTTTTTTCTTTGGGCTTCAAGCCTGTATCTGTGCGATTTTTTCCGACAGACTTTCATGTTTGTAGCTCTTTCTTTTTTCAAAACCTTTTTTTTCCCTCGAGATTGATTTATTGGCAAATCAAAAATTCGAGGGTTTTTCGAAACGAGTATAGTTATCTATCTATCTATCTATCTATCTATCTATCTATATATATATATATATATATATATATATATATATATATATATAGATAGATAGATAGATAGATAGATGTGTGTGTGTATGTATTCTGAACTACACACAAGAATGAATAAAAAAAAAACAGATATTTATTCCAAAATGACGCCTTATGGGATGAAAAGCATCATTTCAGAAAAGAAATTTACTACAATGAAGTCAACATTTCCGAAAACAATTGCTTTTCGAGGAAAAGGAAGCGAACTCTTAGCTTCCTGACCTAAGGTAAGAAAATCGGATTTGTTACTTTAAGAATAATAGTTAATTGCTTTGCTCTAAGAGTTACCATTTTAGTCAGTGAATGTTTTGGACGGAATATGGTCGGAACAAGCCTATGTATTGACATTTTCTTCCCTTTAAATAATCGTATTTTCCAACGACAGAAATACGCCTACAATCGCCTATTTTATTCAAGACAAAAATTGTGGACAGTATGAAAGCAAAACAAAAGCTGTTGGCGAAATTGGGTTATTGTCTCGGGGTAGACTCTCTTTAAGTTGTTTCCATAATGATTTATGGAAAATGACGCAAGACGTGGTCGACAGCCTCTTTGAGTAAATATCAAGGTAGGATATTTTGCCTTTGTATGCAAAGATTAGAAAAAAATATGCCGGTATTAGTCTTGATGTCACCATATTTTCGAAATGGAATGATTCCATTGAGAGGTTTTCGATTTTCTTCTCTCAGCAACGGAACTGAATGCATTTATGTGTGAAGTAAATGTATTCATTCAGAATAACAATATCAAAATATTCTAACTCATCTTCTATTCAAATCCTCCTCCTCCTTCTTCTTCTTCTTCTTCAAGATGTAGTCTTTCTTAACACTTCCTTTCCTTTTTAGCACTTACCAATATTTACTATTTCACTCAATCTCTGATCCTCTATCTATTTTCACACACGTGTTGAATAAGTTTCTAGATGATTCTTTCCTTAAAAATCATGTGAGTATCAAATTCTGGGAATCGGCTTTCCTCATTATGTGTTTCAGACTTTTCAACAGTATGATTTTTTTTCTTTAAATATGTGTATTCTTCTATCTTCTAGCTTCCAATTAAAAATCATCTTTGCTTACATACACTGTTCATGCTATTCTACACATTCTTCTGTAGAATCACATCCTTGTTCCTTCAGGAAAATAATAAAAGTTCGGTCTCTTAATAGTAATACTGAAATCCAGAATGCTATCACATATTCCGTTTATTGTTGTTGAATAAATATGACTAAGAATTTAAAATTATAATATGTATGAGCATATATATATATATATATATATATATATATATATATATATATATATATATATATATATATATATATATATATATATATAAATTTAATGAAAAGCAGACCACTTTAAGGTACCATTACAATAATTTATTTCACCAAAATCCTTTTAAAGGACTCCGGTCATCAGGGAAAATGATATTGAAAATTGATGGGTAGTGTAATTTTTGTAATTTAACAGGGGGTGAAGGGATAGTTAAAGAGACAAGGTAGAGTATAGGGAAGGGTTAATTTCATATCTCTCTTAAGCGTACTTTACGGTGTGGTGGGAGGAGTGACCAGACCTTGACCTATTTAGATGGTTAACTTAACGGAAATGATATATAGAAATGGGAGGGGAGTAGGGAAAAAAGAAAAGGAAAAATGGAAAAGAGAGAGGAGACAGAAGACAGTAATACAGATATATAGAAATGAGTGTTACGGCAAGGGGAGAGGGAAGTAAATCGAAAGAGTTTGTAATTGTGTTTTAACAAATTTAAGTAAAGGATAGATTTCAATGCTTGATAGATATTTAGATGTCTAAAAAAAAAACAAATTGATGATTGTTATCAGTTTAAATATTTAATTTTTTAAGTAAATAGTTTAGGGACTTAATATAAGTTAAGTACTATTTTTATTAGCACATTTATAGAGAACATATTAAAGAAATATTTGAAATTATAATAGTTTTTTTACCCGACCAATTGTAATTCCTTAATATTGTAAAAAAAGTTTTCGGTAACATCTTTATTAGTTTTACTTTTAATCTAATTTATGAATGCAATTTTTCTTAATTATTAAATGGGTAAACTTACTTAAGGTTTAGGCTTCATTATTGAATAATATTTGAGGGTAATATTAAAAATTTTGTTTTCTTCTTATATATATCTCACAAACATATCCATGCAAATCCATATATACATACGTTTATTCACATGTGCAAATACACACATAGACACACGTGTAACAATATACACAAATGTTCATCTATCTTCATACATAAATTATATATACATACATTTATCAATCATTACCTATATTTTAATATTTGAAATTTATTTAGATTTTAGTTCTTTCTAAACATATTTAGTTAAATTGAGGTGGTTTTTATGTCTACATTTAAAAATCAACTCGTTATGTTTGTTCAGTTATATGTCCGGATCCTTATGCTTTATTATTAGGATTTTTTTCTTTAATCCACAAATTACATCGGTCTCTGAAGTTTAACGGAGTTCTAGCTCTCGAGACGATTCTCCATTTTACTTGTGGGGTTAATTTGCTTTCCAACAACTCCCAATAATGTTTAGATAGTGCAGTTTGGTGTCTCTTGGATTTATTTGTGAAGGATTGGCGATGGTTATAAAATCGTTGCTTCCAATTTCCCGCCGATATTCCTATGTAGATTTTCTTCTGTTTAATATCTTCCTTGGGGAAAATTGTAGCTTCCTATATTACGTTTTCGGACAAACATATTCCCTCTACTGGACCAACGGATCCTTCCCTGCAGTTACAGGTCGATTTGTTCTTTTGGCTCGTATTAAGATCTTTTTGAAGTTGATTATGAAGTTCATTTAAAATTTTGCTATTGTGGGAGCTAATAATTTTTTCTATGTTGCTCATGCAGGAATAACTGATTTTTAAATTCATCTTGTTGAACATCTTTTTTAATAGTTCATCTTTTTTAAAGTGCTTATCTATTAGTTTAAGAAAGTATTTTCCTATATTAATCTTCGAAAGCCTACAGAAAAATGGGTTGAACCATATAATTGTGCTTTTTCTATTTTTAGATTTAGAAGATGTGTTTATTTGAATTTGCTTTTTAATAGGGCTTGATTGTATGTTGATTTATTTTCATAAAATATATTTTCACTAGAAGATAGTTTATTTATTCTAGTATTTACAGTATTAGGGATCTGTTTTATAATTGCATTAGGGTGGTTTGAGTCGATATTTATGTATATGGGCGATTGGTTCTCCTTTTGGAAGGGTTGATAAGTGTTATTGTCGAGATCAAATGTTACATCTAGGAAATTTACTATTTTCAGGTTAGATGATATTTCGATTTTAAATCCTATAAATTTGAATGCCTTACTTATTTTCTTCTGGAGTTGGGATGTTAGAGGTCAATTAGATCATTATCCCTGTAAAGTTCTATATTTTGTGGGTTAAGGGATCTGCTCAGAATATCTAAAAAGTATATCCCTATTAGGTCTGCTATTTTTAGCAGAATCAAATGCTCCCATTGGGACGTCGAAATTGTCTGTGTTTTTTTTTTTAAACTAAGTAGTGTCATTAAGTCGCAGTAAAGATTGTCTGGAATCCATTATGATTTTTATTTGCTTGTCAGTAATCTCAGTATAGTTTTTAGCAAAATTTAAGCTATTTTCCAATAAATCTTTTAGAAATGGAGGGGTAGAAGTCGATAATGTCTAAGTGGATAAAAGTGGCTTTATTTTTATATTTTATATTTTTGAACCAGTTAATGGCGTCAGATGAATCTTTCCAAAGGTTTAAAGGATACTTTTCTAATATAGATGTGTTTATTCTTTTTAGAATGTTTCTAGAAATTATTCCTAACTCTGATTTGGAGGGATTTATTAGTCTGGAATCTATATTATTTTTAAAGTTAGGTTTATGGTCTTTAAAAAGTAGGTAGGCCTCTTTCAAGTGAGTATTGCCCATTCTATCTGCAATATTATGTTTCTTTTTGTATGGAGGATAGGTGTTTGGAGTTATTATCTTTTTTATAAGAGTTAGATACTTTGTTCAGAATCAGATGATTGTATTCCGATGGATTAATCTTGTAAATGTTCTTGGATTTATCAGCTCTGATCCATAGTTTTTTTAGATTTTTTGATGTTTATGATGACCTTTTTAAAATTGGATTGGAATGAGTTGTATTTTTTTCTAAAAGATATTTTTTTGATTAGATTAATTAAGTCCTTTTCAAAAGGTTCCAATAATTTATTGCAGGGAGGTGTGTTTTGGGATTTAAAGTGAAAAGCGTCATTAAGATTGGTAGGCTTATTTTGGGGATTAAAATGGAAGTAAATTTTCCATCTCATCCTTTTGATGAGGTCAATAATTTTTTCCGTCAACGATATGGTGAAAGATTCGACAGAGGGGTAAGGAATGTTTTTGAGTGAGTAATCCGGTGTAAATTTTTCCATTTTGTATTGGAAGTGAGGGTCCTTACGGTAATCCGATGGGAGGTAATCCAATGAGAGCTCAACTTATTTTATAAGGAGAATGTTACCTCATGATCCTGAGTCCTTTAAAAGGATTTTAGTGAAATAAATTATTGTAATGGTACCTTAAAGTGGTCTGTTTTTCATTAAATATTAGCTCTGAATTCACATTGAGCTCTCAGGATTTCATCCTCCTTGGAATTACCCATACGGTTCACCAAGTTCTTCGTAACTTAAGTATATATATATATATATATATATATATATATATATATATATATATATATATATATGTGTGTGTGTGTGTGTGTGTGTGTGTGTGTGTGTGTTTGCACGCGCGCAAGTGCATTTTTATTAACATGAGTACATCACTTGGTTATATAAGCGAAAAGCACCCCGAAATTAGTTTTACGATAATTTAGTAAAATACGAACCATGACACAATCTTTTTATGATTAAGAATTAAAGAATGAATATGAATTTATATTATTAAAACATTTTCTACCTTTCTTGAATGCTTCCAGTATTACTGTCACATATGATTTAGTATTCCATTTCTTTATTTAGAGAATCTTGATAAACTCCAAAAGAAGAATGAGCAATATTATTTGTCTTGATCTGGCCTCTCGGCTTCACTAGCCGCCGTTATGTATCTTTCCTGCGATTTTTCTATAAATACTTCCATGGAACTTTTTCTAATGAGCTTTCATCTATCGACTTTTCTGATTCTAATCGTTGTACAAGTTTAGCACCAAGGTCTCACCACTTTACAGTTGACGATATAACCGGGTTTACTTTGCTAACACTTACTTTCTCTTTCTTCTCATCTGTGAAATTCTATTCCGTATTTTTGCTTTCCATTCAACTTAAATCTTCAAAAATTTTAGGAAAATGCCAATTATTTTCTTCTGGCTTCACGATTGTTTTTCTTTTCTTTTTCACCACTCTTAATAATATTTTTCTTTTCTTTATTCTTAGTGGCTATGTTGCCTTCCTTGGGATGAAACAATAATCTTTAGCTTTCAGCTGTTCATAACTTTGTAATTAATTGCAAAAGTTCATTTCAGTTTTACATGTTAAGCACATGATTAGACACGTGATTAAACATGCTTAAATACATATTAAACACATGATTCGTGGAGAAAAGTATATAAATTCCTTAATTAACATTTTTCTCTATGCATTCAATCTTTCGCTTTAGAAAATTGTGGAGGTGCTCTCAGAACGATTTCAATTTTTTTTTTCGATTTCGTATATAACATAAAACATATTTCGTGTTGGTTTCACAATTTATTTTCTGAATGACATGACTTTGCTGAATTTACGTCCATCATGCACCTTTGTATCTTCTATCTAATCAGAAAGAAATAGTGAAGCGTATCCCGTTATCTTTTATACGCTTTAGATTTAAGAGTCAGTTACTTCTTAACCTGGTCGCCACACAAGGCTGGAAGTCCCCGTCAACATTGCTGATTAATGCGTAACATTTGGCACTGAGGAAATAAATGGATACAATTCTTTCACAAAAGCAGCAGTGTGAATGTGAATTCAACAGACTGGAATGGAATTTGAACTCATATTAAAAATTCATGTTTACGCGCTTGTATAAGTTACTCTACACACACATCGTCGACAGGTAACAATAATCTGATCTGAGTTAAATGACTTAAACTTCATGAAAATTAAACAGAAAAAAAAACAAGAATACAGTTTTTCCTCCAATCTCTCACAAATTTACGGTGAAATTATCACGTTTTCATAGGTAATGTATAAATATATTAATAAACAATTTTACCATATTTATATTAATTGTACATATTTTCACTTACTATTTTTAACCGCACAGGCAATGAAAATATATAAATACCAATTAATCGCATATATGTTGTTTCTCTAGGCCAGAATACCAGGAACATAACACTCAACAAATCGAAAACAATCTACAAGATACTCCTGGTAACACTTGTTATATAAATATTTGCATCAGCAATAGTCTACCACGGTAATCTTGTTAACAGTTAAATTAGGAATCACTACATCGTCACTAGACTAAGGTAAACTTGGCAATCATAAAATAGAAATCAATGCATCGGCAATAGTCTCGCAAGGAAACACTTGTTGTAAGTCAATACATCGGCAATAGTTAACAATATAATCATTGCAACCATTCATGTAGGAACATCTATATTGGCATTGATTTAACACGATAACCTTGGTAATAATCAATGTAGAAGTCACGGCAATATTTTATTCATTATAACAAAGTAACTTATTATTGGCAGATATCCTGGTTTTTAAATTTCAAGGCCACGATTTGGAATGGATTGGTGTCAGTTATTCTAGTCTATATTAATTTTCCTCGTTGAATATGTTTTGGTTTTGGAGCAGTGGCTCTGAATGAAACTGTGTGAAAACAAAACACGGGATTTCGTCTTTTAACCACTTTCTTAAACAATTTGAGTTCTTTTGGTGTGTGAATAGTTTGATATGTGGGCGGAGAATTATGTATATATTCAGCTCGATTTTGAGGATACAGCAGTTAGATGGGCCTGGATAGTAGAGACGGACGGTCATCAGACACACACTCAGTTGCACACCCTTACGAGTAAAATCGCCCAATATTCACTTAAATTTTTGACTGAACCTTGCTGAATACATGGATCGAGATTCCAGAACGACGCCTTCTAATCTTTTTTGTGTTAATATATTCTACTGGGAATTATTTTATTCACCTTCATTAAATGGTCTATATTTAACCAAAATTGGCATTATTATTTCTTCGGTGAGAGCCTGACATTATTTCCAATCAGACCAGTCATCATAAAGATGTTAACGAAGGCTTATTGAATAAAAGAAAAAAGACAATATTCTTCGTTAGTAAGAATCACATCACTTAAAGAACCAACATTGGACGGTCAACGACTTATACTAGCTCCAATCCCTAAACCAGTTAGAAAGATGCATAAAACTCCTTATCCAATAGCCATGCGAGGATTGAGATATCGTAACAAACGGGATCCGAACTGAACGGCGGCACGTCGACGGAAAGTGAGACTAGACCAACTGGTTCTAGGAGAGGGGTTTATATTTATAACCACTTTACTATATCAGTAAGCAAAATAAATATTTTCTCGGCTTAGGTTAGTCCCCATTATCAACTTTGCTATTCACTCAATTTATATGTGGTAAGAGTGAACTACTGAGCAAAGGGATAAGCAGATAAATGTTATTATATTACATTAGGACGTGGAAAATCTTTTTGTTGATAACTTTATATTGGTCAATGTAATACTTTCAATATAATATACTTATACATACATACATATGTTATATATATATATATATATATATATATATATATACATATATATATATAAATATATATATATATATATATATATATATATATATATAATGCAATACAAAATTCACATACATTTTACATAGATAAAACGCTTCGTAGTGTTCGAGATGCACTTGTGAGTATCATTTTCTATATTTCTTTAAGGCATGAGGTATCAGAAATTACTTCAATGCGTCTGTCGGAACCTTTTCCAGTCAATTCGAGATCTTCACCTACAAAATGAATTATTGATGTCCTCATTTGCAACATTTTTTAGATTTCCATTTTATGATCCTTGCATTTTGATAATTTTCTTTAAGTTCATCGAAGGTGCATTACATTCTGCAGCGATTGCCATAACAATAAGAAAGCACATTCTGTTCTTGTGGTCTTTGATCACGATGTCAGGCCGATTTGCTTTCATTATTCTGCCTCTGTGTATTATAAACTACCATAAAATTGTTACAAATCTTTTCTCTCTAACCGGATCAGTGTAATTTTTTTTCCAGTTTCCAGGTCAATTGTTTTGTATATTTCTCACAGAATGTGCATTTCGGTTTAACACACTTTTTCAATATTTGTCCTTTGTGACTTCCAGTGTCATATATAGCAAGAATAAAACATTCGCTTTCAGCTTTTAACCCAGGAGTATGAAAGCACTGATCGGTACCGGAATTTATCTATATTTGCTTGTTTGGTACGGATAGAGTGTAGACCACCACGCGGCTTATCCTGTCATCGTTTCTGAATTTTTTTACATTGCGTTTGCTTTCTTTTTTAGGCTCTTTGCCGCTACAGTAGGCGTATTATGCGTTATTCACACTTCTTTACCAACTTGAAATTCCCTTTTGAATTTGTTGGCATCATTTATTACTAAATACAGTTTCTTATTTCTTTCCCCGTTCTTTGATACAGTTTAGCACCAAGTCTTTTTTAGTTTCCAGGTATCTTTGTATATCAATTGCTGTAGTTTCGTAAGACAGTTCTAGTTGAACTAATCCTCTGCCTCCTTCGGATCTGGGCACATACAGCCGACCAAATCAGTCTTCGAATGATGCATTCTCTATAAAGTGAGAACCTTTTTCTTTTGATATCCATACGGTTACTAACATTTGTTGTCCCATTAAGTATATTAAAATTGTATTGCACGGCAGAAGGAGCCAAAGTGTTCATGGCTGACATTCTGTTTTGTGAATTCAACTATTTAACACCAAATGGACACAACTCTGGTATTATTTTCTTACTATCTCTTTCATTTGTGTATGCTGTATTCCATCTTTTTCCATATTACTTTTGACAAAATTTAGTTCTATTGAGTGTGTTTCTGTAATTCCTCCTTTGAGCCATTTTGCTTTTTGCCCATTTATCTAATCCGAAATCCATGCCGATGTTACCAGGGAAACATTTTTGAGTATTTAGGTAATTTTCATTTCATTGTCAGCTTTAAAGAAGCTTTAAAAAGAATTTCATATCGTCATTGTAGAATATGTGATTAAACATTTTCCTTGTTAATTTATTTCCATAGTTATTACAGTTTAGTTCATACGAAAGGAGGACTAAAGATAGATAGAACAGAAGAAGCGAAAGGAAATCTCTTTGAAAGATTCCTTGTCGGATATTCAAACAAATAGAAGTTGCAGTACCTTTGGTGTGATTTAAGTATAATATGCTTTTCCACAGTTCCATGCTGTCTTTAAGTTTACTATTACCGAGTAGACTTTGCACATTTCATAAACCTTAAGGTTGCTAGAGTGTGGCACGCTATGAAAGATTTTACGATTATTATTATCTTTATCCATTTGTTAAAAATACCTTAGTTAACCATTTTCCGTTGATATTTGAAAATATTTGTGGTGGTACATATATATGATGCGTGAGAATTTAGAATTTATTTTAAGAAAGCAGACCACAGTTTACATTATTCGGACTGTTGACCTCATCTTTGTCGCCATATTTATTACAACGTTTCGGCCGTTGTACCCTCCGGCCTTCTTCAGGTTGTTGGAAAGACGAATTGAACCATTTATTTCGGTTACTGGGGTAGACTGTTTTAGTTTCACGTGCCATGTTTTTCATGGATGTCAGTTATCAGTTATCTCCTGTTTATTTCCCTCTCCAACTTCTCCACTGCCTCAAAGACACATTGCCCAGTGGATAAAGGCGTTAGTTAGATCCAGTGACACGACCCAAAAGAGCGTGAGTTCAATACCCGGTTAAGGTAGTGTAGAATTTTCAGAGCGAAATTAAAAGGAGATAACTGATATCCATTAAAAACATGGCACGTGGAACTAGAACAGTCTACCCCAGTGAGCGAAATAAAGGGTAGTGTTCGACATTTCAACTACCTGAAGAAGGCCGGAGCGTACAACGGCCGAAACGTTGTAATAATTATGGCGACAAAGATGAGGACAACAGTCCGAATAATGTAAATAGTGTACATAATACCTCAGTTCAGAAAATATAGACAGATACTGAAGAAAGCTGACATTTGAAAAAATCAAATTTAAGAATTCATTTTATGTAAAACGTCCAATCTCAGATGTTTTGCTGCCATACGATGTGTTTTCTGTAAGAAGACTAATGTCGAATGGTCACAAAATAATCAGATGAATTTTTTGTTCAAGAATAAGAATTTTCTGATCAAATTTTTCTCTTTCTGTAATCTTGCTTTTATCTAATCCGAAATCAATGCCGATGTCACCAGAGAAACATTTTAGAGTATTGAGTTACCTTTTATGTTATTTTCGTCATTGGTAAAGAATTTCACAAAATTACCAGATGAATCCTTGTTCAATAATTCCCTGATTAATATGTAAGATTAATTAAAATGGGCGTGTTGTTTTTCTTGAATCCTCCCTCAGTTTTCCCTCCTTTGGAAATTTACGGACAAGATTGTCTGAAGCTGATGTCACTGGCAATGAGTATTTGAGCCGAGATGAAAGAACCACATTTCGAAAGATGCTTATTACCAATACTGGCGAAACAGAATCCTGCTGGCCCCCAATTAATCTTATGCGGCCTTGAATCCTGGCAAGTTAAGCACAGAATAAACATATTTTATGTGAACACGACCATGTATAATTTCCTATCCCTAGCAGCTCTAAAGAAGATTAGATATATAGCACAATTATTAGTTTTGCAGACCGCATTATAAACGAAGCAGTGCAAGAACAAAAACGAGTCTACTGGGAAAAGTTTAATTATATAGAGAAATCGTAAGAATCAACAATCATTGCACTGTCATCGGACACGGTACCATCTTGGTCAAAAGAAGAAGTAGGTAAAGGAAAAGTGTCCTGACAACGTCACTGAACTGAAATTATCTCGGATAATGGCACAAAAAGGCGATATGTGGATGGAGCTGATCAGGTAGACAGCTGCCTGGTTACATTACGGCAACATCCGGTTATGAGTTGATGATGATCATGGTTCCTTCTACTTCAAAGTACTGAAATAGTTTGCTACAGAAAATCTTGATAAAAACAATAAGCAAGCTTAAATGAATATCTAGCCAAGGAATACTTTATATCACAATTAAATTAATTTAATATATTTTTAAGGTAGCATATATACGCCGTATAATTTTGGAGTAT
>OZ010577.1:126681500-126739000 GCA_963932145.1 Acanthosepion lycidas | reverse complement strand
ACATGCATTTATAAATTTTCCAAAGATACTATGAACACAACAAGATATCGTATTTGGCTATCCAATTACTCATTCCGAGTCGCTATCCAACACAGTTTTCATATCTCACTTCAGGGATTGTCCTCAGCTGCTTGATTTTAATATTTTCTATGTTATGAAATAAACTTTCCCCGGCGATTTTATTCTCTGGTAAAAGCAAAATATCGAAAAGCTTTTGCTGGACTCCATTGGGGTTGATATACCTGAATAATGCCATGCTTTGCCAAAGATCTGCACAGGAAATTCTGAACATTCATTTGCGAGATTCAGTTTCATTCTCTCCATATAATCCGTAGATATTCGTCTAAGTCTCACACTGTAAGCAGGCAATATCCATTGACTGTAATCAATAGTCATTGGTTATTTGTGACCATTCTTCATATGGAGCGAATCTTGCAAAGTGGGTTTCATTTGTTCCTTTATCAAGATTGGATATTCTCTGCTGATCCAATTATAAGGAAACATCCACGAAGATAACATTAATATCCAACTGTTTTTGCTGAGTCTTTTATATTTGCTGGGAATGTAATGGACATTTAATACGCAATATCACTCACTTTGACTCAATGTGCAATTATTATCTCCACGGAATATGTTCTTTTAATATTTGCCTTGTAAATGAATCTCTGCCAAATCAAATAAAGACGCGCAACACTTCCCGGACATATCACCGTTTCACTGCCCCCACTGAGAGATAGATAGATAATATATAATTGTTTAATTAACCACCCAATCCAAGGCAGAATGTCGGATAAGTCGATTGAATTATTATTCTGTTGGCTTGTCGTATAACTTTGTGGCTTAGGGCCATATCATGTTGAAACATAGGTTTCCGTCCGATCGCCGAATTTAAGTAATGTCGATCTTGATCAGTTGCGATATAAGTAATCTCGTTTGAATGCAAGATGATGTAATCTTAGATCTGCGTGTTCTGTAATGGAAAATGGAACGGAATTATTAATCAGAAAGCTGTGTTCCAATTCCAGTTAGGATTGTTATATTCACTTATGCGTAAATACATTTTGGAAAGGCATGAATCCAACTCTTCTCCCTTGTCTATGCGTTAATTATAAGACATATTATCTACAAAATAATTCTTACAATATGAAAATAAAATTTGGCTTCATATAAACTACAACGATCTGACAAACCGTAGAAAACGAATCTCTCAATCAAGATAAATTTTCAAGATTAAAAGTTAATCGTAGAAATAACATGCAAGTTATATTAGTAATAACTGTTAAATTGGTCATGATATGAGAAACATGTTGGTAGATTTTAATAATGGAATACTATATAGTTGATAACTCAGTTTTAATTTCTGTGCTTCTAGCATACACGCATACAAAAAAAAAAACCTTGAGATTTATGTATCATACATATAAACTGATAAATAAGAGATTGGTGGTAAAGTGTTATACTCCTGATTCTCAAAATCATTATTTCAGTTATTAAATAAGAAATATATTGATTTTGCTTATTGGATCGAACCGAGAACTTTTCAGAATCTTGGCAAGCTGGATCAATGAGCCTGGTCCGAATTAGTTATGAATTTTAACTCACACACGCTCTTGATCTTATATATATATATATATATATATATGTAAGCAAATATATGGATATAGATCCGACAGTATGAAGAAAAATATACGGAAAAAAACAAACGAGGAAATATTAAAGAAGCCGGGTCTAGTATCACCGTGCGTGAGAGAGATATTATGCCTGCCTCAGAAATCCGTCTAAGATTTTTATTATGAATATATTTTAAAATCTTCACACAATCAAAATCGAAATTATGATCAGATTTAGTTGTGTGTACAATTAAAGCATTGTTTAAATTACCGAGGCGAATATCTCGTTTATGTTCGAAAACACGAGATTTTACGGACCTACATTCTACGGCTTCTTTAATATTTCTCCCTTTTCTAGCAAGATTAATGCTCGACAAACGTACATATACGTTTTAGATTAAAATAAAATTATTTTCATTTTTCATTCAAAATACACTCTTTTAGGAATACGTTTTCACAAGATCGCCGACGTGACGCCGACGTGACGCCGACGTGACGCCGACGTGACGCCGACGTGATCATATTGAAACGGAACGCTGATCTGGAAAAATTTCAGTTATCTGTTTTGATTAGTCTTACTCTTATGTCCATCGTCTTTTCATGGTAAATTAAATATAGTCTAATGTTAATTATGTTTTATGAATATGTCCTGAAGATGGTCTACTAGACCGAAACGTCCGACGTTGATATTATATTAACATTAAAACACCATAATTGCATAATAGGATTTTTGTTTGATTTTCCGTATATTTTTCTCCATATATATATATATATATATATTAAGAAATGGACAAAGTCCGACAATTTTATTTATTAAAGACATTTTGTATGTTTAACGTTCTTTTTATAGATACAAGTATTTAAGTAAATGCTCTGTTTATAATAAACAGTATTAAATAACATTTACCGGCCTGAATGTCCAAGAAATTTTCATAGAAAATATTCTTCCTTGGACAGGATTCGAACCTGCATCCTATACGGAACCGTCATTTACGCTGACGTGCCTAACTTTTCATAGGACCAATATTTTCTATGAAAATTTCTCGGACATTCAGGCCGGTAAATGTTATTTAATACTGTTTATTATAAACAGAGCATTTACTTAAATACTTGTATCTATAAAAAGAACGTTAAACATAAAAAAAATCTTTAATAAATAATATATATATATATATATATATATATATATATATATATATATATATATATATTCATTTAATAAAAATGCAGAATTCGATAAAAAGCTTTTTGTGTAAAATTAATGATGTATTTAGCACTATGTTAGTGGTTTGTTGATACGTATATATTCTAGGAATCACATTGGTATTTTTAATGAATTTCTCCTTAAGCAAAGTGAAGAAACCATTAAGACGAAGACAAGGACTTACTGCGAATGAAGAAAACTGAAAAAAAGGTTTGTTATGGAGAAAGGACAAAAATAATAACAGAATTCAAGAAGACAGAATATGACGATTGACATTAATCCGAGTTGAGATGAAAACAAGAAGACGCAAGACAAGTTTCACAAGAAAGTACCATAAACATAGATCTTACGGTATAGCAAATCCGATAGTAAAATGATATCATCTAGCTGCCAATCCAGTACAATGAAAGAATTCATGAAGTTTACGTACCAAAGAGGAAGCCTCACTAGATTAAATAATATGAAAATATTTACAAAACAGGCAGAGGGAAACTACGTTACGGAAGTTGCAATGTGATTGAAGCTGACATACCTGATCTGTATCGATAACTTTGCAGATTCTTTGGTTTTTGTCAAGAATCTCTAGGTACATATCAGAAGCATCAGATGAGATGAAGCAAAAAATATTCACTCGATATAAGTATATATATATTTAACTATCGATATAAAGAGACAAATAACGCCTTAGAACAGACGCATCATTTCTATCATTGATTTTCCGATGTAATTTCTATTTACTCTGTTCACCTATCTATGGTAATCAAATTTTCATATATTTTACATAGTCATGTTATTAGAAATGAAACTGATTTTTCTAAATTTTACACTGACATATTATTATTATTATTATTATTATTATTATTATTATTTCCTTTGATTTCTGGTGTGTACACACTTCTTTCCGTGTCCTGTCATGAGACCTAAGGTTAGAAATGGCGTCACGGCATTTTCCACTGAGCAATTAAAAAATAAATCATCACTATTTTACGTAGATATAGTCATTCGTAAGACCTTGCGATACTACCAAGAAATTATTTATTTATTTATTATTATTATTATTATTATTATTATTATTATTATTATTATTATGTGTTATGCGTGATTTATTCAAAACAGCATCTTCAAAAAATGCCTGTATTCTAAGAATGACTCGTTTCTTATGTGTAATTCTTGAAAGCGGTATAAGCTTCTAAACAATAAAAATCTATTAAACAACAGGCATGAATTAACGGTTTTCTGCCGACACTACCAAACTTATGCTCTGAATAACTAGCTAAAAACACGCATACAATAAAATAAATTTTAAAATCCATAGCCCATATACATAGTTTTAATACCCTACAAAAAAAGATAACCCTTTATGAAGTCGTCAAAAAACAAACGTTACGGATTTTTTATATACAAAAATCCCTTTCATAAAGAGATATAATAAAAGAATAAAATAAAAAAATAAGTAAATCTCTATAGACACTCAAGCCAGACTATGCGAAAACTTCATTCGTCGTTAATTTAGCCACCCCCACCTTACCCTGACCCGGCATCTATGAAAGTAACTCTATACTGATACAAATTATTAACACCCCACCCCTGCCTATTCTAAAATATCCGCCCTTGATGTTACCATGGAAATTTTGATTTCAATTCTGAATATACTATTAAAACTCGTAAATTTCAGAAATAAGTTATTCCAAAAAAAATTTCGCTTGAAGATGGAACAGAGCCTACTTTAACTCAAGTTATTAGGTTGGTGCAAAAATAATGACGTAATAATTTCGTTTTTTGATGTTGAAAAATACGTCAAAAAACGACATTTTTACGTCATTATTTTTGCACCAACCTAATAATTCAAATATTATTTTGAAGTTTTCGGTTCTTGTTTTGAAACATGAGACCTCTTATGTAGCGAGTTGGAATCATATTTTTAAATAAATAATTATATTTATGCTCTACTTTCGTATCGAGCACTATTTTTTAAAAATAATAACAAAATTACTAAGGAACTTTGGATTATTCACCAAACCAGTTTCTTTCCTATTTTCTATAATATTTTCACACACACACACACACACACACACACACACACACACACACACACACATATATATATATATATATATATATATATATATATATATATATATAGATAGATAGATAGATAGATAGATAGTTTGTGAACAGTTCTTGATTTCGGGAATGTGTAAGATTTAAAAAAATATTTCCCTTACGTTTTTTTTTTACGTTTTTGCTATACGGTGGATTGTAACATATGGGGTTGAAATATACGATGTTTATATGTTCAAAGAATAATTAAAAATAAATAAAATAAGATAATAATAAAAAAGTTAAAATAAATTGATCCAAGCAAATAACAAACATATTAACAAACAATTCCCGTCATAACAACAGTTAGAATAGACTGAAAATGAAAAATAAGAATAAAAATATAAATAAGAAAAAATCAATCAAAATAAGTGAATTAATTAATTAAATAATACAGGAATTATGAAAGCAATCTGGCCACAATAGCATTTAGAATCGACTACAACAATCACTCCCAAATTTGCACGGGTATTTACTTTTAATTACCTTCCAAGATTATAACGAGATCATATAAACGGTCTAAACTCATCTCGAAAATTTTTAGTACGCTATTTAAAAATCGAAAACCGAATAAATGAAAATATGAAAAAAAAAGAAGAAAAAAGTAAAATAGGTAAGTTAATCCAAATAAAAAATAAAAGACAAACAAATTAAAAATCCGTCCCGACAAAATAATCGTGAGAATAGGCGGATAAGAATAATTAAAAATAAAAATAAATAAATAAGCAAAAACAAATAAAAATAATCAATCCAAATATAAATAATTAACGTAAATAATAACCAAATTATCAAACCTCTTCTGCCAAAATAACCGTTAGAACAGAAAAATAGCTTTAAATTTCTTCTCAAACCAAAACAGACTACTAAATAAACGATTAGAACTCATCTCAGGTTTTTGACGACGTTACTAAAATATCGAAAACTGAAAAAAATAAATAAAAATATATAAAATAAAAATAATTAAAACAATAAAGTAAGATAAATTAATCGAAATAAATAAATAAAATAAAATACTCCCGTCAAAATAACCATTAGAATGAACTACGCTCAATGCACTACTGTCCCATATATATAAATATTCGGAAAAAAACCAAAAAAAAAACCACGTGCCTTGATTATTGCGTCTAGCATGAAAACTCTATCGGCTCTGAGCATTGACTTAAATGTAGATCCTAGCAATACAAAATATTTAAACTAATTCACAAAAACGGCGCAATGAGTTTATTATTACTGACTAAATATTGCGAATAAGCTTATTTCAACCGACGAAAAATCCAACCCCGGTATAGACTGAATTCGTGTCGGAAGTAAAAATTAATATATATATATATATATATATATATATATATATATATATATATATATATATAACGTCGTAACAATAATACAGGATTTATCCATTTCAATGTTTCAATCAGACGAAAGGCACGAGGGGAGGTGGAATGTATTAATCTTAAAGTGAACAGATTTTATAAAATTAATCCCGGATATTAACCTTATGGCATTAAATTTGTATTATATGAAGAATTAAATGCTAATTTTAAACTAAGCGAAGAAAAATAGGGTTTAAAGAAACCTTAAATTATATAAAGTTATGCATAAAAATACAAAATTATACTTAAAAATAATCTTCCCAATAAAAGTTATATTTAAAAACAACAAATATTTAAATAAAATTAAACGTAAGTCATATTTATATAATGTATATTAAAATTAAGTAAAATTATATTCATAATAATATATTTAATGTAAAATCCAAAGGTTATATTAAAGAATAAAAAACAGAAATAAAAATATAAAATAAAATGAATTATACATTCAGAAACAAAAAGAAAATAAATACATAAAAAAGATAAGTTAAATCAAAAACACGTTATAATGAAAAATATAAAGTTATATTTAAAAATACAAAATTATATTAAAAAGCAACTCTAAAATACATACATAAGGATGTGGAAGTAATAAAAGGAAATAGAGTTCTTAGAACATGAGACATTTGTAAGATAGAATTAATATGGTATAAACATGGAAATATAGAAATTAGAATTAGTGATATATTTGACATTTGAAGAGTTAGAGAAATATAGTACCTAATAAAGTAAAATCTATATAATGGAAATTTGAATTTGTTTTTATGTCGACATTGTAATACTAATTCATTTCTTTGATCCAGTACTTGGCTTGGATTATTGTATTTTGTTATTCTCTTTTTTCTTCTAAACAAAGTTACACCTATCTATAAGACTATTAGGAGTAGATGCGGAGCCTATAATCTTCCACACTATCAGTGAGTTCAAACAATTCCCCATCTATTCCCAAAATTTCTTTGAAAGAGCTGTCGTTTTAATTTAGGGCTGGCTATGGTATAAAATCTCTGTTTTCAGTGCTTTGCGGAAATTCCAATGTAAACATTATAATTTATTTATATTTTTTAGAGGATATGGATCCTTGATATATAACCCAAGTAGATCTGCATTTGTCATTTTTTATATATACAATTACTAGGTTTGTTTTTTTTATCGTATGGAAATTTCTAAAAATATAGTTATCATGTGAGTTGATAATTTTATACATGGTGTCAGTACAGGAGAGCTAAATTTAATCGTTTTCCTATCAAAGATCTTTCTTAGAGAGTTTTTATGAAAATGTTTATTTATTATCTTTAGGAAATACAGTCCGATATTAATATTTGACAGTTTACACAAGGTGGGTGTTGAACTGAATAATTGTTATTTTTCTATTTCTGTCTCTATATTTCACATTAGATATTTCAGTGTCATTTTAGGGGTTAGAAATTCATAACAAATTTTATAGATACACACACACACATATAAAAGTGAACATTGAAGTCAACACTTAGAGGCGACAGTCTGTTTCATGCTACACGAAATATTCAGGTCAGGAGTGCTGTTATTTTACACGGCTATTCATATATACGGGTCAGTGGGGCATTGTGCATTAATATGCGAACATCACAATGCATTCTAAGTGTATCTGGGAAATTAAAAACAAAACGCACATCACACCAAAAATATCTTAGAAAATAAAGAAAAGATCATCAACCTACAACAATCAATCAAAAACTTGCAAACTTTCCTTGGAGGAAAATATAGCTATCATTACCTTCCCAGACTAAAATAAATTATTAAAGAAATGATCCGAGCTCATCGCAAAATGCAGACATGGAAACAAATTTTAACTTCGTTACTTAAAATCGAAAACTGATAAAAAATAAAATAAAATAAAAACAAAAGGATAATAAAATAAGTAAAATAGATTAACCAAAACCAATTACCAAATCATCCCCGTTAAAATAGATGAAATAAATTAAATATATAAAAAACGAAATCAATGAACCGAAATAAATAAAGTAAATAATAAATAAATTAAAAAAGCATTATGACCAAAATATTAGTAAGACAATAAAAATCAAACCAAAAATCGGAAGAAAAATATAGCTTTAATTCTTATATAACTATAAAAACAAATAAAACATAAAAAATACTATGTTACTTAAAAGTCGAAAATTGAAAAGAGTAAATAAATAAAAATATACAGTATAATAAATATATAATAAAAAAACAAGTAAAATAAATTAATCTAAATTCATCTAAATAAATAAATAAATCGATCCCGATAAATTAACCGTTAGAAAAAACAAATCAATCAAATAAATACATGAAGTAATAAACAAATTAAAAACTGCTCCCGGCAAAATAATAGTTAGAAAAAACTACCACAATCAACACCAAAATTGAATAAATAGCTTTGATTATATTCCCAAACCAAAACAAAAATATCAAATAAGCGATATAAATAATTTTTTTACTGTGTTAATAAAAATAGCGATTAAAATAAAAATAAACAAATTAATAATGAAGGTGAGAAATAAAAATAAAGAACAAAAATAAAAATAAAATAATAAAAAAGGAATAATGACAAGCAAAACAATTTAAACCAAATAAATAAATAAACGACTTCCGGCAAAATAGAAACCAAAATAGACTACCCACAATGCATCATTGACCAGTATATATAAATATCCGAGAAAAATAACAGAACTCGTGGCCTGATGATAGAGTCTAGCATGAAACAGTTTGTCGCATCTAAGTTTTGACTTCAATGTTCACTTTTATATTTACACACACTCTATCCCTGATATTGGGCACTTTATCTCATAAATATAGCACACCTTAAGACTTTATTTCTTCACACACACACACACACACACACACACACACACACATATATATATATATATATATATATATATATATATAATTTCTTCTGTTATTTAAGTAGGAAAATAAGCAATATATTCCCATCGTTATTATACGACATTATCTAATGGTTTATAGAGGAAAAAACATTTTCCTATATTTTCATAAGCCGAGGTCAAAATATATTAAGCTCTATATAGTTACCATGAGTTCTTTTAAGCACAATACCACTTGGGGATTTTGATGACTCTTCACAATGTCCTGTCATTCGTAGCTCTTAGTACATATTGTGTTTTTGCATTCTCTCCTATATCTTGCTCTGCCTTCCCTTTACAACATCTCATTATGCAGGTTATGCGTTGTTTTCATCTGTTCTTCCCGACATCAACATGTTCTGTGAGTTTAAACTTTTCCCAGCCGTCTTTCCTCATTATGTGCGCTAGTAATTTTAACTCTTTTAGCAATATTATCTAAAAAAATGGTCATTGATCGCATAATCATTCCATGATATGCTAAGCATCCTTCTGTAGAATCACATTTCTATTATCTCAAAACTTTACTTCATCTATGAGAAGTTTTTCCAACATTCACTGTCATATAAGAGGACTGATGTTGCATAACAGTTCAGCATTAATTAATTTGTTTGAAGGAATATGTCCAGTTTCTTAATTAAAGTTTCTTAGCTTTCGGTAAGTATCATTCCCTTTCCCAATTCTGCTTCGGATTTCTGTGTCATATTTCCTGTCTTCTGTAAAATGACTTCGGAGATATTTAAATTGCTGTACATGTTGATTTTGATGTCACCAATTCGTAATCTGCATGTTGGTCTCGTCTTTTTGCTGACAAACATAGATTCTGTTTTCATTTATTTATTTAGTTCTTTCTTCTCGCTATTATTCACTACCTTCTGCAGGCGTTATTGTCATTTCCTGTCTGTGTCTGCTATAAACACATTGTCATCTGCATGTCTTATGTTGTTAAGATTGTGGCCGCTAACAATGAATTATGGCGCGATTTCTAATACTCTGAAAAGCTTATTCTGCGGTTATACGTGTGTAGGCTGAAAAGTTCATTGTCTGACCATGAAAGAGGGATGTTAGAGATGTGGAATCTTACAAGAATTAAGTTCATCTTTTTTTATTTATAAATTCACTGTTCCCTTCCAGATAAAATCCTATCTGATTGTTCCAAGAAAACTTTGAATGTCATTAGTAGCGTATTCTCTTGAGAATATACTAAATTTGGCATCGTAGTCTTATGCAAAATATAGTTTAGGCCTCAAGGATATTCATGCTTATATGATTGCTACATTAAAGAATAAGTATAACAATGATATTTAATACACTATATTCATATAATTTAAATTGAAGTTTAATGCCATTATTAATGATTCGTATTCTATTTATGTTGGTTATTTAATATTTTACTCACTAGATAGAATTTATACCCTAAGTAAAAACCATTGTCATTGGATGCAACATAAAAGAGCATGTTACAACAGAAACGAAGATCTGAAAGTTCCAGCTACTAACGGAATTTTTGAAATAATAAAAGAATAATGTTTAACCTTCGTAGTCATACATGACACTGATATTAAAACTTTAACTCGTTCATCATTTCTTTTAAAATCCCAGCTGTTATTGATATCTTTGATCAAATACAACCAAATCATTCATTGTAAAGTCTTAAAGAAATTGATCGTATTAAGAAGTTCAAAACGAATAAAAAGAAAAAAAATTTTTTTTTTCCAGTTTTGGATGTTTGTAGAACTAAAAAGTGCTTTTTAATTTTTTTTCAAGGCATATCGAATATTCCAAAAATGTTTCTCCGCAAACAAATCACGACAACAAAGGATAGTTATTGATGCACGTTCCTCCCATAGAAATACTTCAATCTTATTTTCTTTGTACCCCCAGGGAAACTTCCGTGAATATCGCAAAATCTATTAGGTCACTTAAGTTACATTATAAACAGGAAGTTTTACAAATAAATGAATAAATAAAAGTAACATAATAATGACGTATTTTTATGAACAAGGAAAATTTACCCGCAACCTTATCTGCAAAGATGTTTATTTTCTTTAGTCAGTGTTATTATTCATTCAACCAAACAGAATTCCAATTGAAAAAATTACTGCGTAATGGAAAAATAATTATAAAAAACGTTTATAAAACAAATTACAAAACAGTGCATTTTCTACTTGAGTGTTGGCCTTGATTTAAGACCTTCATTCTTCGGCTAAAGGAATAAAATATTATTTTCCGATAATTTACGTCAGGTTTTATTTTAAATTCTGCACTCTTATGTAGTCATTAATCCATAAGCATTTTTATGCACTTTTTTATTTAACATGTTATATGTGAAATGGACGAAACCTTTGCTTCGTATTGTATTTCAATGCAGAAGGAACTCAAGCATTTCCCCTGAAGCCGAGTAAAAATTATCAATAGAGATATTATAAGCGCTCTCAATTGCAGAAACAATGTTCTCTCTGTTGTTGTTTTTTAAATCAATTAATCAATTTAAAGACACTAAATAAATCAATAAGACCGTCCACTATTCGTGAAAAAAAAACAAACATATTTTCAAAACATGCATTGACTTTTTGTTTTTGTTGCGAAGTGAAAAGAATGATCGTTTATACGATTCCTGTATTACTTGTTCTGAAAAGAATATGTTACAGACCAGTGAGAGTTCGGGTCATAAACACACATATCATAGGTGTTAAACAAAAAATAATGAATGAATGTATTAGAACAAATATATTTACATAAAGTAGTGGAAAGAATGAAGTTGATGTCTCTAAACTCCTTACATGTAGATCTTGCCGGAGGACGAAAATGGCACGCGCAGCGGCTCCTGACTTCGAAGGAAAATGAGAAAGAAAGACAGCTTTCCAAAGATCGAACGGCTGGCAGTTGTAGACAGGGACAGTAATTAAAAAAAATAATAATCTCTCAATTCCTTGTCAATGACCCTAATATTAACCACGTATATCGAACTTTAAGCTGTACTAAAACCAAATCTTTAAATTGTTTTGCTAATATCTCATTCCTGGGTATGACGATAAACCTTATCCGCCAGCAAGGCTTCTGATCGGGAGATGAAAGCCTTTGGAGAGCGTGGAACAAGCTCTTAATTGCTGCTGTTTCCAGGTCGACCTTTTTCTAGGGTGGTAGTACCTGTTAGGGTCCCAGATATGGGAAAATTGTAACCCCCCCAAATAAAAAAAAACAAAAACTGAACGTATAAAACAAAAACTTTTACTTTTTTTTTTTTTTGGAGAGCCCATTGCTAAGACCTCATCCTGTCTATATATGTGTGCTCCGATTCCGAAGTGTGCTGTTTCTGTAGAGAATGTCAATACTGGTCCATTCTCCTATGGATCAGGAATATTAAGGAATCAGCACATATGCTAGGCCACAAATATCTCCTGAACCGACAAAGCATAGACATGTATACAATATGGGAACCAGTAATAAGGAGTGCCAGTGAAAAGCAATAATAACAGCAAAAATTGCAATATGAACTCTGGTAAAAATAAATGCAATGATAACAGCAAAAATTGCAATATGAGCGCTGGTAAAAATGGTTGCTGAAGACATTAGGTTTATAATACCAAGAAATTCATACGCAGATGTCCTCAAGGACGCATGGAACAGTGGATATAGACAATAGTTAGATCGAATGACAGGACCCAAAATTTTGTGAGATCAATACCTGGTTAAGGCAGTGGAGAAGTTGGAGAGGTGAATTAAAAGGAGATAACTAGAATAGTCTACACCATCAAGGGAAATAAAATGTTCAGTTCGACATTCCAACCAGCTGAAGAAGGCCGGAGCGTACAACGGCCGAAACGTTGGGATAAATGTGGCAACAAAGCTGAGGACAATAGTCCGAATAATGTAAATAGCGTATAAGAAATTAATTGTCCAGGATTTCTAGAAAATTGTAGTGGACTCTATCCTGGCAATTTTAGCAATACATCTCAAATTCAGTATAAGTTTCTCGTATAAGTTACGTCATGCGCAGAAATGTTTCATAGAGGTTGACAAAACTGGACACGAATATATGAAGCCTTATGCTCATTTTAATTATTTCATGCGCATAATAAACATTTTAAAAGTGCTGAAATACATCTAATACCAGTTAATATTAATATATTGTTTTATTTTGTTGATTTTGAGGTGATATATGCCCGAATTGCAGTAATTTTCGATAAGCAACAAGTTAACCTACAAGAGCAGGCGACAGATATGTAACCAACGTAAGTATTTAATATACTATTAGTAAATATATGAACAGCAGCTGTCAATTAATTTTAAATTAAATTTAGTATATTACCTCTCCAATACCAATAATATATAGAAAACAAACCATTATGTTCTAAATTGGTAACACATGAAGAGGACTTAATATTTTAGGATATGTGTCAGACAAGTTTAGACATTACAAATATCAGGTTCTACGCACGAGATTTGCTCTTCCTGCTTCGGCAATTTTTATGTATTATATATTGGGTATTAAGATTTATCGGCCTGTACCTTTGAGAAATTCTACTAAAGAAAATATTTCCTCCAATAGGGATCAACCCTACGATCTCCTGTGATATATTACTAAGATTTTTTGAATTCACAGGCCGGTATACTTAAAAGACTGTTTAATAAATATAAAATGAGACTTCTGGTTCAAATAATATTTTTACACTGTAACAACGCTTGAATAAATACAGATGTTGGGGTAAAAATGAAGCATATTCTTTAGAAAAGATATATATATATATATATATATATATATATATATATATATATATATATATATATATATATATATATATATATATTATTCAGTTATTTTAGAATTCATTGTATTGGATTTCCACTTTCTCAAAACGATGATAAGTTCAGCTATTTTCATTTTTTCCTCCTTTTAATATTCAATTATGTTTTAATGAAAGGAACAAGAAATAAATAAGACAACCACATATAAAAAGGAAAGGGTTTGACTTGTTTCTTGAATTCAACCAATCAAAACGTCGAATCACTGCAGTGCGCTTATAAAAATAAATATATATCTTTTATATAAATATGAAAAGTTTTGTTTACATAATCATTTGAAATGCTAGGAAGCGAAAAACTATTTTGGCGGCCATTGGTCAAAGTATAACATGAGTAAATGATGTATATTTCAATATCCGTTTCGTTCAACTCTTTATAACACAATGGCTTTTTTTTTCCTTTTGAATAATTTATCGCGTCTGACGTAATTGTATATTTCTACTTTTTCATGGGGTAATGTTTGATTTCTCCAAAAATATCTGGATTGCTAATGTAGATTATAACTTTACTTTGAAAAATGCAACAGCAGATTTTTCTAAATCATATTCTAACTCGGTTTTGCCTTGTGCCTAACGTAGAGAAAAATATTAATTATGAAATCTACATAAATGTTTCGTGCTCTCATTATAAAATTCGAAAAAGCTATTCAAAATGTTGTACATTTTATAGCCGATATCGCAAAGCTTCACAAATGTTCAATATGTTCGCCAGCACAACTCACGCCGTCAGTAGTCCAGCTCTTGTCAAACACGCAGTAGTATGTCTTGCGTAACATTCTTAAGTGCCTAAGTGATTCCCTGCTTAGAGTCCTCTAGGCTTGTAGGAAGAGAGAAAATATAGACCTGTCCTTTGACATAGCTGTATAGGAAAAAATAGCAAGGTGCCAAGCCAGATCAATGAGGTGGTCATTTCAACAAGACATTGCCATTATCATTGTCACGCCCGACCCATCTTCCTGCTCGATTCTCATTGAGATATGTGCGCACAGTCAACTTAGGTTTTACACATTTTATTAAAATTTGAGATGATTCAAGAGAGAAATGTCTATGTTGACTACGAAATGAGGTCAATTTTGGAGGCCCCCTGGATATATTCCCCCCGCCTCTGACAATATTTGCAGTACAAACTACAGTTGAAGTAGAAAATGGTATGCTCATTTTCAAAGAAAACATTTATTTCTCATTATAGTAAAACAATTGAATAGACATATTTTTCACTCCTACTTTTCTCTCAATTTATCGTTCTCTACAGCTAAATTGATCATAGAATATATATATATATATATATATATATATATATATATATAATGGACAAAGTCCGACAATTATTTTAAGACATTTTTGTTTATACGTTCTTTTTATAGATACAAATATTTAAGTGAATGCTCAGTTTATAATAAACAGCATCAATTCAATATCCCAGCCTGAATGTCGGAGAAATTTTTATAGAAAATGTGCGTCCTCCGACAGGAATCGAACCTGCATTGTATACGGAACAGTCATACTAGCCTGATGTGCTTTTACCGATGCAGCCACAGAGGATCGTTTCGGTTAGCAAGGTTGATTTTACTGTTTTTAAACTACAATTCTCCATGTTTTTCTCTCATTCATTCATATGTTCAAAATAGGTAAAAATATGCCCAAATGTAAGATATATATATATATATATATATATATATATATATATAACGAAATGAAATTAACTCTGTCACTCTTTTTTGGCTTCACATCCCTGTATCATATCATTTCATGACCTTGCTATGTATGCATCTCCACAAAATTCTATGTACTTCTTGTGTCTTTACTATCCATCTTCTTCTGCCGCTCATTTATATAAACTCAACAACTTTATTTACAATTTAACCCTTACTTCGATTGTCTAGAATGTGCCCGGCGATTATTAAATTCTCGAAGTCTTTCCTCTCTAATTATCTTCAAATTCTTTGCTGTCACTTTATGATTGCAATCAATAGTCAGCTTATAGTGTATACTCTTCTTGAAACTTCCACATTATGCATATTCTATTCTGAAAATTGATCGGGATAACCTATCTGTCGCTTCAGTTCTTTCCTTCATCTGCAAGGAAATTGTCCGATATTGAATGCCATATAATAAATTACGTATTATAGTCAGGGACACTGTTCCCTTAAATCTTGCATCAACTTCTGAATGGCATACTTCGCTTTCCTATTCATATTGCAAATTTCTGTATCATACTTCCGCCTGTCTGTTAATATATTTAATAGAGAGTTTAATTTGCTATGTCCCCGATCTGTAACTCGAAACTTGCGATATCCCCATTTTCTGACAACTGTGCATTCTGAAACGTAGTGTTAATGGATATTCGTTTGTTCTTATTTCCTCCATTTGTCTTGTCGCTTACTTTTCCATCTGGATATCTGCAGAAAATACACGATGATATTTTGCTCTTATATAATGAATCAATTCGTATCGACATTTACCGTATATACTTGTGTATAAATGTACATCATGTATAGTGCGATAACTAAATTGTTTTGTGGAAACCATGATTTCTTCGTATAGTCTTTATATAATGTATCCTCAGCTTTTGATCAATACTACTAGACCTTCCGTAGTCAAATATTGCAGGACTGGGCATCATTCTGAACATATATTATAGCAGAGGAAGACATAGAAAATAGGCGGTATCGAATAAAAAAATACCTTTCGAATGCTAACATTATGAAACACAACATTGTTAACGAAGAAAAGATTACTAAACTATATTGTAATATTGGTTCTACTCTGGCTGAAATATACTTCAGCAGTAGGATGATCAGAATAATATGGCCGGAATATATGGGTAATTAGATCGTTACAAGGAAAATATAATTAAAATCAGAAAGAGACTGTTGACATAATAGGCGCTATAAAATCTGAAACGGTTTTTCATTTGTCATAGTTCTTCAAATATTTTTCCGGAATCTCTATCCCATTTTTTACACATACTGTAGGCATGAACAGACCTAAAGCGTAAATCTTTTGCTTTCAGCTCATTCTAAAAATTGGGTATGGAATTAGCTTAAATCCATTTCATAAAAATCTACATGAATCTTTTGTTTCTAGCCATTCTGAAAATAAGATGAGCACTTACTTCAAATTCAATTCAGAAAAGCAGTGAGTATGTATAAATTGCGTTCAACATTAACTGAGAATTATAAAGAAAATTTTCCAAATAAATTTAAATTTAAAAGTCATTCATATTCATTTACTTTAATCACGAGAACCGCCAGCTTAACGGATAAATTACAAATGATTTATTACTTAAGTATGCACATATATACATGTTTATTTATTTTTTACTTTCAACTTTTGATCTGGAAAAGGTTATAAAAAATTGATGCAGGATAGATTCCTGTCGAAGGCTAAATTTTTAGTAGGATTTCTCAATTTAGGGCACTTTTTACGAATGTAATAAAATAAAAAATAAGGGCTAACAACTCAAACACGTGCACTTACTAAAATAACGTTTATAGCAAAAGAAATATATATATATATATATATATATATATATATATATATATATATATATATATATATATATATATATATATATATATACTATATTGTTACAGAAAAATTGTCCAAATCGTGTAAAAGCATTATTGTTCATTTGTCAGATTAAGATTTGAACTGTTGTATCTTAAAAATTATTAAAAATATCGTTATGGAATTTTCCGAAATTTTATAACATTATTGAACGGTACTTTAAGCAGTAAGAATGTATAATTACTCTGCAAGCGTAAAAGAGGAACCATGAACTAATTATAGCTAAAGATCGGATGTTTAAGAGGGGCTGAAATAATGTTTAAATATAGATATATTATTCCAGGATTATTTTCCTACTTATTCAAGATGATATTCGCCCTTTCTACCCTTCTAAGCTTTCTATCCTTGAGTAACAATGTACCACAAAGGTCATGGCTGAAACTCCCCTCCCGTCTTGTGGATTTAATTGGATTTTTCTAATTGACCTCTTTAGCTCTAATTGAAATGATGATTTCTCTTCCTGTCGTGACCTTATCCAGTTTTCCTCTCTACTATTAACTCTTTTTTAAACTTATTCACCCTTTTCTTGATAGTTATTGAATGGACTTTGAAGATAGAAGCCAGTGTATGAATATTAGTAGCGTTACTGAAGACCTGAATGATTTTCCTCTCACCATTACTCCTTTGTGAAGACAGTGGGCCTGACAAAAAGGATTTTAATATTTTCTATCTCTAGTTGAATAACTCACAGGGTTTTCCAGTGATTCTTACGACAAATAGTTTTTCAAGAAGTGGGTAAACATTTTATCTGAAAACATCAAGAAAGAAACTCAGTTAGTTTTGTGTATTTTTTAGATATTAAACATTTTGTGGGATGGATAATCATGGTGTTATGAATTTTTCTGCTACACCCCGGTACACACACGTACACACACATGCATATATATATATATATATATATATATATATATATATATATATATATATATATATGTATGTATGTATGCATGTTTGTATAGTAATAATACAATATGGTAATCCTTATGACATTTTCAGGAGGATTTAGATCCAGGGAAAACAATATGTCAAAAATTGACAGAGCAAAATTATTATTAATTAAAGAATATCGAACACTTAAAATCTCATAGATAACAATTTAAGCTCTCATAAAATAAAACTATTACCTATGAGATTTTGAGTGTTTGATATTCTTTAATTAACGATAAAATTATAATATATATATACATATATATATATATATATATATATATATATATATATATATATATATATATATATATATATATGTGTATATCATTCATATATATATATATATATATATATATATATATGTGTATATCATTCATATATATATATATATATATATATATGTATATCATTCATATATATATATATATATATATATATATATATATATATATATATATATATATATATATATATATATAGGAATGATATATATTATGTTCAGAACGCAGTGAGATAATATCACGAACAATGAAAAGTTTTCCCAATGCTGAAAGCAAATAGTTTTCTATGATTCGTTTAGGGAAGATTCTCACTTTTAAATAATGCAATTCACTAATGATTGCTTCAATAATTAAACATTGAAAAATATACGCAGGTGGATGAATTCTCAGTTCAATCACTGATAGCCTTCAGTAAATAGTTTTACTTTTGATATCAAAATTTGTCCTCGACCACTTTTTTATAACTTTCTTGGCTGTGCATTTAACACGAATGGTTTCCGCTCACTTCCCCTCTTCCACGAACAAACGACCTTCTATCAGAACCTGGAGTTTTTTTGTGTTCTTGCAATATTATCTGTTGCGTCATATTGCGTTCTTTCATTGATTGCTCGATTTGTTTCTTACGGCTTAACGACATTTTGATGGCTATTTACAACCAAAACAGTCTGTATTGTGAGAATTATATTATTACAAAGGCCAAAACATTTGGATAACTGCAACAAAGATGAGGGCGATGCGAATAATATAAATCACAGAAACTATATGGATAAATTTATAGGTTGTCTATAACATTATTTGCAATTATTACACATATGGTTATCTATGATTGTTTAAAGTAAGCAGTAGAATCGAAGACAATTTGCCCCAGACAAAGTTTGAAGCTACGTACCAAACGTTAGAATCATATTGGACGTGTAATTCACGTCCATGGATTAGCTCAGAAATGTTTAACTGTTAGCCGAAACCAAGTCTACAGTCTTCCAAAGGTAAATATTCATGCTTATTATATTGTATTACGAGGTTATTTCAGATCTTAAGTTTGATTGACTTGTTTTACGGTTTATCAACCCTATAGGTGTTATTGAAAACCGAAAGATAATTTTGGATTTTTGGATTGTTATCATCAATTTATATAAGAATCTCATCAATTTTTGTTTGCAGCTACCCTTCCTACTATTTAACCCGTAACTGGGGTAAGGGGGAAATGGATTCATACGTTTTTTTAGAGTATTTCGCCGTGCTGTTATCCGATATCAATTCTATTATAACGTAATCCTCCAGTTTCTCATTCTATTCCTCTCTCCATTGTACCACCCGCACATGGTGTCTCCTTCCGACACCTCTTTCAATCGAAAGTTTATTAACGGTGACGTCAGTCATTGAATGAATACCTTTTGTTGAGACGACGACAACAACGATGATGATGATGATGATGGTGATGATGATGATTTAAGGACTCTCTATCATAGACATCATAGAATGAGAAGAAATATATTTCAGAGTTAAACAAAAAATTAAAAAAAAAAACTCCTCTTTATTTTATTGATTCGAAAATAAATTATTCAAATCCAAGACAGAGTACGACTCTTATTTTAGGATGTGTCTTATTAGTACGAAATTTGACTGGATTTTAACACGAACGACATGAGATTAGCTTGCTATATAGAGCCTAATCGATATGCAATCATTGAGCCAATAGATTCCAGTTTCTTCTCTGTATTTTTATCTGGATTCAAAGAAATACCATGTGCATAATTCCTGAGGGTTTACTCTCACCACTAAGCAGCTCCACTCCATTCTTATTAGAAGTAGGAGAGATAGGGGCTAACCTTTCGCACCTGCGGCGTTTCAATATCGAAATAACCAGGTATTTTCCAAAATCTATGTACGCATGGGAAACCATTTTAAACATGGCTTTGATTCGTAATCCGTTCGAATGGTCGTGTATTAAATACACTTTCATATTTTGTTCTTCTATTTCTCTAAAGCTTATACCGTTTTTCTCCTTTTCCTTTCCCCCCCTGGCTATTTGCGGCGATACGAGCGAATCTTTTTCTTTATTCGTTTTACTTCTTATTTCTGTCACCCCCTCAAGTTAAAAACATATTAATTTATTTATCTATTTTACCTCTACTGAAACAGCCTGGTTTTTTATCTATTGTATTCAATCCAACTCTCTCGTCTCTTATTTACTATACTTCGTTAAGTTTTCGGGTCTATTTATACTGTTCTTCACTTCTGTTTATAAATGTTAAAAGAATTCTCTTTCCTCGCTACCCAAACAGGTTGCAAAGAGAAATCATAACCCATTTACAGAGTGAGTCTAAATAATGTTCCATTTTGTTACAACGCTGGTCGAATCTAGTAACCTTTAATGCATAGGTACTGGACACCGAACTTTCAATTTTCGTTTGACATTTCCGAAAGGATATGTAACATGATAGAACCATAGATAAATTCAGATGATGCATTCGCCAAAAAAAATAATACCTTCAGTGATGTAAACTTCGAAAAGATTGTTCGAAAGGTTTAATGATCTATATTGTTATATCTTGTATCAAATTATGACAGGGAAACTTTTTTCTTTTACTTAAACAGACTGTAAAAGTCAGATGTTGGCCTTATCTTACTTTTTCCCTTTTTCTACTCATCGAAAATGGCTCAATATGTGTTGGCATTTGCATACATAATCTGGTATCCCCAAACAATCAAAGGGAAATTTTGACAACTATCAAATAAGAATAAAAATTAAATTATAAAATCTAAATTATTATAACATTATTTCCTATATTGAACCAAATTACATCTCTTTAGCTAAATAGATATATATCAATCTCACCCTGTCCATATCTATCTATCTATCTATCTATCTATCTATCTATCTATCTATCTATCTATCTATCTACTTCATTTGTCTTCACTTTTATGATAATAGTGAATAAAATTTTCTCCATGCATGCAAACACGTCGACGTAACATGCTGGTTACATCATCTCATTCCTAAGAGTAATAGCTTGATTACATATCCCAATCTCCTGTCTAATTAATATGAGTGAGATTATACTGGTTATTATTGTAAGGTTAGCATGTGGTTGTGTGGGGTTAGCATAAAGATGAACCTTTATGATATATGGATTGAAGTCTTTCCCACCACAGAACATGAACCAAAAATTCAGCAGGTTAGTTGTATTTCTAAGGTAATTATCTTTAAAATCCATACATCTTCTTTAAGTTGACTCAGTTTCTGGTTTGATAAATTAAGTTATTTCCCTACAAAATTGTTATCAATCAAATAACGTTACTAAACATTGCAGAATATAGTTATATTTAAATGATAAATCACCTGATATGAATTTCACTTAAAAATAGTATTTTTATTAGAATATCTTATATTTTGCAATGTTTTGATATGTGATTATATATTTCGATAATTTTTCATCATATTCCACATAAATGTAAATATTCTGGATTATAGAATACGACTTTTAATTCATTTCTTGTAAGGATTAAATATATGTCGTCATAGCTTTATTAAACACAATTATTTAAATGCTTTTTAATTATTTAACGTGCGCGGACACGCACACACACATAAGCCCACACAGATATATATATATATATATATATATATATATATATATATATATATATATATATATATATATATATATTAGGTTGGTGCAAAATAAATGTCGTTTTCTCACATATGTTACATTTATATAGGATTTCTGAATTAATTCATTGATATATATATATCATTTTGATGCGCGTATTTCGCTCTATCGAATCGTGTTATTCATTACCGTTCTCAGTCTGTTCACTCATTTTTTTGCAGGCTTTTCGACAGCATGGACAAAATTCAAACCGCACGATTTTTTTGTTCCAGTTCAAACTAGGCCGAAAAGCTTCCGAGACAGCTCGTGATATCAATGATGCGTTTGGCCCAGGAACCACTAACGAACGTGTGGCACAACGGTGGTTCAAGAAATTTCGCAATGGTGACGAGAGCCTCGAAGATGAAGACGGTCGTGGCCAGCCGACTGCGATTGATAACGAACATTTGAAAGCCTTAACTGAAGCCGATCCTCGCAAAGCCACACGAGAAGTTGCTGTTGAACTCGAGGTCGACCACTCAACAGTCGTTCGCCATTTAAAGCAAATAAGGAAGTCAAAAAAGTTGGACAAATGGGTGAACGATAATAAAAAAATCGTCAAAAAACGACATTATTTTTGCACCAACCTTATATATATATATATATATATATATATATATATATATATAGGTAAGATGAGAACGAATAAAGGGCAATTCCAAGATTCGTAACCTTTAAAACGAGGGCCCAATACAAAGTAGAACAATATTCTTTATGTTAGGATTTTACATCAAAAACACGTCAAAATTGCCACACATTTGCAGTCATGTTGCGATTCGAGTTATGGCTTTATTAAACACGTAAAATTATTTAAATTCTTTTATAATTATTTAACGCACGCACACACATAATTACACACACACGCATACTAGCAAACACACATGGGAACATTTGACGAGTCCCATATCTATCCCTTCAGTGATAGCGACTGTGTATTCTATATAAGATGTATCGATGATACATTCTGTGTATACACAGGCAGTAAGGATAAACTCACTCAATTTGTTATGACCCTAAACCCGATGCACGACTCAATTAAGTTCAGTTACGAAAGTTCAACAATATCGGTAACATTTTTAGACAGCCACATTCACAGAGATAAAAACAGAAATGTTCAAACTACACTACAAACTAAAATCAACGATACACACAACTATCTACACTTTAAATCTCCCCACCCTAAACAACTCAAATAGAACCTTCCCTATTTTCAAACACTTCGACCCAGAAGGATGTGTTCCAACAATGATGAACTAAATAAACACAAGCATCAATTCACGACACGTGGCTATAAATAAAGCATACTCAGGAAACAAATAAATGAAGAAATTTCTACATCTAATGTACAAAATTAAAAATAAGTCCAGACGCATCCCTCTAGAAAACACTTTCAATCCCACTTTTCCTCCGCTATCACAGATAATCAAAAGTCACTGGGGAATGCTACATCTCCAACCAGACCTAAAAATTTTGCTTGAGGAGCCCGGGCTTCTAGTCTATCGTAGACCTCAGTACCTTAAGGGAATTATAGATAATAACCACATTTGTGAGGTTATGGTAATGCGTAAGACCGAAAATGAAAACAACAGAATTTTCCCAACAATTCAACAGCAAAAGGATCTTAAACTGAAACCACATTAGACACGCCAATTCGTTCACTAGCTCTAAATCTACTTTCAATATCAGCCACGACTCTAAATGTAGAAGTCATAACATTACCTTTTAGAATGCACATTATTGTAGAAATAATTCGTGGGAAAATTTGAATGGTCCTTTCACTACTGTATTAGTAATTATCGTGATCGAATTAAGTTGGCTCCCCACGAAAGATTATTACTTGTAACACAACATTTACGCCTAAAAAATGATGATTATAAAAGACATGCCAAATTCACTATAATTGAAAAAAATTAAAAAAAATTAAAAAAAAGACAAGAGACAAAAAAGATAACATTAGAAAAATTCCAGAAGACCATGATGACAAATGGATTTTACGAGTCATAACACTCCATCTAAAGGGGTTAACCACAAGTATAGCAATATAGTATTAATATATAAACCCATAAATCAGGGCCTACCCACATTTTTCACCTACACACATGCTTGCGGAGGTATTCAGTTCTCACACATATACACACACCCATATTAAAATATACTAACACACATCATACACCCACCCGAAGTACTAAATGATAACATATACTTAACGCAAACACATCCCATTACCAAGAGCCAATAAAAATGTCAAAATGAGTACTAGAATTCAAAGTCACAACAATCTATCCAAACTCTTTCTTAAAAAAAACAACTTGAAAGAGGCCGTTTTACGAACACAATGACTGAAAAAAATTAACGATAAAAATAAATGAAAACTACAGATAAAGTAAATTTTCTTCAGAAAGTCATTTATTCCCGTAGTTCACAGCTACTAACAAGCAGGATTTTTTTTCCTGATGATAGCAATCCTGGCCAAAAGTAGTCGAGGAACCGAACTGAAATAATAAAACTAAGAAATATTAATATACAACCCAGTGTGTCTGAAATTAATTAATTAGAAAAAACTTAACTAAGACTTATAAAAAAGCCCAGAAAAAACAATATAAATATGGTTGACAGTATCAATAGAACTAGTAAAATGATTACTGAAAAATTAAGAATAAGTGATAGAGTTGGAAAACTGGCCGAAAAGGAGTGCTACATCACTCTTAAGGACCACAAACACGATTTTGAGGAAGACCCCACTACCAGAATGATAAACCCTACTAGACCCGACAGAGGAAAGACAAGCAAAAAAATCCTGGAAAGGATCACTAGCCAAATTAAAAAACACCTTGGATTAACACTCTGAATTAACACCAAAGAAGTCATAAACTGGTTTACCAACATCGAAAATAAGCCCGACTGCACCCTAATTCAGTTCGATATTGTCGATTACTACCAGTCAATATGAAAAGATCTCTTCACGGCTGCTCTGGAGTTTGCTACAGTATATTCTGACTTAACTAAGGAAGAAACAAACATAATTCTCAGTGAAAAGAAATCTATCATCATCCATAATGGGGACCAGTGGATTAAAAACACTAATGACAACTTTGACATTACCATGGGATCTCTAGACTCTGCAGAATCTTCCGACCGTTGTCGGTCTATTTATACTTTTCAATCTAACCGTGAACTAGACATCGGAGACATCGGGCTACACAGAGATGACGGGATCATGGTAGTGAGGAGCTCCACAAATTTTAAAACAGAGAAAATGAGAAAGATAATTTATAATGAATTCGGAAAACTAAATTTAAAAACAATAGTCAACACTAAATTAAAAAGTGTAAACTTCCTAGAGGCAACCCTAGACTTAACGAACAACGTTCACCTACCTTACAGAAAACCTAATACTAATCCCCTGTATGTACTCCCTAAGTTAAACCACCCTCCATCTATAATTAAGCATATACCCACATCAATAGAGAAACGAATCAGCATGAACTCAGCAAATAAGGACATATTCCGACAACACAGTAGTTTTTATAACACAACCCTGAAAAATAGCGGATACAAAAACGCTGACATAACCTATAGAAACGATAGTACCAATAATAAGAAAAACAGGAAAAGAAAGATCATCTGTTACACCCCCCATACAACCAAATGGTCAGCACCAAACTAGTTCCTAACTTTAATTGAAAAGCACTTTCCCACTAATAGAAAACTTAGCAAGATCTTTAACAAAAACACCTTAAAATTGAGTTACAGCTGCACTGAAAATCTAGAAAGAATCATAAAAAGACATAATAAGGAAATCCTAGAAAAACACGCAAGCCAAAACAGTAATAAAACTCATAAACTAAAATTAGATAATAACAACGAAAACTTATGTGAACTCTAAAAACTGCCCGTTGGAAAATAAATGCCTCACAAAATCCGTGGTATACCAATGCACTATCTCATCCATTGAGAATCCTAACACTGATAGGATATACATAGGCTCAACGAAGAATAATTTTAAAATTAGATGGAGGCAACACAAGAGCTCCTTCAACAATATTCAAAATAGAAATCAGACATCCCTATCCCAATATTTCTGGCATCTAAAAGAAACGAATAAAACACCAAAAGTAAAATGGAAAATAATAAAACAAGAACTTGTAAAACCTGGGATGACCCATGCCCTTTATGCGTACACGAAAAACTACACATCATTAAATTTCTAAATAATGAAAAAGTATTAAACCATAACGGTTTTTTGCCGACATCAACAAACTTTCGCATTAAATAATTAGCATAAAAAAATCCCATAGCTTAATAAAAGTCTTAAAAGCTTAGCCAAAACATTAAATAGGAAAAACCCGTTCTGTAGTCGTCAGAAAACAAAACAAAAAACAAATTGAAATTCAGTGCAATACGTTTTCTATATAAAACACCTACTTGAATAAAAAAAAAATCGATAATCAGATAGACAATAATAAAACACAATCCTCCCGACACATAACGACCTGTAGGCGCACCATAAAAATATCCCGCACTGGGAACCAACTAAAAGATGACCAACAACATTAGCCTTGAAATAGATACCCTACCCAACCTTAGCAAAACCTCTCAGAAGATGATGAATCTATAGATAAGAATTAACTCTCTGACCATTTAACGAAGAAAACTAGCATAGGCACCCCCACAAAAAACGAATTTTATGTCGGACCATGCCTAAAAACACGTGTTAACCAACAGATAGCTTATTTCTAAGATTTCGCTTGAAGATGAAACGAGACTAAACACCTCAATGCAACTTAATTTTAATAATTATTTGGATGATTTCGGCTCTCGTTTTTGAAACATGAGAACTCTTATGGAGCGAAGGAATCATATTTTTAAACAAAAAAATAATATTATAATAACGTTCTACTTATGTATGGAGCCCTGTCTTCTTAAAAATAAAAACAAAAATGATAAGGAACTCAGGATTATGCAACTAACGTGTTCTTTTCTATTTTCTGCATACCTATATATAACGACTTAAATTCATTTTAAAATTTCATATAAATAGTTATACATCCTGATGGCAATAAAAAGATACATTTTATTAAACAAGATCATCGAATTTCATTCATTCTAATAATTACATATAATATGTCTCTGATTTATTTAAAACAAAAACGTAATCACGTAAACAGACTTTAATAATTACATTTATAACGCATTGTATTCAGCAAGGGCACAATTCTAAGATTAAGTTTAAACAAACGCTAACATATAAACATTACTGAATTTGGGAAAAAAAGTCTTAAAATGATTTACTTATTGTAATCGAGGGTACTCATGTCAGAGTAAGTGAATCCTTTGTGGATAAGCTAAATAGATTTATGGTGCGTTCTAGTGATTTGGACACATCGATTTCTTAATATTAGATTTCCTGGAGTTTTGATACGTTATTTTCTGCTAGAATGACACAAACTGCATCCTGTATTTCACATTTGATTATGAAATTAATTGGAATCCCTTCTCAATCAATCCCAGATCTCATAAAGGGAAATTGTAAAATCCACTTATCGAATGTGTTCTGTAGTTATTGGTGAAGGGATTTTTTTTTAAATCAGTCCCGTATGAAACTTTTCATGTTCGCTGGTAAATTCAAGCATATCTCTAACTAAAAACCTGATCGGGACGTTTTTTGCTACTTTCATTCACTGAACATTGCGCTCAAGGTTTTTCAACAATGTGTAAGCTCTATGTGTAAATATCGTGAAAGATTGTTAACAGAAAATGTCATATATGCTTCTCGCTGAATGTTTTTAAAAGAGATACATATGTTGGAAAAGACCAAGGTTTTGATATCTCTAATTTGTAATTTGCATTTTGCATTCATCCTTTTGCTAAAAAACATGCATTTTGTCCTATTACAGTTGATGTTACCTCTTTTATCGTAGCTTTCTTTCACCAACTTCTGTACGTGTTTTCTTTTCGTGTCGGGTATCTCATTGTATGTGTAACATTATAAATAAATTTTCATTATTGGTTATCTAAACTATGGTATCCAAACATTTCATAATATATAATTCGTAAAGAATACGACAGTTAAGTTGTCTAGAGAAAGGTATGCCTGAGAAGAAACATTTAAGAACTAATTTGAATAATTTCATATAAAGGGTTGAATTTGTCAAGAAAAGTCACGCACATTCACTCTAAGGAATAAATAGTATCAGTTCTGATTAATGAATAAAATTGCAAAAATTCATTGATTACTTTATGAAGAAAATTGTGTACGTGAAGTGGTGGTATTATTATCAACATTATTATTATTATTATCATTATTATTATTATTATTATTGTCCATACTTCCCTGCTCCAGGGCTCTGTCCCTGTGTCTGGTGGTATCACGGCTACGACTTGCTTGGACCGGCTTTGACCAGTTTGGACCAGCTATGACAAGACAAGACCAGCTATGACCAGCTATGATTAGCTTAGACCAGCTCTAGTCAACTTGTACAAGCTATGACTAGCTAAGACCAGCGGCCCGAGTGTAACACTCGGGTCCTCACGTTAAAAACTGACATTGTGCCACAATTTGACTCAGTGGGAGGTCAATTAAATAAACCTAAGATATATTTTGTAAATCTGAGTATATGGGATGGGTAATGGTGTTACAAATTCGCGCAAGATGGGAATAATGGATTACGTATATAAACTAAGCTTTCAGAAACCTAAAATTGAAAATTTTTTTTCTTTTTTAACATCGGATTTTTATAAAGCCGAAGTTAATTATCAGGACGTAGGCAGCCATGGCTCTCCACGACTTCCTGACTTTTATAGGTCTTAATAAATTTTGTTTTTCTGTTATTTCTGTTTCACCATCCAATTACTCACGCTTAAAAAACATGATAAGCATTGTTTTCTATTGTCTCTCTTTCCTTCAATCTGCCCAGTGTGTATCAGATTTTCCAAATGCTCTTTCCCCATTATGTACCCTATAAACCCCAAATATCTCTTCTTGATGTTAAGTATAAATTTCTTTTTTTTTCTCCTATTTTCTCTAAAACATCTTTTTAATTCTATCATTGCTGTTAGGATACATGCTTTTATAACACCTTCGTTGTTTTACCAACTAAAATAAAACCGATTATTCATTTGTAGTTTTAATGGAGAGGAGATTGTTCGAAGGATTATGGCATCAAAGCAAAATATATACGAGCGTAACAATGGAAAAGAAATGATGTTTTCATGTAGAAATTTAAAAAATTGTATCGGGTTTGGGAAATCGGTGGAAAAGGCATGGATTCAAACATGAAATAATTTTATTTTCCAGACGTTAGATATGAATGGGTTAAATAAGAACTTAGCTGTCGTGTTTTTAATCTCCAGCTAGTTCATATCTTCTATTAATCATAACAAGATTAAGAATTACAAGGAAGAAACATATAACTAAAATGGCTTGATTACCGTCTATCGTGACCAAGGTCCTGGAAGTAGAAAACAGTGTGAAAAAAACGGTTGACTAAATGGAATAAAACTTTGTACACTATTTACAATATTTTGAACTCACGCCTCGTTGAACAATCAGTTCATCATAAATGAACTATTCTTCCTAATTATTTTATCGTATTTTAACTAATTCAGATATAAATGCTTATTACAACACATTGCACATTAATAGGTGAGTTTATCTCACATAAATTATTTTTTTAATAATTACTAGATTTCTTCGATCAGTGTCAAGTAAATTATCAACAATGCACATATGTTTACTACTTCCACTTAGTAAACTTTTTCAACCTTAAAACTTATTTTCTTCCTTTCGAACCGTGGTAAACCGTAGTCAAGCCAATACAATTGAAAAAATGTGTTGACTCCCGTTTATCATGTCAACGGCGGTCATGAAAGTAGAAACAAGTTGAATAAAATGGTTCACTATAGGGAATAACAATTTTTGATCTCTCCATCTCATGTCTAATTGAACATTTTTTGTCTCCCCCTATATCCTGTGTTAGTAATTGATGAATCCACTATTGTTTGTTTTAATTTTTCTAAAAATTTCGATATAATTTTATAAGAATTATAAATTTATAAAAACCATATACCCCATTAAAGCCCACGGTCCAATTTTGAGGACGATGGCTATTAATGGGTGACTGTTCTTGTTCCGCGTGTCGTGTCCCCTCAGCTTTCTACAACTTCTTGTTATTTATAGTTCTTAATAAATTTTGTATTTCTGTTATTTTCGTAAACCCTGTTCCACCATCCATTTACTCGAGATTAGTAAATTTATTATGCGTTTTATTCCTTTGTCACGCCTTCAATTTGTCCCGTAAGTATCAAATGTTCCATGCTCACTTTCCTCATTATTTGCCCCACAAATTTCATCTGCCTCTTTCTGATGTTAAGTAGAACTTTTATTTTGTTTCCATTTTCTCTGAAACGTTGAAGTTGTTCATATGTTCGGCATATGATATCCTCAGCATCCTTCTGCTGCTTCAAGTCTCTTCTTCATATGTAAGATTGCCCAGCATTCACTGCCATATAGGAGGAGAGATATCACATTAGAGCTCAGTGTTCTCTTTTCATTGTTTCTATTGGAGTTTTTATATCTCGTAATATTCTGCTTTGCTTTTGGAAAGCAACTATGTTTATCCCACTTGATGTGCTGAATTTTCTGTTCTCTGTTGAAACACTTCCCAGATATTTATTTTTTGTTAGTTGTTTGATTTTGGCATCCCTGATTAGTAATTTGCATTTTGGGCGCATCCTTTTGATAACAATCATATATTCTGATTTCCAGCAGTTGATATTTCATCCTTTCTCTCTTTCCTTCACAACTTTCTGTAGATATTTTTTGTATTTTTTACTGTGTTTGCTATCAGCATTGTATCATCTGCATATCTAATGCCGTTAAGAATTTGGTTCGCAATAATAAATCCTGGTAAGATTGTTTATTCTCTCTGAATCGCTTCGCTGCATAGGTTGAATATGTCCGATAAGAAGTCACATCCTTGTCGTCATCTTTTTCTGTTTTTTGTATATCTGGTAAACTAACTCTGCATGTACAGGTTCTTGATTTTTCTCATATCCTTCCCAGAAGTATATTCGCTTTCTTATTTGTATGTAGTTGATTATTTTCTACTTCTTTGTATGTACACTATTTACAATATTCAGTCAATAGTTCTCATCTTTGTCACTATATTTATTACAACTTTTCGGCCGTTGTACCCTCCGGCCTTCTTCAGCTGATTGGAATGTCGAACTGAAACCTCTATTTGGCTCACTGGGGTAGACTGTTCTAGTTCCACGTGCCATGTTTAATGGATGTCAGTTATCTCATGTTAATTCCCCTCTCCAAGTTCTCCACTGCTTAACCGGGTATTGAACTCACACTCTTTGGGTCATGTCACTGGATTTAACTAACGCCTTTATCCAGTGTTCCTTGTGTCCTTGAGACACGTTGAACTGGAACAGTCTACTCCAGTGAGCGAAATAAAGGTTTAGTTCGACATTCCAACCACCGGAAGAAGGCCGGAGTGTACATTGGCCGAAACGCTGTAATAAATATGACGACAAAGATGAGAACAATAGTCCGCATAATGTAAATAGTCTACATAATACCTCATCTCAGAAATATAGACACATTCTTTGTATGTGTGTGCATTTGTATGCGAGTACGTGTGAACGTGTGGGCATCTGCACATACTTAGGAGGTCTTGATTATTTTCTTCTTTTCCCAAATTTTTTTTGCGACCCTGTTATATATATATATATATATATATATATATATATATGTGTGTGTGTGTGTGTGTGTGTGTATGTGTGTGTGTGTGTGTGTGTAATCGGCAGAAAAACGGGGCCAGTCACTGATAATGGAATCCACGAAAGAAATAAATAGATTTACATTGACTCGCCATCTAATAGAACCAGTTCGGTGCTACAATGGTATTATATATACCGAGTCATTTGTGAACTAACCTAAATGACGACGCACTCATTATTGGTGGAAAATAATCAGAAAAACGATGACCTGTTAAGTGTATTTTTAAATGACATCACATCAGTTTACAAACATTAAAATTCCTATTTGATGATTTTTAAAAAGAATATTTGTATAAAAGATTGTTAATAATTTTTAATACATAACCAGTTCACTGCCATTAACCCTAAACTTACCCTAACCTGTAACACTGACCCTATCCCCTAACCTCTAACAATAACCACTAACACTAACCCTAACATATCTTATACTTCCAAAAGTTAGTAAATATAGTATAGTAGAAAATGAATAGTATTAGGTTGGTGCGAAAATAATGACGTAATAATGTCGTTTTTTGACGTTAAAAAATACGTCACAAAACGACATTATTACGTCATTATTTTTGTACTAACCTAATAGATATCATAGTATAGTTGGAAATGGACAGTAGATATCATACTATAGTAACACCACCGGTTCGATATTTAATTTACAGGTGGCACTAAAGAATATTTATCAGGTCGGTTAATTCACTAAACATTACGTCAAGTGAAGGAGGCTACTTTAAATCAATAATTACCAATTCAACTCTGCTGACAACTGGACTGTTTCAGGGCAACTTTTCTCTTTTTTTAAATTTGCAGTTGATTTAATTTGAAATTAAAGCCAAATATTTTCTCCACGGGTTAAGTTAATTCCTAGTGTTTGAATGCATCAACAATTTTATTTCCTTCATTCAATTATTTCCATGAAAAGCGTTCTCACAACTTTATATATAAAGAGTCGGTTTTATTAATACTGATATTTATAGATTATTTCTAATCTAAAGAGAACATATACAGTGACTCTGTCTTATTAAATACGCGCTTAAAATATGTCATTCATTCAAACGATTCCATATATAGTACCCCAGATCTATTAAACGCATATGCCAGTTCTGCCGTGATTGCATATATCTCTGCCCGATGTTATTAAGCACTTACCTCTAAATATTTCGTTTATTCTAGTCATAATTATATAAGGAGAGTTGTATTAAACATTCAGATGAAAGCACCCATAACCTTTCACGATTAGATGCATTACTTTTCTTATTAATGACAAAAGACATTTCAAATTTTATTTGTTCCGCAGAGATGCAAATTTAATAAAGCAGTTATTAAATACTCATTCTAATGAAATTTCGTATTTATTTAACGTTATGCCAGAATATTAAATCATTTACATGAGTAGAAATATTATATAAAGTCACTAATTTTCTAAAGACATTCATCAAATCGTTCTAATGGGATTCTGGAAATTCTGGTCTGAAGGTGGAAATAGATCATAATATGAAGTTACTTATATAATTAACTATAGTGAAATATCTATCCTATAGAAGGTTTAATTTTCATCACTTCCAGCTTCTTTAAAAATTACCCTAAGACATAAAAATTGTCAAATCATCTTTACGAAAAACAAAATTATTTGGGCAATAGCGAAATTTAGCAACGACTAACGGTTATTTTACAGCAAGATTAAACCCTTTTCATATGCTAACGCTGAAAAGCACTAAGTCCGTAGCTATGAGTTAATGCATGCATTTCTGAGAAATTAAGAATCTTGTATGTATAATCTCTTATCCAACATTCCAACATATATACAACAATAAACGTAAATAATTTTTTGATAGGCTGCTTTTTTTCAAAATTAAGTAGGTGACTTCCGGTTTATCGAAAGGATAGCTCACTCAGAAAACTACATTTTTTTGCCAAAGTCAGATGAGAAATCCAGGATTGGGGCGGGTTCAAATTTCATTATATTTCATTATAGCATATCTTATTGCGCATTATATGGCTATACAAAGTGAATATTTTCAAAATATTTTAACTACTATATAAGTCCGGAAATGTTTTTCCTTCAAGAGACATTAGCACTTTATCGTTAGAAAACTTAAATTCGTTTGTACAAAGCTTAATTGCATTAGAGACTAAAATGATAGCAAATGTTTACATGTTAATAATTTCAAAATAAGGGGTAGCGCGATGTCTTTTAGCTTATTCGGTGAGCTCAATAAAATAAGTGTGCAAATATAAGCAACCAAAAATCTTTTTTTATTATTATGGCTCAGTATCTCTGTTTATCTAGCTATTGTCTATCTCTTTCTCTCTCCCACTTATACGACGAACACTTTAAATCACAAGGCCTAGATCTTTATAACCTACAGCCCTTAAGGTCAAGCACCATGTTAAATTCTAAGTTGGTGCAATGGTTAGTAATTTTGTATATGAAATCGTAGATTCCGTGCTCATATTTCTCTTGGGTTCGTTACATTAACTTACGGGAAATATCCTTTGAAAATGTATGAATGGATCACTTACGCCCAAATAACGTTGGGAATAGTAGGAATCGATTTAGTCTCCATGCTACGTTTTAGTATCTTGTAAAAGCATTGTTATTTTAGGCCTAGGGTCACATCCCATTGAAACACCAGTTCCCGTACGATCAACGAAGTTAAATAAAGTCGAAACAGGTCATTATCTAGATAGGGGAATTGCTTGTGAATACTAGGTGCGGTAAGCGTGAATATGTGGGTGGAATATTGGATAAAGGATCGTAATTGGAAGTCAGAGAGCCTAGTTCATTATATTCACTTAGGAAAGTTATTGGTTCATCTCTTTTCCACAAAGTTATCGGCTAAACAGCTGTATCAAGAAATCATTATTATCCTCCAAAAATTCTCCCAATCTGAAATTATTTTCTAGATTCAAATAACCTGCAAGCAGTTGATAAACTGTAAAAAAAAAAGCAATCCGTCATCGAAATTCTAAAGAAAATTTTATCGCAATATTAACTCTGAAAAAAAAATACAATCATTTTTTTATTATTTTAAATAACGTTCAATTTGTTGTTAAGCCGTAAAGCTAGCCAATTAAATCTAAGAACTCAATTAACCTCCTACTGCTAAGGAGCAAACAAATAATATGGCGTGTATATAGTTTGTAGTTGAATATCAGAAATAGAATCAATGAAGATGATTTCAATGTCAAATATTTTTTTTATCGTTTGGAATGTAGATTCAGATTTCCTGTGAGGTTTTTACTCTAAATGATTATATATATATATATATATATATATATATATATATATATATATATATATATATATATATATATATGTAGAGAGAGAGAGACAGAGAGTCAGAGGGAGTAAATTGTCGCCAGTTCATATTTTTTTAATTTCGAGCATGCGGGTTGTTTGTTTCCGATTTTGTCGACTGCACAGGAGAGATGCAAAACTTGGGTACCGTCTGTGATAAAGAAGAGCACCATAACCCAATTCTCCCCGCCAGAAATATGTAAAAGACATTCTGTACTATATGGCTTCTAAGCTCCAACCCAAGTATTTCACAGTGTTTGAGTGTTAATCAGATTATAGTGAAGAAGATTCGTAAAAAGTTGGGTATCATTTTCAGTCAATATCATAGTGTTTGGAGTGATCATTAGTGATGACTATGTTATATCTCCATCCATATTTCCTCAGGGCCTACATGAAGTGCCTTGAAGAGGTAGTACTGTCATGGTCCATAAGATGGCTACTGGAAGAAGCTATGTCTGGTAACAGAACTCGGCACTATAATACACAAGTAGTAGAACTCAGTCATGGCTTTCAGACAAATTCTGAGACCACATTACCCCTTACAACTGGCCATACTGCAACCCCTTGATTATTATGTTTAGGTCGAAATTGAGCGAGAAAGTAACAAAACTGCTTGTAGCACCAAATATGAACTGAAAGAGAAGCATTATGGCAGCATGCACTAACGTAAAAAAGGAGACCACCCAGAAGAGTTGCAGATGATTCCGATGTCGTCTGGAGGCAGTGATTAAAAAATGACGATTTTATTGAATAAATTTACTCCTTGGTAATTCAAGATAATTTTATGTAATTTGGCAGATATATCTGTTAAAATGAGATGTCAGTGTCACTTTCATTTTTACATAATTTATCCCTCGCACCCTTTATATATATATATATATATATATATATATATATATATATATATATATATATATATATATATGCCTGTCCACGTACTCAATACCGGAAAATCCTTGTTGACAACAGAACTATACTTAAACATGAAAACAATAAACAAAAACTAAAAATTCTTGAAGCTTTATACATAACACTGTTGAAACCTAACTTGAACAAAATAAACTATGAAATCTCCATAAATATCCTTAAATGTCTATAATTTATAGCAGAAGCCATTGGTTTATACTAACGGCTTCCCATACTTAATACTTCTTGTTTTTCACTCTCGCGTGGTCATGTGTGACGTCACGAGCTGCGACGCGATTTTCGCTTCCGTGTCTCGTATATACGAGTTTGTTACTTGGAAATTTTCATGCAGCAAGGGCGAACTATCATTGTTGTTTCGTCCGTGTGTTGTTTTATTTATTGATATTGTCATCATTGATAATGGCTTATGTAAGCCGAAAGCTTAGATTGGGTTAAAACATGCATCAATATGGTGTTTTCCTTTCATCCTTCAACGATAATGTGATTAAAATTATCAGACAATATGAAATGAATTTACTTAAAATAAATAGGCAAAACTTGTTTATATTATTTAATTAAGCATGCATTAATATATATATATTTTTTTTTTCTTCAAATGTCATTATATTGATTGGAAACATAGTATTTAAAACAGACATCCAATTAGAAAAGGAAATATATTCTCCGGAAGGGAGTGAACCTGCATCCACCCTTTGAAGACAAACCACCATTTGATCTGGCGTGTTTAGTGCTCGGCCACGAAAAACATTGCCACAAGCCAGATTCTATTAACCTTTTTAAGGAAGCGGTGTGTGTGTGTGTGTGTGTTAGCTTAAAAGCCGCCCTATTGAACAGCACTTAACCTAGTTCATGCGGATGGATATTGATTGGGCATTCATCGCAATAATGAGGAGATGCGATAAGCAACAATAAACTATAGAACAACTCAAAATTGATTGCTGCCTTTAACCATTACATTAATATTTAATCTTACCTTTTAAAAGCTCAGTTCTTCTGTCATCATTTACTTTAAAGACAGTTTGATGCACGTAGGTCCTTCTTTTTCGTACAAAGAATTATTTTTTTTATTTCCTGGATGGGTTTCTCTGAATTTTGCATTTAATTTTGATTATTACGAAATTTATTCCCAAGTTAAAAGAAAAAAAATATATCGTACACAAATTGGTGTTCCTCTTTGGTGTTATAAGGAGTTTGGTTGGTTTTTCGGGCAACTGCGCTCCACACATTATAATCAAGAGGTTGCTATTTGAATAGTTAGTCGGCTAGATGCAAAGGGCAACGTGGTCGCAGAAATTGTCTGAAAGCCATAACTAGGTTTTGACTTTTGTAACATTGTGCAGTCTTGTTGCCAGACATGAGGACTACTTACATAAAACCTCTTAACCCAGTGCAGCGCTACCTTCACAGGGCAGATGATGTAGTTCTCCATGTTGAGTCTGAGGCCAGGTGGCTATAACATCGCAATCACTAGTGATTACAACAAACACCATGATGTTGACTGAATATAGCATCTAATTCTTTATGAATCCTCTGCATTGTCCTCAGATTTATACACCAAAACTCTGAAATGTTCGTATAAGAGCTTCCGGTGCGAATGCCAAGCAGTACAGCATACCGTTTCCAAATTTCTGTCGGAGTGAATTGCGCCGTGATGCTCTTCTTCTCGCAGAGTGTGTCCAAGGGACGCTATTTTTATTGTGGAGTAGACATAATCAAAATCAAACAACGCGCATGCGCGGAATTAAAATGCAAAACGACGACAATTTAAACATCGCACCCTGTATAAGAATTGGTCCAGGTTTAGAATATTCCTGACACATATTGCAAGCTGCCCCTACTGTGTGGCTTGATTATGAAGATTATATAATGCAATACATATACACCTATATATGTAAACAAAGTAATCGTATACATATAGTAAAAGTAATATATATTAAGATACATATTAAGAAAAAAAAATATATATATATAAACATAAGAGTGCATACATTTGGTTTAAGGTTTTATATTAAAGCATTTCATTTCGATTAATAGTTGCAGTGATGGAAACTTTGTTCACCTGATACAAAATCATTTGACTTTTTCTTCACGTGATATATTTTCTATCGGTATAACATAATGAAATACAATGAAGGGCACAATACTGCAAAATTAACAATAGTTGCCATTACTTGATCTAATAAAAAAGAGTGTGTAACTCAGTTTGCTTTTCTGACATGTTTATTACTTTATATACTTATAGCCTGCGTTTAAATAGAATCGTTACACAATTATAAATGATAATTATGTTAATGTCTGAAATATCAAATACTCATCAATTCGACCTCTGCGTCTGACGTGGAAGTGACATATTTTATAAAATTTATTTAAAGTAATGTTTAATGATTCTAATGATTTTTATTTTTATACATTACTTTATTGTTTACTGACGAACTGTTTAGCTTTAAAGTTATCAGGCGTCTTCTTTCTATATTTATGATATGTGGCATGATGTACAATATTTCCGTTATTCGGACTATTATCCTCATCTTTGTTGCCATATTTTTCACAACGTTTCGGCACACGGCACAGTGGTTAAAGACGTTGGTTAGATCCAGTGACAGAACCCAAAGAGTGCGTGTTCAATACCTGGTTAAGGCAGTGGAGAACTTGGATAAGGGAATTAACAAGAGATAACTAATAACTTATTGTTTAGTGACGAACTGATTCACTTTAAAGTTATAAGCAGTTTTTTGTCTATATTTATGAGATGAGGTATTATGTACACTATTTACATTATTACAATAATAGTTGCTACTACTTGATCTAATAAAAAAGAAAAAATGTCAAATTAGAAAAAAAGTATTCGGTTGCTATAAAAAATTTTCATCCAAATTTTATTCCAGGAAGAACACCAGACTTGCCCGTTTCTCACCTGCATAAACACATTTAGAATTTCCCCATACCATTTCTTTCCGCTACAATGTCATTACAACCGGCCTTCGTTCCATCACCTTCTTGCATTCAAGCTGACTAGGTTAAAGTAAAGGGACGCGAAGCCAATCAATAATAATAATAATAATAAACATAATTAAGCAGCATCATGATTGGTTGAATTGCCAAGACGTTAAATATCCGTGACAGTTCACTTTTCTGACGTGGGAGGAATTTGACAACACTAAACAGCTTCCTCGCATTGGGCCTTCATGTATCTTTTCTTCCTTTTTTTAACTCGAATCTGCCGAAAAGTTAATAACCGAAAATAATTGCAAAATCGAAACAACTGAATATTACAAAAAGAATAGATTTAAAAAATGGTTATTAAACCTGTCTTTTTTTTTTTTTTAATTATTTATCTCAAGTAAATGTTTTGAAAAGTCTTACTCTGGTTTTATGTTAAAATAATTTAATTTATATTTTAAATGACAATTTGATGTACTTACTTTTCGTACAAAGAAATATTTTTATTTCATGTGTGACTTTTACGGGATTTGGCAATTAATTTCGATTATTTACAAATTTATTTCCAACGTAAAAAAATCTTTATCGTACAAAAATTTCGTCGCAAAATTCACTTACAAAAATCGCTGAAAACAATCGCTATTAGGAAAACTTGAGAATCCAAAATTTCAAGAATGCCGGTCCGGATACGACACAGAATTTCTTCACGGAGTCGGCCTAATACAACGATGCTAGAGTAAGTTAGGCAACAGTCTCTAGGAGTAAATTTGTAAAAGTATGAGAAAATGAAACACTGACAGGACGCGTCAGATAATAGGAAATCCACTCATAATCTTTTAGAGTACACTGTTTACATTATTTGGACTATTTTCCTCATATTTGTCGCTATGTTGATCACGTTTCGGCCGTTGTACGCTCCGGCCTTCTTTAGTTGGTTGGAATGTTGAACTAAACCCTTTATTTCGCCTACTTGTTCTAGTTCCACGTGCCAGGTCTATGGATGTCAGGTATCTCCTGTTAATTCCCCTATCCAAGTTCACCACAGCCTTAACTAGGTATTGAACTCACACTCTTTGGGTCCTGTCACTTCTAATGATATTCATTTTTATACATTACTTTATTGTTTAATGACGAACTGTTTAATTTTAAAGTTATCAGCAGTCTTCTGTCTATATTTATATGATGTATTACGTACACTATTTACATTATTCGGACTATTCTCCTCATCATTGTTGCCATATTTTTCACAACATTTCAGCACACGACACAGTGGATAAAGGAGTTGGTTAGATTCAGTGACAGGACCTAAAGAGTGTGAGTTCAATACCCGGTTAAGGCAGTGGAAAGAGAATTAACAGGAGGTAACTGATAACTGATATCTATTAGACATGGCACGTGGAACTAGAACAGTCTACCCCAGCGAGCGAAAGAAAGGGTTCAGTTCGACATTTCAACCCCCTGAACAAGGTCGGAGCATACAACGGCCGAGACGTTGTGATAAATATGGCAACAAAGATGAGGAAAATAGTCTGAATAATGTAAATAGTGTATAAGCAGTTTTGCTTTCCTCGAAGTCTTACTATAAAATATTACATGTTTCTTTCACAGACGCCTACTGATATAGCCAGATGACAAATGTGTTCATATTGATTTAGCCTAAACTATGAGAGAAATAATTCTGAATGCCTGCAAAGGGTCAGTCAGTAATTATTTTACCATTTTCTGAAAGCCTGACAAAAGAGGATAAAAATGTCGCGTTTGGACGTCAAATCAATAACCGCTGCTCGAAGAAAATTTTAAAGAGCCGAATACAAAATCATCCAACATCAAACAAAAAAAAAATAAGGATATTAAGACATTAATTTCTTCTTCTGTTTCATCTTTTGTAATACTATTGAGGGAACTTATGAAGATTAACAGATGTCGTCGTTCTGGGAATGTTAAATGAATGGACAACTTCCCACGGCTAAATTTTAATTAAGAGCGGTAACATTTTAATATAATCAGGAAAGCTTAAAATTCTATTGCATTTTCCTTTTCTTGGGGAAAACACAGCGTATACATCTTTCGCTTTGTTCTTTGATGATCAGACACACACACAGCACTAACACGTCAATTACATAAAGCATTTTAACAATTAAGTGAATCAAATTTTCCAACAGCTAGTTTATGTTGATAAACTTCAAGTATTTTCATATAAATTTCACATATATTTACAAACATATGCAGAATACAGGCGCATAAAAAAGATATATGTTTATATGCGTTTGTTTGTGTTTTGTGTTTCTGTGACATATGAATATAACGAAAAGACATGATTTTCATCTTCTGCATACTGCGCAACTCTCGCGACTTCATTCTGTCTTCTTTGCACCTTTTTTGGCTGAATATCGCCAAGTGTAGCTCAGGCTTCTTGCGGTTAGGAAATGCTGTTTCATAGAGTCAATATTACAACATCGATTGTCAACAAAGCCTAAAGAGCGTCTTTCTGCCCATTTTGAATTTAGACATTTTCTTCTCCGAGTATGGTTGGTAAACAAAGCTATATAACCCATAGTTTGGGCGAAAGACATGAGATTTACTCATATATTTTCCAAGGATATTTACATGAAAATGAACGTGACGAATTCGTATTCGACTCAGCGATTTTCATTTTCGAGTTCGCTTGATATTATCAGCATATACATATTATAAATATCCAATTATATTTGGAAATATGATTTAGTCATGAAAATGAATCTGGAGTGTTTGTCGAACGACTTGTTTCTGCTGGTGTCGAATATTTGATTTCGGCTGGAAATATTGAATATTGCTGCCATATATGGTCTGTTGCCCCCGCTATTCATCTCGAAGTCTCTCGACAAAATCAAGAGAATGATATGCAATGTGATAAGTCTTGACCAGGCATCTCGTCTGCAGTCACATTCTTACAGACGTGCTGTCGCTTCCCCCTGTCTTTTCTACAAATATTTCATGGCAACTACTCTGAGGAACTACTTTCACTGTCACCCAAATTGCATGAATTTACGCGTGCTACTAGGTTGGCATCTCGGTCCCACCCTTTCATTGTCGAAAAGATTAAGTATAGCCGTCTCTTCTACTCACGACAGTGGAACTCCATTCCTTTTATTTGCTTCCCTAATAGCTATAATCTTCAAATATTCAAATGTCAATCAACATCTTCTGATTCCTTGATTTTCATCCCCCTCCTTCTATTTATACTTTCCTCAAACACCCCTCTTTGCTCTTGCTCTCACTCTCTGTAACCCCTTGTTTGCTAGTGGCACTCCCGACTTGTGGTATACTTTAAAAAAATTCTGTAAAATTCTTGTTAAAATTGTGAGTAACTTTTCGAATAGTTTTAATGATCGTTTCAAGGAAACGAATTAGAAATTGAAAGATAGATTCATTTGATGAACTTGATAGATGAATATGTTCCCCACAGTTTTTGAAATTTACATGAGTTCACATGCTCAGGTGTTTTATCGCCTCGTGGCAATAATATCCTTAATGTATATTAACACGTGAACGCCAATTTTGTTGATGGGGTTTTGCCGCTGATTGACGTATAGATCTTCCCGAATGTTTACTTGCGTTTTGTAGTTGTTTTGACAAAAGTTGTATTGTGGACCATTAGCTGATGGCAATTAGAATAGATCCCGTCGACTTATGAGAGATATTAATATATATCACTTTGATTACAGATGTGATATGCCAGTCTTCATGAGAGAATGTGATTGTTCTTTATCAACAGAGAGGAGAAAAGTATCCCTAGGGAAAATAAATGATATTCAACATTAACTTTTCCGGAAATAATAATTTTTGTGTGGAGAAATGTTGATAATAAAATAGAAGTTTAATTTTTTTGTAATACATAACAAATTTTAATCCACATTGAAAATCGTTTATGTGTTACTATTTGTTCATCGAATATATGGCCCAAGAGCCACTTAGGATACTGTGTTACTGAGTGAGACCGTTGTAAGTGAAAATGAAGTAGGAAGGAGGAAATTTATATATTATGAGGACGTGTCGGATATATATATATATATATATATATATATATATATATATATATATATATATATATATATATATATATATATATATATATCAATTGACCCAAGATTTACAGAGAACAAGATTATAATTTACAGGGGAGTATGTTCTTCTGTGTTTGTTCCACAAAGTAAGAGTTTTAAGATAATATTTTTCAGGGTGAAACTTGCCTTTTATCAGAGAAACACGGAGGGAGTAGGGATGGTTTATCATTGTGAACATGGGTTGTTGGGTTCTATTTGTGAAGTTTTTAACTGGTTGTCCTAATGAATGTAACTTGTCCAAACGTCTGTCATAATAAAAGCAATCAATTACTGAATCTATTGCAGTAATATATTTATTGTTTGTATCATTTCAATTTCATCTTTTATGTGACAGTTCTTCTGGTTAGAGTAAAATAATTGAACGTAAATTTTTCCGGTTTAAATGAAATTCCTTATCGATGCCTCGCTGATTAAACCTTCAATAAAAATTATTTTATTCGATCATTGATGATGTGATTAGGAAAGTTACTAGTCATTTGTTTAAAATGCCTAATGTCAATATCTTTGAGATGAGAAATTATGATTACATACGTTATTTACATTATTTGAACTGTTATCTTCATCTTCATTGCCATATTCGCGCCGTTTCGGCCTTTGTACGCTCCGGCCTTCTTCAGATGCATGGAATTTCGAACCGAACTCTTTCTTTCGTCCACCGATGTAGATTTTTCTAGTTCCACGTGCCATGCTTCTTACAGATGTCTCATTTATTTCTCTTTAACTCAACTCTCCGTGTTTTGGTTCGCCTGTGGCCTAGTATTGAACCCACAACTCTTTGAGTCCACCAGGACACATGGCCAAGTAGATTAGATCCAGTGACTAGAGCCAGAGCGTGACGAGTTCAATACAAAGCCATAGTAGTGGTGAACAAATTTAGAGAGTTAAAGGGAAATGACTGAGATATCCAGAAGAGCCAGGGCACGTGGAACTAGAACAATCTACTCCGGTGGACGAAATAAATGGTTCGGTTCGGAATTCTAATCACCTGATGGATACCGGAATGCACAACAGCCGAAACGTTGTGCATATGTCAATGAAGATGAGGATAACACTCTGAATAATGTAAATAATGTAAGTAGATATAAGCCTTTATTGATTATTATGGCAGGGGAGATTAATTAATAATATTTAGGAAGGTATCATTTTAATGAATTCTAAATTATATTATCTATATTTATTGCTCATGCAAATATACAAGCAGATGTGTTTTTAACGATGAAGATTTAAATATTTCCAAAGAGATGGAGAAAATAGAACAGGCGTCTGTTGTTTTTTTTAATCAAGTTCAGCCCAAGCAAGGCAGTAAAACCAGTATGACACAAGGGGTTATTGTGTATGAATGTATTAAAAAAAAGAGAAATAGTATTAAGGAGAGAGAACAATAGAAGAATGATCAGGAAGACAGAAGATATGATTGAAATTTACATTTTTGAACATCAAATTTGTCTGGAAAACATAAAGCTGGAAAAGTGTTACACAAGGGAAAAATACGAGAAAATAAACTGTTAACATAGAACTTCCGATTACATCGATCCAATTTAAGTGTAAATTGATGAGAACTTGTTGCCAATTTAGTAATTGGCTTAAATTCCTAAAATTTAGTTACCATATAGGAATGTATTATTTATTATGAGTAATACAAAATGGGAGAAGGCTGGTCTTCAATCTGTCTTATCTGAAACTTAACTAGATACGATTACTAACTCAAATATACCACAGTATTCCTTACACTAAAACAACAGATTCTTACTTACCAATTCTTACTACAGCCACCATAATACCTCGAAATCTCTATGAAGTCCTAACTCGTTCCTTTACGTACAATTTCTCTCCGGAAGGATGGGCCATAAAAATAACAATATTTAAAAATGAAACATAAATGAATATTTACAATGATTATAATTCATATAGCATAGTGGAAAGTAATATTTATTTTATTTTAAACCAAAAGTGCGACACAAGGCCAAAAGGAGGGATATGGAAAGGCTGGACTTCAATCTGTTTTATCTTAAAGCTAGCTACGATTACTAACCCAAATATACCAGTATTCCTTACACTAAAACAACACATTCTTATTTACCAATTCTTACTACAGCCACCATAATACCTCAAAATCTCTATGAAGTCATAACTTGTTCCCATATTTAATAGTTGTCTGTTGGGAACAAAAATAACAACATTTAAAAATTATGTCCCTATGAATATTTACAATGAATATAATTTATAAACAGGGGAAAGTTCCTCGCAAAAATTACCATAAAAATATTAATAGAAAAGATACAGGTATGTTATTTGAGATAGAATTTACGGTTACATCGAGCCAATTCAACTGTAAATTGATGAGACCTTGCCAATCTAGTACTGCGTTTAAATTCCCAAAGTCTAGTCATCATAGCTAAGAATTCATCCAAACAATTACATGATAGTATTTGTTTTTAAAACAAGCCATAGGGAATCAACTTTTCGTTGGTGGGAAAGTGACTGAAGCCGAGATGCCAGTTCAGGACAAGTAATATAGCGGATTATTCTTAAAATTTCAACAAGAATGTCTAAACATACAGCTAAAGCACCGGATCATATGTGGCAGCAATATTCTGAGTATGGGTCAATAATAAAATAATTGCCTCGCACAGTGAACTAACTTTTAGACGTGCAATGGATTTAAAATATTCTTTCCACTTCATATCAGACGAGCATAAGATTAGCTTAAATTTAATATTTTAAAATTATTTTGTGTCAAGTGTTTCTAGATGCCGACTTCATTCGTCTTTCTGTTGATTTCTAAGAAAAAAAAAACGTCATTATTTTGAAGAAGTAGTCTCCAGTGATGGAACGTGTAACGTAGGAGTTTTTGTCCTATTTTGCCATTTATTTATCCACCATTAATCTGACATATAGGGTTGTGAATCTTATGACTCAATGTATATTATATACGCACTGTTACCCACTAGAAATTTAAAGTCGTTGCTTCACCCTTGAACTATATCACTTATGAAAATAATTTCAAACGGTTTCTATTGCTGTAAATGTTATCCTTATTGGGTAATTCTTATATGCAGTATTCATACGTGTACTCTCGTAAAATCTTTACTATTACCGTTAAATTGATTCACATTGAGATATTTACAATTGTAGCTATCCTTAGAGAAATGTCTATCTGTGTCTAATTAATTGTAGAAAAAGCAGAGTAATTTCAACTGGAGAATTAGGCTGCATTTGAGCGATAATATTCATTCCAATGGTAGAAGTTTTATTATTTTTTTTTACCAAAAATGTCATTTGTAGTAAAATGCAGAAGAGAAGACTGAGTCATATCTAACTTGCAATATCAAAGTGAATCTGTCATACAAAAACAATGTTCAGAAACAGAATGACTTTTCAACCTATATCATTTGTGATAAATACCCAATTACCAACACATACATTAAGCTTTATTCATTAAAGAAACCAAGCCACAAGTAGGTAAATGGGGAGGTAATTATTCCGCTACGCAAGGAATATAGACTGGGAGGCGCTGACTGTTTAGGAAATTAGTGAACCAATCCTGTTCTCTTTCTTCAATTTTTTTTGCCATCCCCAACAATGGCCTCAATATTTAATATGTCTATAACAAAAAAATCAAAATGTGTGGAACAGTGTAAGGCATACCAGCGCAGAAAAGGGAATCGACGAACTAAGTTAAAATTCTGGACTGCTTTGTTGTTCCCACTTTCACAGAGTTTTTTGTGGGGACTATTACTCCGTCTCTTTGCTATACCAAGAGCTATGGGTTAAATGCTAAAGTAAACTATGCTCTCTATTCTTGGATAGCAATCACTCTTTGAAAAGGAAATCTTTGAATGCCAAAGCGTGGGGAATGCTAAAATGTTACTGAACTAACTTTCCCAAAAATGCAGGGAAATCAGAAGCTGAAACTTTGGATAGTCATGAACGCCTACGTCCTGAAGACATATATCATTAAGAAAAGACAAACACCTGAGATACGGTTTGTCATTATCACTATAAATTGAGAGGACCTAACCTTTATTAGGAGGCAACATTTCCTCTTTCTTTTCAGAGGCCAGTGTACTGATGAATAGGATTTTCATGCTAAATATTAGGTTGGTGCAAAAATAATGACGTAATAATGACGTAATAATGTCGTTTTTCGACCTTAAAAATACGTCCAAAAAAGACATTATTACGTCATTATTTTTGCACCAACCGAATACATATACAAGTTAACCTAATCTACCAAGTTCTTCAAGAAATACTACCAAAAATAAACCTTTACAAACCAAAAAAAAAAAATATTACCGGTAATTGGCATGAAAACAATGATGGCACATAGCTAAACTTATCAAAAATATTCAATGCGTAGAATTATGTAGCGAACGCGCGTCAGTACTTGCGCAAAAAAGGTCCTGTATGGCATACGTACATGTCTGTCAAAACCAGTTACATCTGCTTTTTCCCCTTCGGCAGCGGGGTAGTTTGTAGATACGGGCCTTTCTGCAACGAGTCTAGATTCCAGTTTCTGTCATTGTCTCCTGACAATAAAATCGATTGGAAAACGAACAGTCAGCAGTGGGCAAGACTCGATGTCTTGTGAAGATGGTCCCGTGAGCATTTGTTTTCCTAAAATTGCTGTACATTCTGATGTAGTGTCAATTTGTTACCGTTCGTTTCATTTCCTTTCTGTGACTATAGTGGTTGGGAGATCTGTGGTTTAGGTGTTACCTGCAACATCAATACACACATTCCATTGCTTAAAACAAAATATTAAATATTAAATATGTCAAATACTTCGGTATATGGATCGGTGAAATTGATTATGTGAGATGAGGAAATAGAATAGCATGCATACGGTTTCAACCAAAATCGAAAACTGCTTCCAAACGAAAACATTAACAAAAAATCATCTTTTCTAAGACTTTCATACACAATAACCCCTTGTTTCTTATTGGTTTTACTGCCTTGTTTGGGCGGGACTTCATTTTTTAAAAAATTAACAGATATTTTTTTCTATTTTCTTTATCTTAAATAGTCATGTCCGATGAAGACTTTCATATGGATTCCAAGAATGGAACTAAAGTCTTTCATAAATAGCTAAACAGTCAGTTCTATAAAAATGCTATGTCGTTTTTTTTTTTTTGTTTTTTGTTTTTTTTTGGCGGGTGGGATTTGAACAACGGAATCCTGTAGGTTTGAGCGAAAAAACTTTGAACCTCATGGACTGCCCTACAGAATCACAAACAAAAATGATTGACAAATAATAGAAACCACATCATCTGAGGTCAATCAACAAAAGTAACAAATAAAACGGATATCACATGAAACTATTAGGTTGGTGCAAGAATAATGACGTAATAATGTCGTTTTTTGACGTTAAAAAAACGACATTATTACGTCGTTATTTTTGCACCAACCTAATAGACGAAGAAATAATGACATAATCAAGATATTGAAGTTCCACACTATTTCACACAAAAGTTTAGGAAGAAAAGCTAAATGAATATTGGAAATAGTGAACATTTGACCAGGGAATCCTTTTTCCCTGAAAAATTATTTTAACAGAAACATTCTATAAATTTCAACCAGCTTTTTTTTTTATCAATGTGTGTAGTAATATATCTTGGTGTAATCTCTATCTGATCGGAAAGGTTATCATTAAAATTGATTATTTGCAGCAGGCGTAGCCCCATCCGACATATACAGTTGCTTATTATCTTAAACTGTCTCATCCTAACCAAAAGGTGGTTTGGAGAAAATACGACGTTTGGCTAAAAAGTTAATGAATAAGATAATTTCCTGGAATATTTCCACATGATATTTATTTTCGACATATTGCCTCTGACGGTACACATTATTCTCCACTTGATGCTGCAGTGCCTTAATCACATTAGTGAAGAGTTTTTCATCCTGATGGCCATAAAAATATGTAGACATGGTATCATCATCTCTCCGATATTAGTTCCTAGGCAAATGTTTTTTCGTGTTGGAGAAAATATAGGTTCAAATCAGGAGTGTATGTAATGGGGATCAACGAGTTCATTGACACAATTACGCAAATCAGCCATTGCAACCAACGATTTGTGTGCTGGATCAATGTCCTGATGAAACCAAAACCATTTCCTGTGTTCATCGGCATTTGGTCTTGATAACATCTCAGACACTGCCACGGCAAGTGGAAATAGTATTCTCCATTGATGGCGTAGGCCTTTAAAAGATACTCAATAGACAATACTTTTTTGCATCCCAAAGAACTAAGGTCTTCTCCTCCTCTGCAAATAAAACGACGTTGGTCTTATTTGAAGCAGGTGATGACGGATGTTTCCACTGCATGGGTTGTTTCTTTCTCTGTGGCTCAAAATGATGAAGACAGCATTCTCTCCTGCGTTAAGAAATTTTCAAAGAAATCAGCTGAATCTGCCACAAACAATGTCACATTTTCCCATAATCAGCCTGGTGTGCTTTTGATCAGGTGTCAAAAGAGATACCACCCACTGATCAGAAACCTTCGTCAAGCTAAGTTCATTGTGCAGAATATTCCCATCTTTCTCACGGGATATTCTAATAAAATTGGCTATTTGATTTACAGTCACGATGTGGTGAACACGCCATATGTTGTTTTTTTTTGTTTTTTTTGTTTTTTTTTTCTCGGTGATGGCACTTTCATGACGTCCAGATGCTGGGTACACTTCAAGACACTCACGTTCCTTCTAAATTCAGTTGTCGACTTTTGCACTCTTACTAAATCAGAAGCGCTATCATTTAATGTAGCAACCATATCGTTATGAATCTCCTTGTGAGCTAAACTCTTTTTTTTTCGGCTACTGGTTAACACAATGATACTTAATTTTGTTCATATACAATAGACGTCTTCTCTTAAGAGATGTTTCATTTATATGGAAAGGTTTAGTTTGACTTATTTTATTTTACGGCATATCAACCTCAATGGGTTATTTAATGCCGACAAAAACTTTTATTGCTGGTAATATTTTGTTTTGTCAAAAATGTGTTTCTGTTAATATCTTCTTTCAAAATTGTATTGCTGACAATATTTTTTTCATAAATGTAATGCTGGTAATAGGTAACTATTTGCCCATAGCTGGGAGCCTAATAAGTGCTACCACACCGGGTCAGGGAACACCAGCAATTAAGAGGTGGTTCCACGCTCCTCAAAACCTCCTGATCAGAGGCCTTTCAGCTGGACGTCTTACCCAAGAAGTGGATGTATTTTAACGTCTTACTCACGACAGTTACCTGAAAAGCAATAATAGATTTATTAATAAGTGTTGAAATGAATGCATACAGTTTTTGAAAGCTCTTGTCTTACTCTCCAGTCACCTTTAGATTTTCAGCCCACACGCGTAAAATACAGTGATCAAAAGAGGATTTGTTTAATAATATATAAGAAACATTTGTATATACTGTATATTTTATCGATGTTTTTCAAAGATCGCCTCTGATAAGAAAATAACATGGGCACAGTAGTTTGATCTTATGATCGATCGACAAGTATTTAATATTATTTCCAAACAATCATTGAAAGTGTATACAAAACAACCAATGTTAGTTGAGGTAAACTAGCTTGTCAGCATTGGGTAAATACTGCTGAGGGAAGAAATCCTTTTAACCCTGATAAATAAGTAAGAAAATAGTTCTAATACGACGCAGCTCGGTAAGAATATTTCTTCTAGAAAATCACCTAAACTAACTCTAAGAATAACACTGAAATCAAATTCTTTGCGCATAAAAACACTCTGTTCTTTATATTGCTTTTATTTTCTCCCGTTTCCTGACGACAAATGAGGATTGACAAAAAAAGATCATTGGAAGATTTAAATTCCGATTACTCAGTATATGTTCTACGACTTGATAACGGACAGTGACAAATTAACTGTAGTAGGAATTGCCAAAGATATTTATTTTTAGGTTACACTTAATTGCCTATTAGGGACCTCGGAAGTCCAAAAAGAATGAATCCAACTAATGTCACGTGGAGTGGATCCATCTCATCAAACGAAAACTTCTCAGAAAACTTAATAAGTATCTGTGTGTTCCTTTAAGATGACAAAGAATTGAAAGCTAATATTTTGACACAACAAATATTTATACTTTTATGTTTTCTAACGATGTAGATAATCTGAGTAGTATACCGTCACAACGTCACCAGACAAGGTTCCGGTGCTGTGGTTTTTATAGTAATTCGGTTTTATTTACGTTATTCGGACTATTGTCCTCATCTTTTTCACTTTGTCCAGCCTTCAGGTGGTTGGAATGTCGAAATAGACCCATTATTCCGTTCACTGGGGTAGACTGTTCTAGTTCCACGTGCAATGTTTAATGGATGTCAGTTATCTCCTGTTAATTTCCCTCTCCAAATTCTCCTCTGCCATAACCGGGTATTGAACTCACACTCCTTGGGTCTTGTCACTGGATCTAACGCCTTTATCCACTGAGCCATGTGTTCTTGAGATGAAGAAGGCCGGAGCGTACAACGGCCGAAACGTTGTACTAAATTTGGCGACAAAGATGAAAATAATCGGAATAATGTAAATAGTGTACATTATACCTCATCGCAGAAATATAGGACAAATACTAAGTAGGTTTTACTGAATGGGGTGTCTAGCTGTACGCACAAAAGGTTTTGTATTAAGAGTGTTCTTTGTTCAAGTTACGTTGCCAAACAAACCTAAATAAAAAGTATCCTTGTCCAGTTATTAACCTTTAGGTGGATAGAGATAAGATGGGTTCACACGTTTAATCAAAACATGAATGTAACGGCTTTGACTGAAATTTGAACACAATCCACCAATTTTAACATAGATATTGTTATATAAAATTGATACATTTTTTGGTACAGCTTTTTTTATTAGAATTTTATCATGAACTTACCTGTATTTCAAGCAGGTTCCATAATATAAATATGTTCTTTACAAGTTTTTCATGCATTTTCAACTAAAATATAAATACTCTGCTGCAAGGAACTTATTGAGATCTCTATATCCAATTTCCCGTGTACAGTAGAAATTGTCCGATTACAGTAAAGATTAGTTCATGATCTTTCATGCCTATTAGATTCAGTAAAATTACAATCATATTTATCAGCGAGAGAAATAACACACGAATGCGAAGTATGAATTTGCAATGTCAAATTTAACTAAGCACCTAAATTTAAGTATCTGGAATATATTTAAAAGAAAACGCAAAACGTGAAAACGAAACACCAATGCGCGTTGGAATAGCAAAAGATGTCTTTTAAAAGTTAAGAAAAGTATAAAGAAAAGTAAACATTTCTCCAAAACAAAGGAACTAGTACTGAACTCTTTCTGACAAAGGATGTTGGGCAATCTCCTCGCATAGGAAGAATAGATTGGAACAATAGAAATGCATTTCTGCGGAAGAAGGCTGAGAATACAATGGACTTACCATGTGGCTGATTTGAATCAGTCCACACCAAACAAAAATGCTAAAATGGTTCTTAAATATTTGTTGTATAGCTCCCTTCGTTCTGCGGGTGGGGGTCTTGATTGACGTTCTTGATGCACTCATAACATTACCTTCTTCTTTCTCGGCCGTTGATCACCTGCTGTATTCTTCGGACATAAAAGAGTGCAAGAAAAGTGTTCCATTGTATTAAACACAGGGAACAGTTTCCATACACGAAAATAATACGTCTACATTCTCGACTTGTAAAACTTAACTCTCTGAAATCCCTTTTTAACACTAACATCCCTACGCTAATATTAACGAATGAAAAAAATAAGTTTCTCTGTTTTCCAGTGTCTGATTCCAACAGTCAAAAACAGGAAGTCAACGGAAATACAATTCTCAAAAAAAAAATAATAATCTGATAGACTATTATTTAACATTCTTAACTAAACATAAAAAATCATTTATGAATTCTATTTCAACTACATTATGTTTAATGTTATTTTTTCTACTCGAAAATCCACGGAAAATGTAATAATCATAAGTACTAGAGGATTTAAATAAGCGTTGCTATAAAGAATGTTATGCTCTTCAAAATCTGCCTGAAGGTGATGAATCAGGTCATAACAGAATTATAGTATTGTTGTACACAATTAAGTGCCAATCTGTTAAAGCGACAACATAAGGAGAAAACATTGAAGCAATCTATCACCATCATAAAGCACCTCACATGAATATACACAATATAACATATACGAACATGCCTGTACTCAAGCGAATTACATGCTTATTAATAGATACTTTCTATATTTAAAAATACCAAACTAAAATTTTGTGTATAAAATTTGCACAGAAACGGTGCTCTCTCTCTCTCTCGCCCTCTCGCTCTCTCTCTCTCTCTCTCTCTCTCTCTCTCTCTCTCTATATATATATATATATATATATATATATATATATATATATATATATATTGTTGCCTACATGCTATAGAATAATGTCTACAAAGCCGCCGTTAGAGATGATTATTCTCATAGCGAGATAAATCCTCCATGTGACTGCGTTAGTTATCTACAGTTGAACGATATTAAAAAGGTATGTTTCACAGACAAGAGCGCACTCTTTTCTTTTCCAGCATGAACAGAAATAAGCAAAACACGGGGGAATGTGTGAAGGAATTTTGTTTAAGTCAAGCGCCGTGATCATTTCCGTCTGTCGTCGGTTATCTCTCAATCTGGTTTAACGACCTGGAAACCTTGCTTAAATATCCTTCAATGGGATCACAAATCATTTTATTATTATTATTATTGTTTGGAACGCGACCCGTTGGCTGAAAAACGTTAAATATCTATTTTCGAAGGATCATTTTTTCAAACGGAATAATACGCAATCCTCCGACTAATAAACCGTATAGCAAAGAGGCAGGCCTCACAGACCAGAGCGCTCAGAGTAATATTTTGTAGCCTTTTTTTACTCAGTACAAGGCCCATTTGCCACACAAGCTAGATGGCTGCTTAATGAAGCGGTTTCGAAGTAGACAACCTTTCTAAACTGGAAGAGATAAGATTGTCGTTATCGGGAAAGCATCTTGTCGGGAATATGTTCCACAAAGTAACGGCTCTTGTGAAGAAGCTGATCGAATGGAACTTCCACTTCGTCATTGAAATACGAAAGTTGATTCATATCTGTGTATGTAACATGGCGGATTTTAGCTGTAAAGGTGTATATTTTGGGAACTATAGCATGAATCTCGTAGGGACTTTCGCCGTTATAAAGTAGAATGACAATTTTAAATGAGGTTTTCTTTGTGGGGAAAATAGTTTTAGGCTGGAAACTAATTCTTCGCCTACAAGTTGATATAGTAACTTTTGAACATATGGCTTGGCATATAGTATTAAGCATCATCAGCCTAGATAATTCCATTAGTTTCTCAATCCTATGGTCTTGTAACGGATTAACTATTTCATTTTTGTAATGTTTTCCGATGCCTAGCATTTAACCATAGACTAACCCAAGCCAACTGGTAGGTGAATGGGATAAATAAATTACACAGTAAATTGAGGTCAACTAACTAAAAAAATAACAGTTGTCTTTCTTTCACAGTATATCCCGCTTGAATTTCAATGACATTTTTAGTTTAAAGGACGGTATTAGTTGTTGCATCTTCTCATATATTTACTGATATCCTCTTTTGGTAACACTTGTTACTTTTCATGTAATCTTCTGTTATAAATATGATCCCTTCTACGTTATTTAAGAATTGGGGATCGGTCAGTGCTTTGCTTAGAATTAAGAATAGAACTAGAGGAAGAAAACAGAAGCTAAAATGATCCCCTTCTTCAGTTTAATGGTCTGAAATTTCAAAACCGAAATTCAAATAAGTATCACCGAGGTAAGATCTATAAACAATTATTTTGTCGACTGCAGGAATTAAACGCAATGGAGCTGGCGTAATGGATACGTGACTAATAATTTTCTAAGGTCAGGTGGCTCCAATTAAGTATCTATCTTTCTCCTTTCTCAGTGAAATCGCTCGGTGTCTTTGTTTCTTTATGATTCGTTCGTTTTTTATTTACTTTTTTTTTTACTCATATTCGTTTCGTCTGCTTTCACATATCCTTTCTCTCCGTTTTAACAATCTTCTGTTCTTCCTTTTCATTACAACTCTATCCCTTTGCTTTTGTTCTTTCTTCTAGGAATCTTAGGAACTCTTCTGTCACAAAATTATTAAGATGGCCACCGTCTATTGGCAAGCGCCTTGTTACAGGGGTGGTAGCATCTCTTAGCGTCCCAACTATTGGCAAATAGTTAACCACCAAACAGGCGGTAAAACACTATGAAAGTTTAGAAATACATTTTTATAGTGATGGTGCCAGCAATATATTTTCCTTATAAACAAATTTCCAGCAATTCCTTTTTGTAAAAAAATAAAAAAAATATTACCAGCCATACATTAATTAAAAATATATTACCAGGAGTTGGGCATCTCGGTGTGTAATCGTTAGCAAGCTTGTCTCGGTAGAACATGTTACGACTGAGTAGTGAGTTCGATCCTCACTGGGTACTCCGTACTTCCAATCTTGTCCCACATCTTAGCAGCGCTTAGAAAATCACTATATTACCTGCAAGAAAAAACAAAATGTTACCAGCAGTATATTTTTATCAAAAAATGGGCGCCAGCAACTTTTTGTTAAGATTTACTAATTGCAACAAGTAAATTTGATTTCTGCATTAAATGACTCATAAGGTGCTGATATATCTTTAAACAAACAAGTTATAAACAAAGACAACGAATAAGAATTTTCACTGATATTTTGACATCTTTTTAAGCAAAATCTTTTGAAAGAAAAACCTGAATTTTAAAATCTTAATTTGAAATGTCAGTAGAGAATATATGAGCCCCCACTCTCTTTTCCATACATCCCTCATAAATATATCCTTTTATAATCTTTCTAGCTTTGTATCTTTCCATAATTTTATCTCGTTTTCTTTCCTTGTGTTATTATTTCCGACTTATTTTTTTTAAGGAATTTGCTTTGTTTAACATGTTGGAGAAAGAAATAGCATTTAAACCTTTCTCGAATGAACACTCAGGATTTTGCGAAACTATATTTAGAAGTTTAATCAGAACAGAACTTGTGTTACGTCGTACAACTAACTGTACGGTTAGTATTACTAATAATACTGCTAGCTTTTAAAATCCTTTATCGCCATAATATAACAATTTTTTTTAAGAGTTTCACCCCAAGCAAGGCGGGAAACCACTAGCACGCATTGGCGTTACAGAATGTTGGAGCTTGAGCAAATAGGATGGATAGACGAAAGGATGAAGAGAAGGATAGGGAATAGATCAAGGCATCTGGAAACGTCGATTGACATTACATTTGAATAGTTGGAGATTATAGCTATCAGGGAACAAGAAAAGGGGAGGGAGTTCCAGAGGCGAGATGTGCGAGACATGATGCTATTGAAGTATAAGAGACAGCTACATTTAACAGTTTCGACAGTGAAAGGGTGAGAGCGATATGCCAGCCTAGTAGAACGCTTAAATTCATGAAGTCTGGGAACCAGAGAAAGCAGTTCCTCGGAGTAGTTACCGTGAAAGTATTTGTAAAAGAGACAGAGGGAGGCGACGGCACGTATGTGAGAGAGCGACTGCAGACGAGATGCCAGATCAGGGCCAATTACATTTCATATCCGTCTCTGGATCTTATCAAGAACCGCGAGACAAACATAAGGGGCTCCAGACCATATATGGCAGCAATAATCCATGCAAGGGCGAATGGTTGATTTGTAGATTTGAAGGATCGACTCCGGTATAATAACTGTATTTATACCTGTATAAACTCCATACTCAAAATGATTTCTACTCCTTAAGTTTCCGATCAGCGATTATGTGTTGTAATATTCGTTCTGGTTAAAGTGACAAGGTCTTCTATTTAATCTATTACGTCTTTCTCTGCATAAAGCTGCTGATAACTATTTTTGCAGACTTAGTTCTGCCTGCTTGTCGAATTCTTTTATTATGACCCTCTTTATCATTTCTATTCTGGCCATCAGTTTATTTATTATTGAATTATTCAGGGTGTAGCTGACGCCATCTTTATATTCACACATTTTTTTTTACTTC
>OZ010577.1:126666500-126676500 GCA_963932145.1 Acanthosepion lycidas | reverse complement strand
ATGCTACCGGGTTTACACAAAGCTCCCCTTATTTCTTTAAAGACTTAATGTATTTATAAAATGCGAAATTGGTACGATGCTGCCATTTGGTTAGGAATATAAGAAAAAAGAACGACCGTAGACTGTTTTGTACAATTTTACCATGTTAAGTTTAGTTCTGAAAATGTCAGTGATAAATAAACAGATTAAAGACACCAAATGGACAGAAAACGGAAGAAAACAAAATGGCGGACCCCGCACAAAACAAAGAAGACTCTTTTCAAATACAATAGAGCATCAATCTCACATCAAAAGGAGACATAAAGTGAGTAAATAAAAGTCATGAGAATTGGCGGCATTGATTGTGTTGCTTGTTAGGAGGAAATTAAAGAGTAGCAGTTTTCCATTTTTCTAATCACTATTCTTTTCTGACCAACAAAACAATGACAAAGAAGGGTCGTTTGTTATTCATAATAATAATTTCGACTTGCGATGCTTCGTCGATTTCATTGTTTGATGTGAGCCATCTTTTTAAGTTTTCTCAACGATCGATTCGATTCTATTTTTGTTATTTTTATTGTTAGTAAGATATAAATTTACATTCTATAATTTTGAGATAGGCCATAAACATTTTTCAGAGACGTCCGGGCTTCATAATTCATGCTGTAAATGTTGAGATGATGATCTTCTGGGCGTAACTTAAATGTGGCACAAGATGTGAGACATTCAGTAAGGATCAAATTCAGTTGTAACGGATCTAGTGAGATGAACTCGCTAACCACTGCAACACGTCGATGTACCGAAATAATTTTATAACCGTAGCGTTGAGTGGCACAAGACCGAAAGTATAGGACACTCTTTAAGAATCGAACTCCATCCTTGTTCAGGTAATTGTAATTTCGAACCGAGCTAGATTGTTCTAGTTCCATGGATGTCTCAGTTATTTCCTCTGACTCAACTCTCCAAGTATTATAGTCAATCCCTGCTGTACCCTGCTATTGAACTCACAAATCTTTGGGTGTAGTTAGTGGATCTAACCAACGCCTTTATTCACTGGGCCATGTTTTCTTGAGGACATCTGTTTATGCATTTTTGTGACTTATAAAACTAATGTCTCAGCATAACTTTTACCAGTGTTCATATTGTAATTTTGAGACATGCGGTAGAGGCATGGTATCTGGAACTAGCACGATGTAAACTGGTCGACGAAATAAAGGATTCGGTTTGAAATTCCAATCATCTGAAGAAGGCCGGAGCAGACAACGGCCAAATGTTGTGAATATAGCAATGAATATGGGGATAACGGTCCGAACAATGTAAATAATTTCGAAATTAGCTAAAATCATTCTGTGTGGGTTCGATGATTGAACACATTCCGTAAGATCTGAGAATCGCAAACATCAATTCTTTTTCTTATAAATAAATACATTCCACTTGCTTCCTTCGTTTAATTAAATTAAAAAAGATTGAAGTGATTGTGAATTGCATTAAAATCATTCTAAGAGATTTGTTTTCGGAAGATTAAACGCATTCAGTAAATTGTGAGTTTAGTTATTTTCATTCATAGAATAAATAGCAAATTCTTTCATTATATTTGTTCCTTAATCTTTAGATTTTCATTTCCGCAAAAATAATATTATCTATAGAAGACGTTCTCTCGTCTTTTTGTATAGTCATAAGAGGTCATCTATGTTTTTACTACTAGTACCTGTAAAACACTGAAAAAACACAGGGTATTTTGCTTCTCCAAGCATGCTGAATAGGAAGCAAGTTTGAAGTTAAAGTGCGAATTATCAAGCCTCAGTGTGGCTAAAAGCGAAATTTATTCAGTTGCCTTCGTAGATTTTCATACACCTCATGCATCAGGGATTTACATTAACCATTGTTTAGTGTGCAATAACGATGTTCACCGAGGTGTACATTTCATTGGGTGTAGACATTGATACTTTGTTTCTGATAGAAAGGAATAGCTGAACGCAAATGATTATCAAATTTAGTTTAAATTTAATTGCTTCTTGAATTCAGCTAATTGACAGTGATATCTGGGTAACAACAATGATTACATATTTTACACACAGGGGTAAGATTTTTCATGCTCGGGAAATTCCCGACGCCCTGATATTTCATTACGGCACTCTGTTTACCCAAATTCGTTCAATCTCTTTCACTCTGCAGCAGTGTAATTTATGTGGAATTAATCTAAACGAAAGGAGAATTAAGATTTCTCTTTTCAAATATGGTATGCCATTCTAGACATTTTCTTAAGAAAACAGAGTCTACAAAAATAGAGCATCTCTCCCTCCAGATTTATTGTACATCATACAAAATCGAAGAGTTTGATGTAAAACATAAATGCAAGTATATTAGTTTGTTTAAGGCGTAAAAAAATATCGGCTAATTTTTAAGCCTAAATATATTCTTTACTTGCATTTTTTACATTATTCAGACTGTTATCCTTATCTTCATTGCCATATTCACAGAGTTTTGGCCGTTGTACACCCCGGCCTTCTTCAGGTGATTCAAATTTCGAACCGAACCTTTTATTTTGACTACCGACGCAGATTCTTCTAATTCCATGTGCCATGTCTCTTCTAGATATTTCAGTTATTTTCCTTTAACTCAACTCTCCAACTCAACTATAAAAACGTTGGTTAGATCCAGTGACTAGACCCAAAGAGCTGTGTGTTCACTACCAGGCCACAGTAGACAAAAACTTGGAGAGTTGGGTTAAAGAGAAATAATTGAGATATCCGTAAGAGTCATGACACGTGGAACTAGAACAATCTACCCAGGTGAAGTTTAATAAATATTTCGTTTCTAAATTTCTGTCACCTGAAGAAGGCCGGAGCGTACAACGGTCGAAACGTTGTGAATATGACAATGAAGATGAGGATAACAGTTCGAGTAATGTAAATAATGCAAGTACTCATAATACCTCATCTAAAGGATGGAGACACATAGAACATATTCTTGATGAATGTGTACAAACTAAAAACAACAAAAAAAGTAAAACATAAAACGAGACTGACTACTGATGCATGTGGTATTTTGTCTTTTTCCCACAATTTGTTAACACATTCGGAAACAAAGCTTGCTTGCATCCTTGATATTTTTCACAATCGTTTACACGGACTTGTGGGCAATGCATTGATTTTTCAACAAAGACAAGAACCACATCACACGTGCTTCAAGGCCCCTTTTCATGCGTAAAAAAATTCTCGCGCATTCACAGCCGCATGAGGTTTTATATTACATATAGCCCAGCAATGTTTTCTTCGTAAGCTAAGAGATTTTGCTTTTTCTTAATTCTAAAGAAATATATGTTTGTTGTGTGAGATTTTCTGTCGTCTGGTTTAATATGGATTTTCGATTTACAATTCTGTATTTGTTTGATTCTAACGAGCCTAAGTCGTAGCGACTCATTATTCACCTGAGCTAGTTGTAGTGCAACATATTTGGTTCAGTCCGCCATTCAAAAGTAATGTCAGGACCAACATCGGTAGAATCTTCCTTAGTTCAGTACACAAACATTTCAGTCATAATTTTGTTTAGCTACAGCTGCACTAAAAACCTTAATCAATATTTAACCCAATATAATAGTGTAATCTTTAAAAGATACTTAAGCAGCACTGGTAGCAATGGTAGCCATGATGATCAAAAAATGTAATTGTCGTAAAGGTACACTCTGCCCCATGAACGATAAATGCATGTATAAAGGATTCATCTATAAGGTTAGCGTCAAGCACAATGACCAGATCAAATTTTATTTTGGATCTACCTCTAATAGTTGGAAAAAGCATTTCTACCACCATAATATGATCGTTAGCAATAAAAAAAAGTGCAAATACCACAGCACTCTCTAAATTTTAATGGAGCATCAGAAGAGATGCCTACGCACCTCCAGTACATTGGGAATTCATAGCTAAAACTATGTCATTTTCCTATGTCTATTAGAAAACAATAACCTGAAAAGTATCGGCAATGTAGGTCTATTTAAGCGGAACGAGCTCATGATATACTTTGGGCAAAGGAAATTGTTTCTCTTAAAACATTGGAAGCTGGATTAAATTAATCTTTTTCATTATATATTTTTCTTTTATTAAGCTTTAGGCTACATACCCGCTTATCTCTCTTTAACCCAGCGTGCGTTACCTATCATAAATAGACCAGCGTCTCCAGTATTAATTTTAAATTTGTCTTTATTTATATTTTTTTTCTTTATTTTTTTTCCTGTTTTTTTTATTTTTAATGAACACCACCTACAATTCATTTCCAGCAACGTTTATTCTATTTTACTTTACGTCTATGAAATAGCGCTAATCCTATGTGACATCTGTGTATTTTTATAAAAAAACATATGATATACTTTGTGTAAAACCAGCGAAACTTAAGTCACACACATAAACGTAGGTATTTGCATATATATATATATATATATATATATATATATATATATATATATATATATATATATAGAGAGAGAGAGAGAGAGAGAGAGAGAGAGAACCGAGAGAGTGAGAGAGGGGGTGACACACACACATATAAATATATATAGAGAGATTATATGACCGCAAAAATCAAAACATTTCAAAAATTTAATTTATTCCTCGAAAACCGAAATCATTTGTATCAGTTCTCACATATTCGCTAGAAATGAATGTGGAAAGCCAATAATGATCAAGTGCTAAGAATGGTACCGATTGGATCGCCAGCTGACATGTTTCCCAATAAAAATAGTGTGTATCTTCAAGAGTATATGCCATAAAAGAAACTTTGAAAGTGATAATTAAAAAAAATATACGCGATTTCAATGAATTCATTTGTCTGTAAAATAACAAATGCTTGTGGATGTAGAGTACATTTAGAGTAAACAAAACAATTTTTAGAAAGGCTTGATACAAACTGGAACCATGATCGCTTCGCGTGTGATTTCGCACGCTACAAATCTGTCGTATGCACAGTAAACGATTGACAGAATTCGAAGCGTTCTTCCTGTATGCAGTATTATGCGTATTTTTAAGTCTAGAGATTATATAATTCAGTTGACTTGAATCCCTTTGTTCATGCGCGAAATCCCGGAAAGATTTTAAGATCGGATCACTGAGCGCCTTTAGAATGTCAGCTAAACTACATATGCGTGTGCATATCTGTCATTCTGTGTTTTCAGTAGGTGTGTTTATGCGTAAGTGCTTTTGGAATCCGAAAAGGGATAATCCGAAGATTATCGTTTAATGCCGGACAAATACAGTGATTTAGATATCCCAGATGTAGTATTATGTTAGAGCTTAGTGGGGGTCAAGATATGAAAGGGAATCTACCAAAGTTAAAGTCAATGTCAATATGACCTCAATCGTCTGAAATCTATTTATGTATTATGAATTTCTTCGAAGATGCTGTCAGTAAACGACAGCTTTTGCTTCGGAAAACAATCATTTTTACTCGATAGTTTCGGAATATTTCCTGACTATGTTTACTGAATGTATTGGATTCAGGAATCAGAGAGCTGAGTTCAAATCCCTGTCTGGTTCATTACATTCACTTACCTGCTAATAACTTTGGAAATTTATTCTCCCCTCAAGCTATGTGTAAATAACAGGACAGACCGGGTTCTATAACCTTGGATGGCAACTGGTCTACCGCAGAAAGAAATGGCAACCTACTGCGGGAAAAAAATCTGCCTCGTCATTCATGCATCGAAAGATACATGATCACCTAAGCGTGTATCACGCATGGCCTATAACTGAACAGATATTCACTTACGTGAATTGGGAAAAGTATGAATCCTCTTTCTCTCTCCCGCAGCTATGGGTAAATAGCAGGACAGACCTTAGATGACAACTGGTCTACCGCAGAAAGAAATGGCAACCTACTACGAGGAAAGAAATCTGCCTAGTCAGTGATGTAACGAAAGATACATGACCACCGACGCGTGTATCACGCATGACACATAACTTATACTGACTTACGTGCTGACACCCTTGGGAAATATATGAATCCTTTCCTTCTTTCCCGCAGCTCTGTGTAAATAGCAGGACAGACCGAGTTCTATAGCCTTGGATAACAACTGTTCTACCGCAGAGAGAAAAGGCAACCTGCTCCGTGAAAAATCTGCCTCAGTCATCCATCGAAAGATACATGATCGCATAAGCCTGTATCACCCATGGCACATAATTGATTGATGCTTACTGTGATTGTACGCTTCATGGGAAATGTGTGCATATATCTCCCATCAACTTGCTTTGTGATATCTATGTTCAGTTAATAGGCGATGCTTTCTAAGGTTACATTGAAATGACTTTTCCACATTAGGATACGAACCCTGTTTGAGTATCGTGCCGGTATCACATTTTACGTGGTGTCTGGCAAAGCCAGTATCAAGAAGACCGAAGGATTTCAAAAATCACTTTGATCTAATGATTAAGAGGCATGTGCGTTTCAAGGCCGGTCGAGTGTAACAGTTTTTCTTTTAATAAAGTTTACCAGGCTTGAAAGCCATGCGAGATTGAAGTTTACAACATAAGGTGTGTCATATAAAACTAAGCGCCGGGCGAATGAAGTGATGATTATGAGGATAATGAGGATAGACAAAGATTGACCCCTGACTTGAAGAGATTAATATTTTTGTGTTTTGGCGCGCATTTATGCGGAAGACTGTTTCCCGGAGTAAGAGCTCTTGGAAAGAAATCTAAATGAATCTTTCTCCTTATAATCTTTCTCCTCCAGAATAAGGAGGACATGAGTGCGATTCGACTCCTTGAATATGAACTGGTGAATCCTAGCTATAAAATTCTGAACTGCTGGAACTTAAGAGTAGAGCTTTGAACATTTGCCATGGAAATAGCCTAAGAGCAGTCAGATGCTTGGACGTGGGAGAAAATCTGTTGCGTAGAAAATTTTATCACCTTCAAAACCGACTAAAATATTGTGAATTCTATCAACACTGAAAAAGAAAGTTTGAACTGCTCTATTCCAGATGTTTGAGAAATTCCCCATTTGTGTTAATTTGAATAGTTTAAAAATAATATGATGATAAAGGTCTATGTGTAATATGATGAGGGTCCGTGAATAAGATTTAATAGTAAAGCCTGAATGTGTGAAAGCTTTCAAGAATTCATTCATGAATTTCTCATCGTAGAGTTCATCAGTGATTTTACATATAGTGTGGAGTAGTAAGTACTACTTCGAGTATATTCTCATTCTTCCGCGTATATCAATTTTACACTTTGTGTCTATAAAAGTACTAGGAGTAAATATGTTCTCCTATCATCAGGTTCATACAACTCCCAGGTATTTTGAACAGGTGCAGAGGTTTATCTTGTGTTTCATTTTTAGGGTTGGGTTTCCGATCCCTTCTAAAGTCTCCTTCAGTAATATACGGCTTGATATTTCCTTCGCTAATATAATTTCATAGTGTAACCCTCTTCCTTAAGTCGCTCTTAGGCCTTGTATTGGCTGAATAGTTGTAAAAAAAGAGTAGTTTTCTGATGTTTAAAACGTTGTTGATCAATTATCCATCTAAACTGAATATAAAATTCAATCAATATTTATACATATTGTAATATTAAAATAAAAGTAATAAGACCAATATTCAGATTTAAAAGACTTTTGCTTAATATACGAAATGCAAAATATTTTGTATGTTTTTTTTTTATTCAATTCGAAAAGAAAAAATAGAATCACAAATACTTAAACAATTTTATTATGAGAAAAATACTTATTAAACGGTTGATTATTTAATTTATTACATTAAGGCATAAGCGCCACTCAACGTAGTAGGTTACAAAGTAACAGGCAAGAGGCACATTTTGTGGATATATGTGAGAAAGATAACAGTTTACTTTTGAAAAGGTTAAGATTCTATTGATTTGGGAATCGGTTCCCCAATGCAATCGTTCGTGGGAAGAAGCTGCTCGAGAGGAACTTACATCTTACCAATGAAATAAACAAAGAATGAGGCTGGTTCTATAGAATTTGCCTGGCTTGTCGGGTCTTAGCTATGAATGTTAGAACTTGTGGAACTAAAGAATGGTGTCCATCTGATCAATTTACGTAGAAAGAGCGATAGAGCAGGGACAATCTTCCAATGTTTCGTTTCCGGGGGGTAAATTATTGTAGAGCGGAAAATTATTCATCACCAACAATGGCGTGGTGACGCTTTTGGATCTTAACGATTCTGTAATGAATCACCATATATGTCAGAAGTACTCCATTTTCGTCTTCATCTGGCTCATGTAAAATTATCAAATAGCAGGAATCACTCGATTTACACAAGCAACCGTATATTTTTCCAGCATATTTACCGAAAGATCATATTTTAAGATTAAGCCCCAATAGGTGCTAAAAGTCATTTTAAAGTCCTCGTCCAAAGAGAGATCTTAGTAAATGATAATCAGAACCGTTGTTCTTTCGAATTTGAAATCTCATTAACATTTTTTGTGATAATAATAATTAAATGCATGTGTCATCCTCTTAATGCCACTACCCTGTGGAGACTCACAAACATACTCCGCTAGAGGTGAAATTGTAGATTCTATAGTAGATACAGGGTTTAGTAGGCCAAGAGATGCCAATAGACGGTGAGAAAGAGATGGCATCATACAGTACCCAATGACCGTTGTGCGAATATGAATGCAACGAACTGTGAAGGTGCTTTTTGTCTGAGACTTGGAAAACATCTGAATTCAAGAAATCTTTATATTTTATATACATTTTAACATTTATTTTGAGTTGTACTCGTAGATATTTTATTGTGAGGATCCCGGCACACTGGAAACGGAACCGGAACGTTGTTTTCTCTTTATTATGATGTTTTATCTCTTAGGACTTCATTTGACAAGGATTTTACACACAAACACACACACATACACACACACACACACACACACACACACACACATATATATATATATATATATATATATATATATATATATATATATATATATATATATGCCTGTATGTGATTGTTTGCGTTAGTGTGTTTATGACTGCGTATATGTGTATTTGTACGTGATCACAACCCAAAAATTATAAAAAAGACACATTCGCAATTACATTTCTTTCATAAATTTACTGAAATTTAATGCAAAAAAATTATGAGTGGCTTTTTAAATTCATCTTCTCGTTTAGCAAATCAGTGTATCTCTCTATGTCAATTTCTATTTCGCTATATCTCCCTCCTTCTTTCTTTGTCTCTCTATCTCTCGATATATATATATATATATATATATATATATATATATATATATATATATATATATATATATATGAAAGATGTATCTGCACAGTAGATTGTTTTTTTTTAATGTATGCCTTCCTGTCTTGTCTACTCTGTGGCTATTTTATTCTAATTGCTTTTGCTTTATTCCATTATCCATGAGTATGTTAGCCTTTGGCATAATAAAGTATGCTTAAATCTGAAGACAAACTTATTCCAAGTACTTATGAATATATATATATATATATATATATATATATATATATATATATATATATATATATATATATATACATATATTTATATATATATATATATACATATACATATACATATATACATATATACTGTAATGTACAGCGTGAGTGTGTCCATATGTATTGACGTACCAAAAATCATTAGAGAGCATAATGCAATATGGAATGGTCAGTGACGCCGAGATCACTAGACCTCATGAGAATTTATAAAATTATATCAGGCGTTGGGAATTATACGAACAGACCATGATATGTTGTTGAAGATGGATTTGACATTTCATTGTTGGAATTGTGGGCACTTTTGACAGGATTAAATTTTCTGTGTAACTATGCCCTAGAAATATATCATGGTATCCTCTATGCTCCAACGCTGCAATCCCTGTAGTCGACAACCTGTTCTTAATATCTATGACCAGATATGCGTCTTGGTAGAATGTTCACAGATTCAAATCTTTTGCTCTTTTAATGCAGCTTATAGCAGACGCATAGCCCGGTGACTTGTTAAGCGGGATTTAATTGTGAAATTTAGTCTGTGTCTACGTGAAAG
>OZ010577.1:126654000-126661500 GCA_963932145.1 Acanthosepion lycidas | reverse complement strand
TATTATCTGATTGCAGGTTATGAACAAGCTATGTCTCGTCTGATATTTGGTGTCTTTAATATTCTTTATATAGATGTCGATTGCAGAATTATTTTTAAAGATCTGTACCACTTTTTCTAGCTTGAATGATCGTGACGATTATTGGATGTTTGTTCAAGCTCGTTTTCTTGGCTTCTGTCGCCATTTTTCTCATACCATCCATTCATTATTTAACATTTAACATCGCAAAATAATACAATACGTATAATTTTACGTTTCCAGTAGTAAATGTTATTGCAAGTTTCATATAAAACTAATCAGTTTGAACCGCAAACATGACACAAAAGAGAACAGATCTGAAAAATTACTCAATATTTTTTAACATCAATTTGACGTGCATGTAATGGATAGCGAGTAGGAATTAGAAATTGAAGAGACGTGTTCAAATTCCAGTCAGGTTTTTGCATCCACTCAGCCACAAATGGCCTTGATGAAAGTAGGACATTATCTTCTCCCCAGATATGGGATAAATAGTACAATTGTCTCTGGATATGTCATTGTTATTCTCCAAAAATAGTTAATGCAATATTCATTCTCAAATTGTTCACATGCTCCAAAATATGTTTCGGTTTTAAATAACCCACAAAGATTCATAAGACATAAGACATAATCATAGTGAACTTGGAAACAGATATTTTGCGATAATTATGGAACTTCAGTTAACGGTATGTCATCTCTGCGATCTAAACTGGGTCGAATGATCTTTTAACCATTATTCAAAAGAAACAGGCCTTGAATAAAACATCACTGCAAATGTTTCTCTATTATGACAAAAAGCACAACTACAACGTAACATTCAAATTAAAACAAGAAATAGACACAGTAACAATTTTTTATTATATATTAATCACAAGGTCTATTGAAAGAAAGACCAAATAAAGCAGCGAATGAGCGGGCTGCTTTTACATTTTCCTTTTTAATCTTTTCACCCCAATCAAGACATCGTCATGGATATGACGATAAACTACATCCCCGTCTTAGGGAAGACAATAAACTACGTCCAACTGCAAGGCCTCTAATCAGGAGGCTTTGAAGGGCGTGGGACCACCTCTTGATTGCTGGTGTTTCCAGGCCCACCCTGACCCGGGGTGGTAGCACCTGTTAGGGTCCCAGCTATGGGCAAATAGTTGACACCCAAACTTGTGTAAACATAGGTTTTAATACCAGAAATATTTGTAATAAAATAATTATCACCAGCAATAATTTTTGAAGGAAAAATTATTATCAGCAATCATTTTAAAAATATCAGCAACACCAGCAGTTATACATACTTTAAAAAAATGTGACTAGCAATAGATTTCTTCAAGGAAAAATATTCCCAGGAATAATTTTGAAGAAAAACATACTACCAGCAATAAATATTTTGTCGACATTAAATAACCCATTTAGGTTGATATGCCCTAAACCAAACCAACCAAACCAAACCAAGCTAGACAATAATTGAAGCCGAGGAAAAAAGGTTTACGGAAATATAAGATAATAAGATTTAGTTTAGAGAGAAATAATAATTGAACAGGATTCTACGACACAGAATATGACGATTGACATTATATTTGAATATATTAATTTTGATTATAGTTAAAAGGAAAGAATGAATCCAGAAGTAAATTCGACCATCGATAAACGGGGAAGATGATAAATCGAAGAAAATCATTCCCTGTTGACATGCTTCCACTTATTCTATATTGTGTCGCATGGAGGAAAAATAAATTCAGATCACTTAGAAACAGTCCAGAATTATATGATTCAGCTCATCAGAGATCACTCTCAGATAGAAAAAGTGAAAGTAACCAGTTTTAGAAAAGTAGCCAGTTTGCTTTCATGCTTCGATAACCTCCGCATTAAATGACTGAAACTATTTCTCCATATAAAAAAAAAATAGTGGATATGCCTTGAAAATGGGATTTATGAGACAAGTTCAAATTACCGCTGAATTCATCAGGCGAGAGATTAATAGTAGTACCATCTATCATTGGATATAAACACTCTAGGAAAGTGAATCCTAAAATGGGTGATATGTATTTATCAACTCATTCTCGTGAAACATAAAATTACTTGATTCAGAAACTACAGCAGCAACTATTAGCAAGATGTGGCTATTTTCGACAGGAAGACCTAAAGGGCTGACTTGTACTACAGCTACAAAAGATATATGGTAATCCTCGCTATATTAGTGGTAAGGTGCCAGGACCAAATGTAGCGGGAAAACGAAACAGAGGTGGTGAGATAGAATAATTATATAGCCATCGATTAATGAGTTCGTCCTGGGTATGGAAAGAAATTATATTCGGAAGTGAGGCCTCTGGTCAGGAGTACATGATGGATGTGTGGCCATCTTTTAATTACCGTTATTTCCAAGTCCACCCTAGGGTCTCAACAATGGGCAAATAGCTAACACCCAAATTGGGGTCGAAACAGTATGAAAGTATAAAAATACATTTTTAAAGCAAAAAATATCAACAAAATATTTTTGGAAATATTTTACCAGCAATAAATTAAAAAGTCACAATATTACCAACAATATCTTTGACACTCGACAAAAACCCGATTTACAAGAACCTCAATTAAACCTGATCTATAAATTGATTTCTTACAAAAGATATATATTCTGTTCATACGAAACTATCCTACAAATCTTGTCGGTATTAAATAGCCCATTAACTTGTTATGCCGTAAAACATATTTAATGGATAGTTGACAATAAATAAACTTATTGAAGATCCTGAGATATTGAGATAAACAATTTATGTTACTTCTCAACCAGGAGCAGGATATACAGTGACAATGAAACTTAAGATCTACTTATTTATAGGGCTTGGTTTAAACAAAAGTTACATAATTTGCACATGGGATAGGAGGGTGAATCACATATGAAATTTACGGCACGAAACACATTTCTTTTCCCAGGATTTTGCTTTAACCTTCCAACAGTTTACGGTTTTCACATGACAACAATTTCAGCAGTGATACTGTTTTTACGGTTTATCAATACTTTTTGGCTTATAAAACTCTTTTCTTTTTTTTTCTTGGATTGTAATAATAATTTTTTGCAAGAGAATATGTCATTAATAACGTTTTAGAGATAGAAATGGTATTTCAAGTAAAGTATGTCCTGTTATTTAATACAAATCTGGGCAGAGAGTATTTACAGGGAAGTGAATGCAATTCGGTTCTCCGATTTCACACCCCAGTTGTTATCAATTACATGAACTGCACATGCGCAACAGAGAAAGCGGCACGTGATCAAAATACAGGATATGAAGAAGAGGATAAAACCCATATTATATCTTTGAAATGTAAATATCATATACAGAAGGAAACTTCTTGTGTATTCATTGTTTCGTCTGAATTAACATCATTATTTGTCAAACACGAAACAATATTTAGGATAGCATTAAAAATTGCGTGAAATTACACGTACAGATTCAAGTGGATGGGGATCAATCAGTATACGTATATTATGTGGGGTCTCTTCCCGCTCCTGCCAGTACTTCTGCTCCATCTTGATACCGAATTAGAACGAGGTTTCATTAATTTAGCTTCTTGCACCACTGCGATTAGAAGGCAGTTTCGATCACTATCCTTCCGAATATAGACAAAAGGCAACAGGTGTCATTAAAATCTTAGTAAAGATTAATAAAACCAAGGTGGCATCTATATATAAGTTTATCTATCTATGCGCAGGCGCGCGCGCACACACACACAAACACACAAAAGACTCACAGATACGTACATATGCATTTAAAAGAATGTATCCGAAGAAGCGATCATTTTAGCATGGTTAATCTTGCTTTTGTAATATCCCTTTTATGTCTGATATATATTTTAGCCGGTGAGAATATGAAAAACAATACTTTATTGAGGAGAGAAAATAAGAACAGAAGAACATTTAAGAAGGCTGTAAATAACGATTGTCATTGCATTTACATTTTTAAAGACCAAATTTGACTTGAAAACAAGAAACATGAAGAATTTTCCCGAAACGAGAGGTGCGAAAGATATTTCAAATGTAAGATGATGAGACAATGAATCAATCAGGAAATGCGCCTAAATTTTTTAAAAAATATATGTATCATAGAGCAAACCTCATCGGAACAATTGCCATGAAAGTATTTATAAAAAATGCACAGGGGACGTTGCGTCATGGTGGAGGGAAAATAACTGAAGCCGAGATGCCGGATCATGAGAAATAAAACTGCAGATTTTTCTTTGTATTTCATCAAGAATCTCTAAATAAATACCAGACGCCCGAACCCAAATGTCGCATCAATTTTCAATGGGGCGAATGGTAGACTCAGAAATATGTATGATAGATTCTGTCGACAAAAATAGCCTGATGAACTAACTTACCTCCAAAGTTATGGTGTTCACTTGATATTTTAATTAAAATACACGAATGTTTGCTTGTGTGTTGGTTTATATTATCAATAATAATATTATAATTAATAGCATTTACAAGAATCTCAAGGAAAGGAATTCGATTATTAATGTCTTTTGGAATTTTGAATCTTCCGTTGAAGTGAGTTCTGTATAATGTTTTGGTGTTATTTACAAAAAAATTGTTTTATGTTAATAATAATCAATATGTACTCAAATTGTCCTAAGTTTCTACTAATATTTCTCTGTTTGAAACCAATGCAACTTCTTTGTTAAGGATATTTTAAAAATCTTTTTCCAGTAATTCAGATGATTTTCCTGGGTTGTGGTGCATATAAATTATAAATTGCTAAATATCTTGGTAATGTGACGTCCCCCGGTGTCGCTGCAACAAATGTGACGTCTGCCTGCCGCACCCGCCGTGCTGTCCTCGTCGCGGAGCCAATTGTGACTCACCCCGTCTGTCTCCGCGCGGTCGCCGTCCTATCCTGTTCTGTGACGACCAACTGGCTTGGTATTGGTCGCGGCACCAAATGTGACGTTCTAACCCTTTGATGATTCGGATGGGAATCTGGTTAGATTCGGTATCAGCCTTGTCGTTCCCAGCTCACCTCCAACGTCTGGTTACTGAAGTAACTGTTTTGATTTCTAGTCTAACCTACCCACGTTGTGATTTGATCTTAGGTAGACGAAATCAATCAGTCGCCGGGCCGTAATGCAAGTCGAGTTCGAACAAGGGTAATACCGTACAAGTATATGTAAAAGAAAATAAAGTAATAACTCGAAAAGTTCAAATATGTTAAAAAAGATAACAATATTTTATATCTGGTTGTTGAATACAGGACTGCGTCTTTCTACAAACCCGCTTATATGGATTCGTGAGATTTTGCGTTTTTTAGGCGAGACTTAACATCTTAAGTTGTTTTTCGATAAATGGTTTTGGTGTATCTTAAGGTGATATTCGTAAAATTTGTTTTGGTGGTGTGAGTTTAAGTCGTTCTTCAAAAATAAATTGTTCTTGGGTAGAAGTCGAGGTCGAGAATGCATTGTTCTTAATTCAGCTTCCTGCGAGGCGGGTCTGCAACTCCAACCCAACTCAATTCAACTCAGCTGCGAACTCATTAATTCAACTCAACTGCCACAACTCGTTGCGACTCTACTTATATGGACGCCGACCAAAACCGGGGTGGGCTTGTCGGGGTTTGAGGTTCCCTGATAATTCTAAACCGACAATCCACTTCTTTGTTTTCGGTCAGGAAAATTTTATTATTTTCCATTTTTGGAAGTCTTCCGTCTTCCCATCTTCTTCTGTTCTCATATTGGTATCTCACCCATACCCGCAGAGGGTGTCAACGGGTTTCCCCTCTCTCTCACAGTGGCATCTCACACCGATCCCTTCAGGGGGCGTTAACAGACCTCCCCTCCTTCTTCACATGATTACCTTTGCCTACCGCTCACGCCAGCATTCAGCCAATGGGCGCCCAGCAGTGTGGGTGTGTCCAGACTAGCCTCGGTTTAAAAAAAATCTTGCTCAAAAAAAAAAAGTCATCTTCCTTTTTTTTTTCTTTTTCTTTTCTTTCTTTTTCTTCTTCTCGACAACAAATCCTTAGACTTTTATCTTAACCAAATCACCTGGAATTCGTCAATCAGATTTTCGCCAGCATCAAGTGGGTGGTTTAACTGGACGTATTGCGCTACAGCCAATTATTCGTTTCGATAAAATAATTTTCTTATCATAGCCAGCTCCTGACACAAAACAGGTGCCTTTTCCAAACAACATCTCTGTAGATAGCTAATGGGTCAATCTTTTCTTTCTTTGTTGGTCCAAAGGATACTTTTGTTTTTCGGTCAATGCATGACTTAATTTATTTTTATCTCTCAGTTTCTGTTACATAGGTCACTTGACCGACCTGAAACTTTCACCATAGCCATGGGCAGATTGGCTATATCTTATTCGGTGCGTCGTCATAAATTAAATTAAATCCGACACATCCACGACCTTACTTTCTTCGCTAATGAAAATAAAATCTTACGACTTTTCTTTGTCAGAAAATTAGCATCGCTTAGTGTCCTGTTCGTGATTGCTTCTTCTCACCTAAATTTGATTCTCGCCTTTTCTTTTTTCTTCTTTCTTTTTAACAATCCTAAATAGTGTCACAGTAACATAGAATTCAGGATCTAAGTATTATCAAACATTTTTGTTTACTGTTCTCTGTATGATAAAATGATAAGTGATGAAACATTATTTAAATATAATAAACGCCGATTTAGTCAGACATTAAAATGTATATTTAAATATATAGTGAAAATTATGAAAATTCCTAGAAAATTCCTAGAATCTACCAAAATGACAATAAAGTCACTTACAGAGAAATAGTTGGCTTTTCACCCTATGCATGTTTGTCGAGGGGTGAGTGTGAGTGCTAATATCCTCCTGTGCTACCTACAAACTTATCAGGACTCGAGTGGCAAAGCAACTAAAAACTGTTGTCTGCAATATACGCCAATATAGTATGCCAAGAAGCAAAAAAGAAAAGAAAACACACACATTAAATTAAATAATATTTAATTGAATATCATTCAAAGTTAAATATAATAAAATAAATAAATATCGAAAAAATAATCACATTGCAACCTATAAACAAATAATTTAACACATTAATCAAAAGGATGGGTCAAGCATTCCCGAATTGTTATTAAGTGCCTATCGGATTTAGAGATAAACAAAAAAGACGGTGGCTTAACACGCCAAACAACCATTGAGAAATATTGTTTTCAATGTTCAGAGTTTGTCCATCTACAGATGTTCAATGTATAATATTGAGCAATATTTCTCTATAATATTAATACACGGGGCGCTAGAATTATATATATATATATATATATATATATATATATATATATATATATGCGTTTGTGTGTGGATGTGAGTGTGCATGTGTGTGTGCGTGCTTTTGGTCAATGGTATAACGGTCGTTTTGTTTACTTTTCTTTTTTGAAGTTTTATCAATTTTCATTTAAATGTTCTTCAAATTTTTACAGTACACAGTTAAAAAACGAAAGGTGTCACACGAATTTTTTTCA
>OZ010577.1:126594000-126651500 GCA_963932145.1 Acanthosepion lycidas | reverse complement strand
TTGTACGTGAAAACTGTGAGGCAAATTGTTATACCAAGAGAGAAATTTGGAAAGTTAGAGAGAACGAAGAAAAACTGCAATAATTTGGAAAAAAAAGATCCTGGAATAATATATATATATATATATATATATATATATATATATATATATATATATATATATATATATATATATATATATATATTGATACCTATTTCATTAATTAATATAGGCAAGTTTTGTCTATTTATTTTATGTAAATATTTTTTCATATTGTCTGATATGCTTAATAACATTATCATTAAAAAAGAAAATAATTTGATAAATATTTTTAATACTATCTAAGCTTTTAAGAATATTTGTGAATTAATGAAAAATGGAACATTGTATCAATGAAAAATGCTTAATATATATATATATATATATATATATATATATATATATATATATATATATATATATATATATGTGTGTGTGTGTGTGTGAACTTTATTTCACTAAAAATGAGCTTCTGATCATTAGCTTTAATTTAATGATGATGAACATGCAATGTTGGTTTATGATCGATTTCATCACGATATTCTGTTAAGCTTAGAGAATAATATAATTATACATTCTTATTGGTCAAAATAGTGCCCAATAGTGTAATAGAAAAACTCCGAGAATTCAAGTAAGATATCTTTAAACAAGATACAATGTTTCAGAACTTAATCCAGCAACTGGACAATTTAGCTCGTATACCTATATATATATATATATATATATATATATATATATATATATATATATATATATATATATGAAAAAATATTTACATCGATGTGATAAAAATATAGTTTTTAGGTATAAGATATCTATGGGCTAAATGGCATGTAAATATAAAAGTGAAAATTGACGTATTGTTACCCGTCGGTAACAATGTTTTATGATTAAAATAAGTATTCACCTCAATGGCCATTTTATATACAATTCATATATATATATATATATATATATATATATATATATATATATATATATATATATATATATATATATATGATACAGATAGATCATAAAAACGACACAAACATCTCCACAATAACCAGGTGTTTTTAGGCTTGAGTTAAAATTAATTATAGGCCGTAAAACCTAAAGCAAACCTTCTTGAACTAACCTTATGTTCATTGGGATGGGATAATCAATAAAATGACTAATCCTCTCGATTTCTTTTACATACGCGCAGAGGGAAATAAACCTGCATTATCGAATCTGGACTGTTTCATCGACACCGGACGCACGATCCATTATTTACTGCCCGACAAGCAAGAATCAAAGAAGCAAAACAGCGATATTTTATGATCTTGTAAACGCTACATTGATCAATCTAGTTTGTACTTCTTTCTGTTTGACAATCAAAACGATATTTGTTTGAAGACTCATGTACAACGTCATTAAATGCGTGTTTTATGACATGAATCCGTTTTCTCAATTCCAGATAATACTGAAATCTTTGTGCCAAGATGAGTTTATTTTTGTTTTACAGGTTTTCCTCAGCAACCATCACCCGGCATTTAGAGACTTTTTATTCCTCCTTTTTGGGGCAGCGTAACTAAAGAGTATACAATATTTTACAAATCTAGCAAACAGCGACATTTTAAAAAAATACCAACTAGAATCCCGTAAAATTATAAAACTTTAGGGAATTGATTGTCAGAGGGGTTGCGACATAGAATAGCATTTGTCTGTTGCCTGCAAAGGTGCGTTTATTTGAACGCTCTTTCAACCATGAAATATAGGGAGATTTATGGGCAGAAGAAATTTCCTTAAAAAATGGAGGAATGGTAGAATCGCAAGGAAGACCTGAAAATATATTTATATTTCCATAAAAAATGTTTTCAGCGCAGCTCCGTGTACCATACATATGTATACACACAGACTCACAAAAGCGTGAACACATACGCGCCCCACCATATATATATATATATATATATATATATATATATATATATATATATATATATATATATATTTTCCAAGCGTAGCTTAAATGTGGTACAAGGCGGAAAGTAGTCGGCACCCAGTGAGAATCGAACTCACTAGTCAGTCGTAATTGTTCTAGCGATGCGTTTGGTCAATGTGGACTTTATTAAACCAAAGTAACTATTAACAACAAATAGAATGTCTTTGGCGACTAGAAAACATTTAAAAAACCTTATTGTATTCATATTGTCAACTGAAAATTACGTCAATTACTATCACGTGTAGAAATAATGTTTTCATTTTTGTGTTGACGGATTCCACCATTTTCTTTGGATTTCTTGAAATAGTTGTGTTCGTTGGATTGTAAGATTAGTAATTCTGTTAGGAAAGGTAATATTGGGAAAAAGCCATGGCGTAGATCAATATTTGGATAATATTCAATGGCGGCACTCTCGAGGATTTTCCTTCTGAGTGAGTTATTTTCATTTTTATGAGTGTAGCATTTTTAAAATCAAAATTTTGGTTGAATTTTGATTGAATTTATTTCTATGTATGACTAGTGCATTAGTTAAGTTGTTTTAGTAAAGTCTCTTTTGTGCTAATACGTGCGTTTCTTTTATTCTTTTTTCTTTTTTAGATTTCTGCTTGTTTCTCCAATATATTGGGAGTAACAGTTTTATTTTATAAATGACTGCTTCAGAAATATTATAACTATCAGTGTTTGAGGATATGAGTACATTCATAATGGTTTTGGAAGTGTTTCTAATTATTTTAAGATTATGTAGATGAGATAGCTTGTTCTGGATAGTGGACGTGACGGAGTTGGTCAGTAGTATTATCCATCTGTTTTCATATAATTTATTATTATGAATTATGTTATTATTTGTATTTCTATTGCACAATTTATTTGCCTCTCTTCATACGTTGTGGATGAAATGATATGGTTTATGTAGTTTTTTGAATGTGTTTTCTGTCTATGTTTCTACTTTAGTGGGACTGCAGAATTTTGATGCTCTCAGATAGAAACCTATAATCATCCCAGATCTAGATTCAGAAGAGTGGTTTGAGTAGAAATTGATCAGGTAATTTTTGTTTGTGGCTTTTCTGTAAATGTCAAAATTGACTTCGTTATTATTTCTGTGTAACATGATATCTGGGAAAGGAAGAGTGTAGTTAGTTTCAATTTCAAATGTGGAGACTCTTGTGGGTTCAACGTTGTTAACTTGGTTGAGATGAGCTCTTAAATTAGTATTGACTTTAGTTTTATACATATTGTATTTTTCTACAGATTAACTCTGAAATATTTTTCATATATATATATATATAGATATATAGATATATAGATAGATAGATAGATAGATAGATAGATATAGAGTAGCGGCCATAATATAAGGAACGGAAACAACAAAGACATAAATATGTGTATTACTTAAAAAGTAATGCATGATTAGCAATGACATTTTTACCTAATAAGGATTAGGGTGTAATGCATAAATATTATACAAAGTTACAAAAATTTACATTTTATTTATATCAATAAATATACTTTATTGATACTTGATTATAGCCTCCTATATAACTACAGAATATATCCAAATTGTACGTATATGCACGAAATATCACATAACATATATACTTACATATACACTTAACGCATTTATAGAGCTAGCCATTAAGATATACACATCTTAAATTTATTCTTTTTGTTTCTTAGATCCTGAGGTAGTTAACACGTACTTTACGCCCTATCATTACCCGAGATAAAGAATGGACCAATCCTGTTGGATAGGAAAGATAGACTGAAGAATGGAAATATTAAAGGCGAAAGGAAGGGGAAAATCAATCAATCTGTCAATAAATCAATCAATCAATCAATCAATCAATCAATAAATAAAGAAAGAAAGAAAGAAAGAAAGAAAGAAAGAAAGAAAGAAACATCGAAGATCGGTGAAGCGATAACACTCTCATATGTCTAACTTCTGTATCAGTGAAATACTACTTTTAAGAACTTCCTGGATTTATCTTTCTTTCTTTTCTTTCTTTTTTAATCGATTTTACCCCAAGAAAGACAGTAAAGAGACTAAGACATAGGGGTTTAATGGGTGGGGAAGAATTAGGAAAAGAGATAATAATGAGTGAGAAGAGAAAAAATGTAATCAGATAACGATTAACATTGCTCTGAAATTTTTGGAAATTAAAGTTGTCTTGAGAACATGGGACAGAACGGCGTTCTACAAGCGAAATGAGCGAGAAAAGCAAGTGTCAACAAAGAGTGTGAGTTCAATACTCGGTAAAGGCCGTGGAGTACTTGGAGAGGTGAATTAACAGGAGATAATTGATAACTGACATCCATTAGACATGGCACGTGGAACTAGAACAGTCTACGCCAGTGAGCGAATTAAAGGGTTGAATTCGACATTCCAACCACCTGAAGAAGGCCGGAACGTACAACGACAGAAACGTTGTAATAAATATGGCGACAAAGTTTGAGGACAATAGTCCGAATAATGTAAATATTGTGGAACTTACGACTACATCTAGTGAGCTCAACTGTAAATTTCGAGGCCAGTATATTAATACAATTAAATTAAAAACGTCTAGGTACTATAGAGAAGAGATCATCTTAACGATTACCATGAAATAATTTATACAAAAGGTACATGGAGGCAACCTTACGGCGGTGGGGATGTGACTAAAGACAAACCCCCGGATCAGGACCAGAGAAATAGCTCAAGGTAAATAGCAGTGGCAACAGAACATATGTGGCAGCAATAATTTGCACGTAGACGAATGGCAGACATAGATATCTAGCGATTTTCTAAGTGTACTTTAGATGGAAGACAAAGCCTAAATTGGGAGTGGCACCCAGTGACGGTCGAACGCACTACACCGTCATTATTGTTCTAGAAAGACAAGCTTGCTAGCTATTACACCACCTCATGGTGCCCAACTTAGACATATATATATATATATATATATATATATATATATATATATATATATATATATATATATATATATATATATATATATATATTCTGGAGAGAAAAATTGCCTTGTAGACTGGCATCCTCGGATACTCCATTTATAGTCACACAAAACTTAAATTTAAATCTATATATGTATATATGTATGAGTGGAAGAGCAGTGTGTGTTAGCAGAGTGTTTGATGCTCACGGAAAATTAGTATCAACAATAAGGAAATTATATATATATATATATATATATATATATATATATATATATATATATATATATATATGAAGAAATATAGTTTTAATGTTTGCTACATTTATGGGATAAAGTGCTCAATATCAAAGATAGAACATATGTAAATATAAATATAAAAGTAACCCTTGAAGTCAACACTTAGAGGCTATAGGCTGTTTCATGCTAGACGCAATCGTCAGGCTGCGAATGTTGGATTTTTCCTCCACTATTTATATATATGGGTCAGTGGCGCATCGTCGGCAATCTATTTTTTGGAGAGTGGCTTGTTTGTTTGTTTATTTCTTTGGGGTAATTTATTTTACTTACTTACTATTTGGGTGCGGCGGACAAATTGTCGTCTAAATTGTAGAAAAATGAAAATAACACTGACATCTCATTTTAACAGCTATATTTATGTTATAAAGGAACACACCTATTCTATAGTTAATAGACTCTCCCACCTATAATAAGTAGGAGTAGTAAGAATAACGAGGGAGGGAGTGGCTCACTGGTTCAGTCAGTCAGTCGATGCCGGACGACCGTTAGTCGGATACTAAAGTATCAGCGACCACAACTAGATTTACTCTGCGTCATACCTATTATATGAAGTTCCTAACGTTTTTTATGTCTTAACCTATTTTAGGACCGACTTAGTACAAATACAAGCCTCCACTGTGAAACCACTCCATAACAATTTACCAAAATAACACAAAAATATCTTGAAATACTGAAGAGAAATTTTTTTCAATAAAATCACCATTGGCTTAACCACAGCCTCTAGTATTGATCGAAAAATATTTTTATTTCTCCAATTTAATCCAGTTTCCGCTGCGCAACCACAAGTGTATTATTAATATTAATAGCGTAAACTGGTATCAATTCTATATATATATCCAACGATATTGCCTTTGAGAATTTGGTGCTTTATCACTTCTAATAATGCACCAATTCACCCGTTGTCCGTAATATTGCTTTCACTTACTTGAAGGCAATATAAAATAAACATTTCCTAAATTTTACTTAATAAGAGTCCCAAAGCCAAAGAGAAGTGATACTTGTTATGGGCATGCACTGCCCACTATCGATAGGCTTTTTTTACCTGAAATTATTAAAGCAATAAGAAAATATCTCATGAGAAAGATTCTATGTGCATAAGTTTATAACTTGCCGTTCAGGTTACATTGGAAAATAACGAATATTAGTCAAAGTTCCGTATTTAAAAAACTGCTAAGAAAACATTGTTTCTCACATACCTGAATACCCCCAAAAAGTAATAACAATATATTTTAGTTCAAACCCAGAGTGCAACGAATATAGAGAATATTTTGGAAAAAAACTCACTCAGAGATTTAAGTTAACATCTGAAAAATTCCATGTAATTGCGAAGATAATAACAACTGCCTTAACCTATCGAAATTCTACGAGTGGCAGGTTAACTCTGGACATTTTTTTAAAAAGCGCCAGAAATTTACTCTGTTCGTTTTGCTATAATAGAGGACAAGCAGGTTAAATTTGTTGGGAGGGAACAGGCAAAATATCACTAATAACGTAAGTTTTTTTTAAATAATCTAAGGAATGCAAGAAGAGGCAGAATTATAAAATCCCAACATTTTTAATTATTATTATTATTATTATTATTATTATTATTATTATTATTATTATTTCCTTTAATTTCTGTTGGGTACATATTTCTTTCCGAGTCCCACCCAAAGACTTAATGTCAGAAATGGCGCCATGACAATTTCCACTGACCAATTTAAAAAAAAGAAGAAGCACAAACACACATATTTTATAGATAAAGCATATCGTAAGGTGTGGGCTGTACCCGGGAGAACAATATTTTGTATTTCTTCAATGAGCCTTCTGGAATCTTTTCAAACTAATCCGGGGGCTCCAACTAAAACAGGGTTTGTTGATGTTCTCATGTGCCACATTTTTGAGATTTCGATTTTAAGGTTTTTGTATTTTGATAACTTTTTGAAGATATTATTATTATTAGTAGTATAGTAGTAGTAGTAGTAGTAGTAGTAGTAGTAGTAGTACTAGTATTCCCATTAATCTCCAGAACGAAATAATAAAATGCCCAGTTTTTTTTTTCTCTGCTGAATATGAAATTACTACACAAATCTACAGTGTTTAACTCACAGTCCTAGATTGTTGATTGCTTCATTTGAATTTTACGGTTTATCAACCATTTGTGGATTATGTAAAGCCGAAAAATATTTGGGATTGCAAGAATAATTCTTGTTTTAGCGAATGAATATAGCATTAACAATCTTTTGTCTACAACAATGATTTTCCAGATACAAGTCCTATAATTCAAAATAATTATTTTTAAGGCACTTTTTTAAGGTCAGGGAAGAGATATTTTTTTAAATGACTTGTGAAAGTCGCTACATAAAGCACCACTGATACATAACATTATAAATATAAATCGATATTTGATTTAACAATGCGTATGTACCCTGATATGAATAACAAAATAATATTGGTGTCTTTGTTTGTCTGTATTTCTCTCTTTCTCCTAATGGTGGTTTGCAAATTACAAGCGATTTCGGTTCGTGAAAATGGTAAGTTTGAAAAAAAAACCAAAAAAACCTTACAACTTGAATAAAATGAAATTTGAAGGCCTTCATCATTTGCAAAATCGATATATTAGATTAATATTCATCATGCAATTCATTTGTCATGGCAATATCCGATCAAATGTATGCTAGTTATAAATAAATACAATAATTTTAGGTTTTCAATAATGGTACTGTCTGTCCGCTTTTACGGTATCGAATGTTGGAGAGTCTCTTCAAAAATGAAGATGAAACACTTTCAACGTAGGTTGTACGGAGATATGCTAAGGATGTCATGGAACGAACCTGTGAGAAACGATGAGTTTTTGGAGAAGATACAAAAAAAAAAAGGAGAAAGCTTATACTTCAGATCAGGAAGAGGCAACTGAAATTTCTTGGATAAGTAAAGAGCAAGGAGTGTTTGGAGAATGTGATATTCACAGAGCGGATAGAGGGAAAGAGATATAAGGGAAAAGAACGCGTTACATACATAGCGGGCTTATGTAAGTGCATGACAGAACAGGGTTTGGGAGAAGTAGCAAAAGGACAAAACACGTTAAGACCTACAAGGGATAGGGGAAAGTAGAGAGCCATGATTGCCTACGCCGTGAAGAATCACAGCACATAAAAGAAGAAAAAATTTACTGTCAGTTAGTTTCTTCGAGTTATTTTTTTTAAATAGCCTCGCCAGGTCGATATATATATATATATATATATATATATATATATATATATATATATATATATATATATATATTTAGGTTAATTCAACTACACATGCGAACGAAGGAGAGACGCTGAGAATTTGAAATTTAGTAAAAAACAAATTATTTGCCAATACACATTTTATATACCCAAAAGACATATCATGAACAAATCTAAATTTAAAATTCGTGGGGTGTGTAGTCACATCAGCGTAAATAGACACAATCAGATAAAGTCCTAAGGGACGAAACGCGTCACACAAATTCTTTATCCACCTTGTCATAGTAACTCTCTATTCCAGAATATATATATATATATATATATATATATATATATATATATATATATATATATATATATATATATATATATTATCATTTTCATATCATGTTTATAACAATTGCGTGCGCGGAACTTTGGTTCACAGGTTTCTGCCATAGATCAAATCCACGACAACGTCTTCTTAGTCTCACGCTTTCTACTGACCTGCGATAGAGCAACTACATTGAATCAATAGATTCATTTACGACAAGGAAATTTTGTTCTCAGTGTCACGGCAGAAGGTTTTTCTCACCTGGGTCCATCCTTTAAATCTACAATTCGTCTGTGCATTGAATACTGGTGTCATATATGGTCTGGAGTACCGCTGTACATCTTTAGGTCCTCGAAGAAATCCACAGATATGCAATGTGACAAGTTCTGATTTTGCATCTTGTCTACAGAAACTTTCTCACAAACTTGATAGGGCTTCTCTTTGTCTTTTCTGCAAATATTTTCATGGCAACTGTGATTACGAGCTACTTTCACTGGTACCCCAACTGGCTGAATTTATGCGTGCTACTAGTTTGGCATCTCGGTCCCATCCTTTCACTATCGAAATAGTTAAATGTAACCATCTCTTCTACTCCAACAGCTTCTTCTCTCGCACTTCCCGCGAGGGAAAGTCCCTTCCTCCTCCTTACTTCCCTGATAGCTATAATATTCAAATGCAATGTCAATCGACATCGTCTAATGACTTGACCCTGATCCTCGTCCTTTTTTATATCCTTTCCTCAAATATCCTATTTACTCTTGTTCTCAATTTCTGCATATATATATATATATATATATATATATATATATATATATATATATATATATATAATATTTTTCGTCCATATATACGCAGATGAAGAAACGGAATATTAATTACAAATGTCTAGAAGAAAACGCTGGACGCTCCACAATTTTCCTTTTGCCAGACCAATGTAATTGTAGTAAATAGCCCTTGTTCATGACTCTTTATGGCTGTTCAGTAACTTCAATTTGTCACTGTTGAGCGTAGAATTAGCGAGGAAGGCAAAAGTATGTTTCGTAAATATGTATGGGAATTGTCGTCGTGAAATTCGTGACTTAGTTTCGTAGATCATAATGACTCTCGAGTAACTTCAATTCTCACTTAGTAACGAGAATAGTAGCAGTGAGGTAGACTAAAGTAAGCCTCGTAGATATTTATAGACAGCGTGGTCATAGACTTAGCAACTTAGTGCAGGAGACCATTACGATTGTCGAGTAATTTCTATTGAGACTAAGAGAACAGTGTAGAGGCCCTGTGTGTAATTACGTGTTGTATTAGAAACACGTGTGTTACTATTGGTAGAATATTAAAAGGTCGGACTACAAGAAAATTACCGGACTCAAGTTAAGTCCAACTGAAGATAAGAAGACAAACAAACAAGACAGAAAGATATATATATATATATATATATATATATATATATATATATATATATATATATATATCAACAAATATATGTATTAACAACTAATTACATAGCACATAGACAGATAACACTTGTGTGTGTGTATGTGTGTGTGTGTGTGTGTGAACATTTGTGTCTGTTCTTTGTTGAATGTTCGTATTTTGGGGAATGCTCGTACGTACGTGTATATTTGTAATGTTCATAGCGTCTTCCCAGAGATGGGAAACGTTGTCTTTTGTGAGAGCTCACATAGTAGCGGTGTTCGCTGAAATGAAGAAAGTGGAGAGAGGCAAGAAGCCAGTATTTATAGTATAGGGAAAGAGGCCCCTTGTGAAGAATTTGAGAATTAAGGAGGAACTAACTCCGACAATAGTATCAATGAAGCAGGTTTAATTTTCTTCTTTTATGCGTCGTATCTCATTGGCTATGTCAAGCGCTCTTTCACTCTACCACTGAAATTTTCCAAGTCCATTTCACTTATAATATGCCCCAGAAATTCCACTGAACCCTTCTACGTTTAACTGTGAGCTTTCTTTTTGTTTGCATTTTCCTTAAATCATACTCGTTGCTTACAAATTTCGTCTATGGTATTCTCAGCATCCTTCCTTGGAAACACCTCTCTCTTGTTTCAAGTCTGTATGTATTTGTCAGTAAATTTTATAGCATTCACTGTCATAGAATTACATTAATATTATATAGTCGTACAACATTCTTTTATTTGTTTCTAACAAAATATTCCCATTTAAATTAAGCTTCATAAATATCTATAGAAGGTGTAGTTTTGGTCTTACCAAAGTTTAGCTGGCCAGAAAAACATCACTAGGGATTTTGATCGTCACTGTGTAAATATAATTATAGCAGGGAGTACGGCAAAAACTAGCTTGTGCTAATATCTATAGAACTCTTTTTCTTGAACGTGGGATCTGAATCATCACTGTAACTATAAAAAGTTTACCATATATATATATATATATATATATATATATATATATATATATATATGTGTGTGTGTGTGTGTGTGTGTGTGTGTGTGTGTGTGTGAGTGCGTGCGTGTATATATATATATACATATATATATACATATATATAATAAAAATAATTTCAGTTGAGCTATCTGGGGAAGAGGTGTGGGTTTTTAAACAGTGACTATTATAGCTGATATAGCGAGACTCTTCGGCAAAAAGCGATTTGAGACACTGTCGCTCACTGTGCGTGTTTATCTATAAATAAATACGCTAAAATTCACCTTCATCCCTGCCCTGCGCTGACACCAATTCAGTCGTGTTTCGATCCTAGCTAGAGGCAACCGGATGTCTAGCCACACTGAAGTGATGTGAAACAGCGAAACAGTCTCTCTGTGGATGACTTTATATATATATATATATATATATATATATATAGTATTTACATTATTCAGACTATTGTCCTCATCTTTATCGCCATATTTATTACAACGTTTCTGTCGTTGTACGCTCTTGCCTCTTCTTCAGATGTTTGGAAGGTCGAACTGAACCCTTTATTTCACTCACTGGGGTAGACTGTTCTAGTTCCACGTGCCATGTCTAATGGCTGTAAGTTTTCAGTTATCTCCTGTTAATTATACTCTGCAAGTTCTCCACCGCTCTAACCAGATATTCAACTCACACTCTTTGGGTCCTGTCACTGGATCTAACTAATGCCTTTATCCAATTTTCCATATGCCCCTAAAGCGACAAAGATGAGGACAATAGTCCGAGTATAATGTGAATATAGTACATAACACCTCTCAGAAACTAAATACATATATATATATATATATATATATATATATATATATATATATATATATATATATATATATGTGTGCAATTTTATTTGATAGCTGATTCAATACGTACACTACAGATCAAAATTTTGAAGCAGCACCTGGTATTTTGAAGTTGTCCCCAAGTGCAATTGTTTCGTACTTTAAATGAGATAAAATAATTATAAATGTTTTTAAAAAATGTGAGATATTATGTTTTAATAATAATTTCATTATGAAAAAAAGAAAAGAAATATGTGAAAATTTGGTTCTTATCAAACTATCCACCTTTAGCCTTGATTACTGCAGCACGTATCTTTGTATTCATTGCATACGTTTCTCAAAGTATAAGTTTGATAACAGATTCCATTCTTTTTTCAATGACTCTAAAATCTATTTTTCATTTTTCTCACTGTTCTGTCAACTTTATCCTATGCTAATTCTAGATGTCCCTTCAAACTTTTGAACTGCAGTATATATTCGAGCGTATCACTGGACATCCATCAATTCCAGGAAATACTGGAATTCAAATTATTTACATTATAAACATTCGACTATTATCCTCATCTATTTTATTATTTTCATAACGTTTCAACCTTTGTGCCTTCCTGACTTCTTCAGATATATGTCCATCCCTGTAAACTTCATGGAACCCCGAATTGAACCATTTATATTATGTCAAGTTTAGATAATTCTATGTTCCTATATACGTATATTATGTAATGTTCATTTTATAGCACTCTTCAATTATTGCTCACTCATTTTTCATTCTGTTCAATTTTGCCATACTCGACCCATTGTATTGAACTTTCAGTTTCTATAGTTATTTATGCAAAGGATAAGAGCAGGAATTTGAATTGTGATTTTCAAAGCAAGGCAGTTAGCCCAACCTGGAGCATTGGAGCTACTCAATATATATATATGTGTCAAATTGTCTCCTTCCTTTGCAACGTACGGTACACAGTGAAGGTCAGTAAATATACAACATGAATGAAATAACATTTCACTGTTAAACAAATACTGAAGAAAATAATCTATCTGTAGTCAGTTTGAAAGAACAAACAAGGAGACATTTCTGGTGGACAGAGCATGAAGAAAAATCGTACAAATCAGTAGCAACAAAAAGAATTCCATCCAATCAGGTAAACGACAAAGGAAGCAACCGAGGCTAATGGAAAACAAAAATCGATATTGATTACTAAATGAACGCTTTCAAGATGATATACATATAATCAACGTTGATGCACAGTGCCTGTGTATCGATCTAACATTACCCTGCATGATTATATATAAAGAATTACACAAACGTACACACAGTTACACACAGACATACATATAACATACATATATATATATATATATATATATATATATATATATATATATATATATATGTATATATATATGTATATATATATATATATATATATATATATATATATATATGAAGACACAAAATGAAATTTATCTTAGCCGAAGCGTTTCGTTGTTTGAGAGATTTTTCCACAGCAAACACATATATTATTATATTTTGTAACATGTATTTCTGTACAATTTAAGGGTTTTTCATTTTTTTTTAAATTTAAGAACGCTTATAAATATTCATCACGTTAGTCGAAAAGTCAAGCAAATTTAAGGAAGACGCAAAATGAAACAATGCAATGCCTATTAAACGAAAGTGAGTAAACCAAATTCTTGAAATTTTATCATTTTTTATGCAAATTAGTGTTTAGATTATTTTAGTTTGGCATAAATTTATGTGTTATATAATTGAAATAAAATGAGCTTATGGACTAAACCGTTGCTTTTAATTTATTCTTTTACATTTTTAGAGTTAGTTATGTTGGTTTGGAAAAGTAGTAATTCTTTCAGGAGTGGCTATATTTGAAAAAAATCTTGGACGCAGATTGATATTTTTATAAGATCTTATAGCTGCACTATCGAGAATATTGTCAAAGTAAGTTACTTTCACTTTTAATAAATATGACATAATTTAGATCTAACTTGTGGTTAGATTATACGTTTCATCTGTAAGAAAGGGTTTGCAGGGCGGCAAGTAATTCGTCACCTACAAGGACATGGTATGCTTTTGAACGAAATGAAATGTCAAGAGTGAACAGATTCTACCTAATATATGTCAATAGTACTGGGCATTGTCTGGCTCTGCTAAAGAAAGAGAATAGCAGCAGTTGACACGTCTATTCAATTGAGAGTTTATTTATCGTAGTGGATTAATAATATATTTTTGTAGGTTGACTTCTGTTTTATATTTCTGTTTAAGATTCATAATATTCAACGTCGACAGCACGACTTGGAAATTCATGTAGTTGACGTTTGCAGCTATTGCATGAAACTCCGAGTCATGCTATTGACATTAGATATTATGTATATTCACTAATATATATTTATAGCTCTATTTCATAACATTGAGCACTGTATTTATAACAGCCGTGGAAGAAATATTTTTATACTTACGTGAAAGTTTTCGTGGGTGTATGTCTGTTTTTTATCATACACATACCTATATATATATATATATATATATATATATATATATATATATATATATATATATATATATAATAATATTAATAACAATAATAATAATAATAATAATTAGATGAAGAAGAAACTTAGGGGTCAAAGTTGAAACAGGAGTATTTAAACGTGCTGAAATCACATATAAGTTTGACAAAAAGAACGTATTCATATTTCATATACATACCTATATAATAATAATAATAATAATAATAATAATAATAATAATAAGAAGAAGAAGAAGAAGAAGAAGAAGAAGAAGAAGAAGAAGAAGAGGAAAGTTAATAGTTAAAGTTGAAACATTACTAACAAAACTTGCTGACTTCACATATAGAAAGATAATTTGAAGTGGGATAACATAGAATGTATGTATATTTCACAGACACACGTACACACACACACACACACACACATACACACACACACACACATATATATATATATATATATATATATATATATATATATATATATATATATATATATTGATTTGAGAGACATTTCAACAGCACATTGTTATTATCACTGGCACGCTCGATCCATCTTTCTCGCAAATTCTCATTGAGAAAATTTCAAACATTTAACTTTGTGAGTTTTTACACTTTTTGTTAAAATGTTATTCATTTATGCGAGAATTGGCCATGTTTTTAGACTATAAAATGATGTCAAATTTATGGGTCTCCCTGTATTATGAAACGAATATGACATATGACCCATGTCAATATAAATATAGCCAGAACATTTTGCCTATATCTTTTGATTTTATATCCATTTCCTCTTACAAGCAAAAATATTATCTATATTATTTCTGGGCCATCCTAGCTTGTTTTTGACGTCTCTGAAGCGGCATTTACATGGATACTTAATGCAGTTTATGGCTAATCGTTTGTTTTTGCTTTCATCGACTTCATTGTGTAATTGTGTTTTCATTTTTTTCTACTGAAATTATCATCAACACAGTGTCGTCTGCGTTGTTATGGTTACGGCTAGCGATCATAAATCATGGTCTATTTCCTGGTCGTCTCCGTATCACATCACGTTATTGGTTACATAAATCCGGTGAGAAAACATATCCTTTTCATAACCCATTTTGATTTATTTGCAACCGTCTCTTTCTCTATCATGCAGACTTTTTTTCGATGTACACGTGAATATTATCAGGATATCTTTCCCATGCATATCATTCTTCCCTAAATACTAGTAGAACTACTGCGAATGTTAACATTCAACTGTATCAGAGGTACTTCTATGAGTATTCAAATCGCAGACTAGCAATGCTTATGTTCCTCTCAGCTTATGGTAACGTACGAAGTTAAGCAACATCAACCTGGTACAATATTTACATTATTCGGACTTTCATCTCTTGCCATATTTATCACGACGTTTCGGCCGTTGTACAACTGTTTGGGCGCTATCACTGGATATAACCAACGTCTTTATCTGCTGTGACACGTGTCCTTAAGAGTTGTGAGTTCAATACCTGGTTAAGGCAGTGAAGAGGTTGGAGAAATGAATTAACAGGGGATAACTGATAAGTGAAATCCATTATACATGGCACGTGTAACTAGAACATTTTACCCCAACGAGCGAAATAAAAAGATTAAGTTCAACATTCCATCCACTTGAATAAGGCCGGAGCGTACAATGTCCGAAACGTTGTGATAAATAGGAAAAAAGATGAGGACAATAGTCCTAATAATCTAAATAGTGTAATAATACCTAATCTCAGAAATATAAACATATACCGAAGGGCCGAAACTTTGTGATAAATATGGCAACAAAGTTGAGGACAATCGTCTGAATAATGTAAATGGTGTACATAATACATCATCTCAGAAATATAGACAGATACTGAAGGGCCAAAACGTTATAATAAATATGACGACAAAGATGAAAACTATTGTCCTAATAATGTAAATAGTGTACATAATACCTCATCTCAGAAATATAGACAGATACTGAAAGGCCGAAACCTTGTAATAAATATGACAACAAAGATGAGGACAATAGTCTGAATAATATAGATATTGTACATAATATCTCATCTCAGAAATATAGACAGATCAATCCTGGTCCATATCTAGATGGGTAACCGCTATTGAATACCAGTTGCTGGATGTGCGGTTGGTGTAATGCATAATACCTCGGAATTGTTAATCGGAGTGTTGAGTTCTATTTCTGTTGGAATCGTTATATTCACTTACGTGCAAATACCACAAGTAAATATATGAATGCACCTTTTCTCTCCAAGCTATGGATTAATTAGTAAGTTTGTATCACTAAATAATTATCCTCGAAAAATATAATAAATTAATTTTTTTACAATGTAAAGAAATTTTTGGCTTTAAATAATTTGTATTAAAGCTGACCCCCCCCAAAAAAAAAACGAATCAATCAATTAACATACGTTATTCCTGATACACACTAAATTTTCATGTCAAATATATTTAGTATAATTTTTGTGTGATTAACATCAATCTACCATGTGCCGCGATCATTTCCATTGGACGCTGAGTCATCTTAAGTCCCTGTCATCCACCATCTTCGAAATATATGCTCTTGCACTTCTTGCCTGAAGAGCCCTCTTCCGGTTTCTTGCTTTCTACCATATACGATATTCAATGATTTACATCCAACGTCAATCACAATCTTCTGCTTTCTTTTATTTTCCTTTCTATTCTCTAAAGTCTTCTCATTATCTTCCACTCTTAGTAATCCCTTACGACGTAGTGATATTATTGATTTCCTTGGGGATGATGGATTGAAAAAAAAAATCTATTGATGTTTGAAATGTTCAGTGATTCTTTCACGTGATATTTGTAACTGATTTTTGGTTCATAAGCTGATTTATTTTCGTTAGCCAACTCTACATATAGAAGTGATGGTTCACACTGCATTTCAAATTTTGAACTTCAAATGTTTTTAAAGTCGAAAAGAGAATTTCGTATGAGACACGCGCAAGAGGAGAAAGTTTTAATATAGAACTTGTGGCTACATCTACTAATTTCAACTGTAAATAATTAGATCTGACAATCAATCTTGTAATGCGTTTACATTCGTAATTCAATGTACCCAATTGGAAAGCTCATTATAACAATTAACTTGAAAATATTTATAGAAAAAAAACGGAAAAGATAAGTTACGGCGATGTGAATGTGACTGAAGCTGGGATGTCATGTCAAGACCAATGTGACACTATTTAGCGGTCCCGTGAAAATTAAAAGCGAGAAATAATTAAGGCGATAAGAAGCTATCACGAAAAGACAAAGTATTTTTTTTCGCGGAAGATAAGAAATTCGTAAGACCACGGATCTGTCGGAATTAATTTATGTTATGACGCGGCGAAAGAAGATAGCAATCTGTCGATGGCAATAATGAAAATTTCAAATTGGTCAAGTGGCCTACGAAACAGAAGCTGGGAGATAATTGTAATTATGTCACGTACTGACCGAGAAAAACATCAGCTGGGCCACCCAAGAAAAAGAAAAGAATAAACCCTTAACTATCTTTCGCAGATATCATTTGTTTTTGGAAAGAGACCACCTGTTTTATTGTCCAGACCTGGACATGATAAAAGTTTGTTACCGGGATGCATAATTGGATACAGAGTGCGAAAACGTCCAGTTAGCTACCCATTTGACGCTGGCGGAAATCTCGTTCATGAATTCCAGATGTCAGTCGGTTAAGATAGAGATTAAGGACCACACTACGAGTCGTAGGGGTCTGGTGTCGGGAAAAGAAAGAAAAGCAAAAAAGGAAGATAATTTTTTTTTTCCTTTGAGCGAAATTTTTAAACTGAGGTCAGTCTAGCGACACCCACGCTGCTGGGCGTTCATTGGATGAATGGTGGCGTGAGCGATAGGCGAAGGTATATTATGAGAAGAAAGGGGAGGCCTGTTGACACCTCTGAGGGGATTGGTGTGAGATACCACTATAAGAAAGAAGGGAAACCTGTTGACGCCCTCTGAGGGGATTGGTGTGAAATACCAATATGAGAAACGAGGAATTTGGGAGGACGAATCCCTTAAGAACCCCACTGGAGTAGAAGGTAATGGACTTCCAAAAATGGAAAGTAATAAATTTTCCTGTCCGAAAACAAAAAAAAATCATTATTGTGGATTTAGAATTGTCGAGGAAGTCAAACACCGACAAACCTACGCCCGGTTTTGGTCGGCGTCCATATAAACGGAGTTAGTTGCAGTTAGTTAGTTGCAGTTCCGAGGAGACGCAGACAGAGTTGAGCTGTGAGTTTTGAGTCCAACCGCGAGGAAGCTGACTGAAGATCCACGCATCCCGACTTCGACTTCTAACCAAGAACAATTTATTTTTGAAGAACGACTTAGACTCACACGACCAAAACAAGTTTTGCGAATATCGCCTGAAGACACCAAAAACCAGTTATCGAAAAACAACTTAAGATATTAAGACTCGTCTAACAAACAAAAAGTGTCACGAATCCATACGGTTGGGAGAAAGACGCAGTCCTGTATTCAGAAACCAGATATAAAAATATTTATTATTCTTTTTTTAACACATTTGAACTTTTCGAGTTGTTACTTTATTTTCTTTTACATATACTTGTGCGGTGTTACCTTTGCTTGAACTCGGCTTGCATTACGGCCCGGCGACTGATTGATTTCGTCTACCTAAGATCAAATCACAACTAGAAGTCAAAGCAGTTACTTCGGTAACCAGACGTTGGAGGCGAGCTGGGAACGACAAAGCTGATACCGAATCTAACCAGATTCCCATCCGAATCAGCCAAGGGTTAGAACGTCACATTTGGTGCCGTGACCAGGATCACGTCAAATTTGGTGACGCGACCAATACCAAGTCACATTGGTCGTCACAGGATAGCACGACGTGGGCAAAGAGGCCGGGGTGACGTCACACCAATAACACTGCAGATGTGTCTTTCGACTTTTTAAAGAATATTTAAATATAGTAGATGCAGCAGATTAGATTAACAGAAACATTCAATAAATGGATGATTGTCGACTTATAATGATGAAGATCGATTCGGAAGTGAAGAATGGACTAACACGACAGAGTCAAGCAACTTTCCTAGCAGCAAAACTTGCAAATCATTCAATATAATCGTTTCCTTTATACAATTCTAATTGATTGGTTGCATATCAGTGTCTTTGTGTAAAATCCATACACAAGCATTTCCAAATATTCTTACTGAAAAATGCTTTTTATATACTTCTCTCCGTGGTTATGCATATTTAAAAGTAACACAATCTTTAAACCTGTTAACTATTACGTGTATGAAAAATATCGCGCATTTTTCTCATATAAATCTAGAATATTATCGATCCGAGTTATTGATTCATCTATATTCGCTTCTCATACATACATAACGAGTGTAATATAAATATTCTCATATATATATATATATATATATATATATATATATATATATATATATATATATATATATATGCATATATATATATATATATATATGCATATATATATATATATATATGCATATATATATATATATATTATGCATCTTTGATTTAAACTACTACTACTACTAATACTACTACTACTACTACTGAGATACATAGATCGATAGCTAGCTAGCTAGCTAGATAGATAGATAAATAGATAGATAGATAGATAGATAGATATGGACATTCTGATAGATAAATAGATAGATAGATAGATATGAACATTCTGATAGATAAATAGCTAGCTAGCTAGCTAGCTAGATAGATAGATAGATAGATATGAACATTCTGATAGATAGATAGATAGATAGATAGATAGATAGATAGATAGATAGATAGATAGATAGAAGTGGAAAATGTCATGAATCAATTTCTGACCCTACGTCTCTGATTGTTACCGGGTATGTAATGTCTATACAACTGAAATCAAAGCATTTATTAATAAATATACGAACCTCAATATAGAAATGATGGAAGTGACATTACCTTTTGTCATAGGGTCTTTGGTAACGATACTGAAAAGAGGAAACTAATATGAGGATCAAATTCCTGATAACTCTATCAAATAGGAGCATAGGATAATTTTCCATTCCAGAACCATCACGAGAACGATGAATAAGTTTAAAAAGAGAGAGGAATGTGGAGGAAAACTTGATTCGAAGTCAATCAGCAAGCGCGATCATCGTTTCAGCTCAGAGATAAATATCTTCTTATTGCTCAATGTTATGTTTAATAGTATTATAAAAAAAACCCGGTGTATTCTAGTAAGATATCTTTAATAATTTCTAAGATACAACAGTTCAAAGCTTAATCTAACAATTGAAGAATTTTGTTGTTACAGGATTGCGGCAATTTAGCTGTTGCACCCGATGTGCACACAATGGCCATGAATTCTTGATTTCCGAGGACACGTTCATCTTCCGAACAGTTCTCCCTAGTTACTTTCAATCAAGTCTTGGGATAAGCTGTGAGATAGTTTCTAGGCACGTACCAAAAGGGCCGTACACTGGAATCGCTAACATATAGTTATTAAAACGAGTATCTCTTGCAATATTAGAGATATGGAGAATCCTTTTCATATAAGAGTGGTTGAAAAAGAGAAAATAGAGAATCATAAGCAACTGAGATTGAAACTGAAAAGAATTGGACATTATGGGATGCTGACTAGTGTCGCTATAGTTATGTAAGAATTCCATAAATGGCTTGAAAAGTCCATCGAAAAATAGTTTATAAATGCATTGTCTTGTACGAAAATCGGGGACACATAAGGGTAGTTTGAATATCTACGCGTGAAGTTTAGATGAACAGAACCTGTTATTATGCATCTTTGATTGCTACTACTACTACTACTACTACTACTACTACTACTACTACTAAGATAGATAGATAGATAGATAGATAGATAGATAGATAGATAGATAGATATTGATCTTAGTATATATGTCATGAAGCAATTTCTGACCCTAGGTCTCTGGTTGGTACCAGGTAGGTAATGTCGATACAACAGAAATCAAAGTATTTACTAATAAATATACGGGCCTTAATATAGAAATGATGGAAAGTGGCATTACCTGTTGTCATAGGGACTTTGGTAATGATACTGAAAGGAGGAAACAATTATGCTGTTCAAATTCCTGGCCGCCCTAAATTATGTGAATTACAAGATGCTTCTCACTTCTTCCGCAGATTTCTCTTCATGCAGTACCCACAAGTGTGCATTTTTTTTCTCTGATTACATGACATTCACCTGTTTGCATCTTCTGATAAAAAACAAACTTGTTTCTGCTTGAAACTAGGAGGCGAATACTACACAAGACATTGTTAAAACTCACTACTACTATTAGTACTTCTACTACTACTACTGCTACTACTACTATTACTACTACTACTACTACTACTACTACTAATAATAATAATAATAATAATAATAATAATAATAATAAGAAGAAGAAGAAGAAGAAGAAGAAGAAGAAGAAAAAAAAAGAACAACAACTAAAGAAGCAACTATATCGCAAATGCACGAAAATTGCCTTCATCTGACGTTCAGCTAACAGATGTGGAGTGAAGATATGCATGGTGCGGCAGAAATAACTTCCACACATACCACCCACAAATACCACCCACATAATGACAATACATTAGTGGCAATTATGTCTTCATCTAACTAACATTATGTGGGGGGTATTAGGTTGGTGCAAAATTAATGACGTAATAATGTCGTTTTTTGACGTATTTTAACGTCAAAAAAAGACATTACTACGTCATTATTTTCCCCCAACTTAATATTTCTGCGTAGTATATAGGGAGGTATTTCATTAATATTAATAATAATATAATAATTTAATATAAAAACACATTAACATTTCTAAAAATCGATAAGACTTGTTGCCACAAACTCTCCGGTTTGAGGGACACACAAAATCTTAGAAAATGCACGGATACTAACAAGGATTGTGCTGTAATTTAAGTTAGCAGCAAGAAGTGTACAAAGACGGAAGCAACTGAAGTTAATGAGCCAAAGAAAAATAAGGGAAAATGTAGTAATGACTCACCGTGCTGTTGCTGGAGATGACCTGTAGACTTTTAAGCTGAGATTTCGACTGATCGATCAATTACGCTTCACAAAGTGTTTGCATCTAGGACACAAAAATATGCGTTCACTGTCTTGCGCACGCATGCAAATAAGAATAATTTCTATAGAAGTCTTGAAAATTTATGACGGATATCAAAAATATGTCATTGCAGACGATTAGGATTATTATGATCGCTTCGAATACAAAATCAGAATTCCATAAACATTTTCCAGGTAAATTCCGAATATCCACAGATATAAGAGCGAAACACACACACACACACCTGCAAGGAAGCATACTTTGGTATTTAGTTTCTGAAATCAGTAATTTTCAATATGCCTGAATTATTTCAAAATATTGGTCTCATTTTTTTTTTATATAGATGTTATAATAAACCCAACGTTTCGTCAATGTATCCTCTGCTCATCATCAGGTTCTATTATATCATATCCCCATTACGCCATCAGCATGTCCTGAAGGACATCTGTGGTGTATTTTGGGGGTTTTCTATATTCATTGTCAGATTGTTTTAATATTTGATTATGATGATATTCATATTTTACTATTTCATTTCTGACATCAGATATTTTCAATAATTTCGTATTATTTCGGACTATTGTTCTTATCTTTGTTGTTGCTAGTATTATTATATACATAGAGTTTAGACCAATGACCCTCTAGTCATCATCAGGTATCCATTGTTTGGCTGATATGGACTATCTATTGATCGTCTTATTTTTACTTGTGATATCAGTTAATGTTCGTTCCTACTTGATTAGTGTGTCTCTTCCACATCCAAGGGTTGAACTCCTGACCACTAAAATACAGTAACACTTGTATAACTAATTCTTATATCCACTACGCCACCATACTAGTGTGCACATGGAAACTTTTTTTTATAGTCAAATGTTTTTGATATTTGGACATGATGGTGGTTTCCTGTCATAATTTAATAATTTAGTGTACACATTGCGAGTGCACCTGGTAATTGAGACTGGATATACAGATTGTGGTAGTAATATATACCACATACATTTCCTAGAATCACCTCTGATGGAAAGCTATTAGATAGATGAGTTGCAACTTGGTCACTAGAGCCAAATAGCTGACAGTATAATATAAAGGGGTGCATATTTGCTACAGCACATTTTCCCTTACCATTATGCGGTAGGTATTTCTGAGAGGTGTATGTAGCAGGTATTTCTGATGGTCTCTGTATAAATACAAATAAGCTCAAACATAATGACAGATATATTTAATTAAAAATTTATAAATTTAAATGCGTAACTTCAAAAAATATTATTTACATTATATACTTGCGAAATACCTTCCTCGTCTATGCTGTTATTTTCACCACAGTTCGGTTGTTTAGCACCCCGGCTTTCATCGGCGCTTGTCAATACAAATAAGCTAAAGGAAAACTCGAACTGTTCTATTAATCTACAGGTGTATATTTTCACTTCTGCTGACCCTCTGTGTGGATATCACGTCTTATTTTGTACCATTCAGTTATTGGTCATTCAAAATTCACTGAGTCTTATCACACTCGATGTCCGAGTGATTTACTGTCACCGACTTTGGGTTGCAACTGTATAATACATTAATCTATTGTCTCACAGAAAAGTAAGGTAAATGTGTAGATAATAATAACTCATCCAGGAATTGTAAACAGAAATTTAAAACGTCTATTGAAAAAAAATGCTTCAAGTTGTAGGACAATTAATTTACTGTCAAATATATAAGGGCCCGTCTATGCTGGCCAATACATCCACAGTAGCGTTGAACACATAGGTGTTCTAGATATAAGCATAATTTATTTATGTCCAAGGTGTATGAATGCAAAAAGACATTATTTCCCTTTGTGAAAAAGTGAACCTAACAGGCCTACAGCAATAAGCTGACCAGAACAATCCATATCGTCTCACAAGAAGCATAAAAGACACCAAAGTCCTGTCCTTTTCTTAATAGGGAAATATTACAAATATGACCCCCCCTCTCTTTTCACATTTCTTGTTGTACACATACTTTATAATTTTTCTGTATGGGACAAATTTGTGATAAGTTCATATATTGGTATATAAAATCTCTTTGTGAACCTTGTATGTTTGGCACATATGAATATAATAATTTTTCTAATGGAGAAATGCAACTGGGAATATTCTTTCTTGCATAGTACCACGATTAAAGTATTATAAGATTAATGATTCCCTATAAAACTATAAATATTACCGAATTGTATGGTGTTAATTAATGGACAACGACTATAGAATAGTGCATATATTTTTGGTTTTGTTTGGTCTCTTTTACATCATTTCAACCTGAATAGGTCATTTAATTCGACAAAATTTTTAATATTTAAATATTTTTAATATTTAAAAAATTAATATGTTTTTTTTAATGCTGGTAATATTTTCTTTCTAAAAGTCTATTGTTGGCAACATTCTTTTCAAAAAATGTATAGATGGCAATTTTTCTTTTTTTAAATAAGACAATGCTGGCAATTTTTGTTTATAATATATTTTGCTGGTAATAATGTATTGCTGGTAATAATTATTTACAAACATGTATTTCTGGTATTAAAACCTATTTTTACATTTTCATGGTGTTTTGATCCCTGTTTAGGCGTCAACTATTTGCCTATAGCTTGGACCCTAACACGTACTACTACCCAGATTCAGGGTGCTCCTCACAATCTCGTGATCAAAGGACTTGCTGTCGGAGGCAGTTTATTGTCTTACGCAGGACGCTATATATTTTGCTGGTCTATAGTTGTAAAGTTATGTAGTTACAAAGAACATTTATATAAAGGGAGATGTGTAAATTGGTGATAGGAAATAAATGAATAGTTATAAAATATAATTACCGATATCTTCAGAATGTTTAAAGCAGTTTTTGCTTGTATGCTACACAGTTCAGCCGTCGAATGAACAAATAGTTTTACATCATATCTGAATGGAATCAACACTCATAAATCGATTTCGTCCCAGATATATTGTAGCGTTTCATGCCGTCTCTGGCTTCAATTTTTCCAGACCCCAGCGCTGCATGAATTGACGACGCTTAATTATTTTCATTTTTTTTTTTTTTTTTTGTGGGGAGGGTCACAGAGTCGTTTCTTCGAGGGGGCCCCGGAGGAAGAGGGACATAGAGAGGATGGATGTGAACCTGTGGTCAACTATCCGCCATCCCGTAGTGGCCTGTCTCTCTAAGGAATCCGTGACCAACGAAATGACTTAATGCGTCTATTTTTGCGGCTTTATTTAATATATCTTCTTTTTTTTCTGAGGGAAATAACAAAATAAGAATATTATGCATAACTCTTCTGATTGTCTTTTTGTTATAGTGGAACACACCTATTCTATATTTAATAGACTTTCCACCTATAATAAGTAGGAGTAGTAAGAGTAACGTCGGGCAGTCGGTGAGTCAGTCGACTGGCTGATCGGTTGAACTCTCTGCCTTCGGGCGGGGAGGAACCCGAATGAGGCTACGCCGAGGGGCGGATTCTCTTTCGGGGAGGTAAACCGATCCTGAACCCGTTTATACGGGTTCAATGGGCATATTTTTGGCCGAGCCCACGGGCTCGGAGATTCCACGTTTAAAAGGCCTTGTGACACATGACGCCCTCGTGGTGAGGGTGACTGAATATCATCGGTGAGTCAGTCGATGTCGGACGACAGTTAGTCGAATACGAAAGTAGTCAGCGACCACGACTAGATTACTCTGCGTTATACATATTATATCTAGTTCCTAACGTTTTGTACGTCGAACCTATTTTAGGACTGAATTAGTACAAATACAAGCCTCCATTCTGAAACCACTCCACAAGGCTTTTATAAATACAGCCTTCTTTATGAAGTAACTACACTTTGTATATTTGATCAGTTGTTAGGGTTTATCGTAAGCGTTACTTAAATACATATATTGTATGTAAATATTATCAATATATAGCTAAAATGTGTTACGGAAATAGTTTTGAATTCATAAGTTAATTTCCACAATATAAATAGCAGTTGGTACAGCTGGAGGCTAAAGTAATCCTAACCTTTTCCTGGAATTCGTGTCTTTGCGAATTTTTGCACGGTATGACCGTTAAACCCACGGGAGACGGACCTTATGTCATATCCGGTTGTGACATCGGTGCCCTGGTAGATACCATTAATCCTAACATTGAATACACAACGACACGTCTTCAAGGTTATGATTAATTTAGCTTGACGTTGTGCTATTTATACGATGGAGATTTGCCTATGAATACAACAAATAACAACTTTTATTCAAGTAATACATAGGGAATCACATTTAAATTTACTGGGTGATAATAAATACAATCATTATACTTTGAATAACTTTAGAGTATCGATATATAAATGTATGTCTGACGGTTTTACCATAAATATAAATTCAAATAATTTTATTCGAGTAATACATAGGAAATCATTTTTAAATTTATTTAGGAATGAATTATAGCGATAATGTATTTTTAATAGATGTACATAATAGTAAATTGACTTGAATGTATTTTAATGCTAACTTTATTCCGTTATTAGGCGAAAGTTGAACGGAAAATAAGTCTATACCGAAGGAGAAACTTAAGTAAATTTAGTAAATTTGCGGTTAAGTAAATTTAGCCTTATGTTGCTCGCTATTTTAATCTGCTACCAATTATTTTTACGATTAAGGTACTGCTAGACATTTATTAGGTTTTGCAAAAATAATGTCGTTTTCTCACATATGTTACTATGTGAGAAGACGACATTATTTTTGCACCAACCTAATAATACTGCTTGGAAGAGAAAAAAGAGAGGCTCAATTCTTTCAACTTCAATTATCTCCATGTGGAATATGCACCAATTATGGACTTGTTTTACTTCAATAATAGAAGGCCGGGTTACTTTAAAAAATATACATTAAGTCTAGGCTAACGTAAGCCTAAATGGAAATGTGTTGGTCATGTGCCGGCTTGTCGGAGTTAACTCCTCCTTAATTTCCTAACTATTCACTAGGGGTCGCTCTCCCTACACTATAAATATTGGGCGATGTTTTCTTTACATCTCCGATTGAACTCAACTTGAGTCCGCCATATTCTTGTAGTGGACCATTTAATTCTATCTGGAGTTACACACGTGTTCCTAATTTAACAACAAGTAAACACACTCGTCCGCTGAGTAATCATAAGACTTCAATCGCATAGGAATATTAATAAACGTGTCGATATTAATATTAGAGCCAATAGGTCAGCATAGCAAATGATCTTTAAAATAATATGATGGAAAGTTGGAGAAAATGGAAGTAATACGAAATCGTACTGATACACTTTTTAATATATTACTGTAATAAAAAAATCGTTATCACATTATCTATTAGTGTTTTGCTTTTTCATTTGTTATTTCTAATTATATATGCGTAGCTCATATTAAATAGAACGCAGCAGACATTGCTGCTACAATGATTTTGCTATTTGTTTTTCTTAGATTAACTATAATATTTTGGCTCTGAAACTGTCTTCGAACTTGTCTTGTTTTGGGGTTATGGAGTTCGTTTTCCTTTTTCAGTTACTTATGGAACAGATGAGGAAACTCATTATTTCCGAGTTTTAATATAAAGAGGATCTAGAAATCTGAACGTATGCGTATGAAGCTGAATCTTCTATTTCCAACATAAGAGCTGGAAATATGTGAAGATTGATGATATACTGATTGCAAAACAGATTGCACTTTGTGAAATGTGTACCAAGATGCTCTTTATATCTATCTATCTATCTATCTATCTATCTAATTTAAAAATAACGAGGTCAGTTGAATCTGATACCTTGGTTTGAACTTTACAGTATCCTCAGCCAATTTTTATCAAATAAACTCTTAACACTTTTTTTAAACTAATAAAGGTGTGACGGGTACACACCTGGCACGACCAGGGCCGAAAGGAACAAGAACAGAATCGTCTGCAAGGTAGGACACCTTATTTTATTTCCCAACCTCGATTGTTGCTGCATAGATTGTCTTTCTCTGTAGACATATCGGACTGTGATTCGGATAGAGCAGTGGGGGGGTGAAGAGGAAGTAAGGCGGGGGTTGTCAGTGGATTTAAGGAAGCTGTTAGGTGGACCGAGGGTCCCAGTATTTGATGGCAGCGGGAAGGAGTTTAAAAACTGGCTGGCAATCCTTGAGAAGAGCCGAATCATCTACGAGCTTTCGGACCAAGAAACCCTGTATTTGGCATACGATGCCACAAAGGGAAAAGCGTCTGAGTTCGTGAGGGGGCTCTTGGAAAATCAACCCTGCTTGTCGTGGGAAGAGATAAAAAGACTGCTAACCAAAGAGTTCGCCGACGAAGGTACGGCCATAGAGGCCATGAGGGCCCTTTTAAAACTGACACAGCTACGGGATGATACCCCGGGAGAATTAGGGACCCGAGCGGGGAAGCTATCATCGTTGGCATTCCCCGAAGTGGTCAGGGATAATGCAGTTATGCAGGCCCAACTGGCGGACCTGTATATAGAGGCGCTGAGCGACGAGCGTGTTCGTCACGACGTACTGAAGGAAGGACCGCTCAGACTGTCGGCAGCGGTGGAGCTGGCCAGGGAGAGCCAGGGCGTGTGGGATAAAGTGAAGAGGTGTGGGAAGAAGCAGATGCCAAGTCAGGAGGCTGGAACGAGGGGGGTAGGCGGAAGACCCCCCGCGTGGAATCAGAGGGTTAAGGATGAGGTGGATCGGGCAGAATTATGGGAGGAGGACCCCAATAGAAAAGCATGGTCGACCAGGCATGGCTTTTATAAGCCCACGCCGGGTCGATACGGGCTGGTCTGCTGGACCTGTGGGCACGAGGACCACAGGGCGGCGGAATGTCCGACGAAGTGGGGGTTACCCCCAGACTTCGATCAGGACAGATGCACCAGGTGTGGTAAGAAAGGACACCTGGCCAAGTGGTGCGGGCTGAGGAAGGGTGCCCCACCGATATTAACAAAGAAGGCTGAGCCCAAGAGACCGGCCCAGGGAAAAGCCAGCGGGCCACCCCGGAATTAAGAGGGAGGGTGGCCCAGTTAAAAAGAAGAGAAATAAAAACTTGGACCAGTGGACGGGCGAACCGCTTGAATAGAGGACGGGTTCCCCCGGGAATAGACACAAGGCCAACCCAGTTGAAAAGGAAAAGAGCAAAATGTTGGACATGTGGTCGGGCGGGCCACTTTGCGGCAAGCTGTCCAACAAGAAGGTGCTGGTTTTGCAGGAGGCCAGGACACCTGAAGAGAAACTGTATCCTTAGAAACGAACGCGGGAGACCGGGAGAGGTCCGGCCGGGGTCGCCCAGGTGCAGGGGGCGCAGAACTCCACCTCATGAGAAAAATGAAGGTGATTTATTACTACCGGCACCCATGGCTGGGTTGACCCAAGGGTGGAGACCCAGGAAGAAGAAAGCTCAAGTGTTCTCTTCGCTAACGCAAGAGAAAGAACTATCCTGTAGAGCAGAGATAGGGGGTAGGGAGATGAGGGCTCTGGTGGACACAGGAGCATCTGTGTCATTGATGAGAGAGGAAACATACAGGCGGGTGAAACGGAAGAGAAGGTTACGGGAAGCGGACATAGAGATCACGCAAGCAGATGGAGCCCCCCTGAAGATAAAAGGGATGGGGAGGCTCCCGGTGAGGATTGGGAAAGTAAAAAGCACCCAAAATTTTTACGTAACCCCCGACCTGTGTACGGAGGCAATCTTGGGAGAAGATTGGCTCCGGAGCCAGAGGGCCCAGATTGAGTTTAATCCTACTGTGTTGGTGGTGAACGGCGAGAGAACGCCATTGGGATGCCCACCAGAGGAAGAGATAACCATAGTGGTGGAGGAAGATGTAAAGTTACCTCCTAGAACCGCAGTGTCGGGAAAGGGTAGGTTAATGTCAGGAAAAAGGGTATGGAGAGGACCCCTGCAGTTGGTCCCTGTAGAAGGAAAGGGCCTAGAAGATAACGAGGTAACCCTGTGCGAAACGGTAGTGGAGGCAGCCGAGTTGGTGCCCATAATGATGGTGAACCAGGCCCAAAAGACTATAAAGGTTAGGAGAGGGGAGAAGATAGGGAGAGCACTTCCCCTACGAACTCTGAGTCGGGTGAGATTCGAGGAGGAACGAAGGAAGCTAGTAGAGCAAACAGAGGGAATCTTAGATGAGGATATATTAGCACCGGATCAATTTAGGACCAGAGTGGGGGGGGGGGCTGTTAAGGAACAATCGAGATGTGGTGGCCCAGTCAGACAAGGAGCTAGGTCAGACCCACACAGTCGAAATGAAAATCGACACCGGAGACCACCCCCCTGTGAAATTGAAACCCTACCGGACACCTATACATAAAAGACCACTTGTAGAAGAGGCAGTAGAGGAAATGTTGGAAGCTGGGATGATCGAAAGATCGATCTCCCCTTGGAGCTTCCCAATAGTAATAGTAGGTAAGAAAGATGGCGGGCATCGTTTCTGTGTAGATTTTAGGAAGCTAAATTCTATATCGAAGCCGTTGGCGGTGCCATTGCCATTGATAGACGACATTTTGGCATTATTAGGGAAGGCAAAGTACTTCTCTACGTTGGACTTGAGGTCCGGGTATTGGTAAGTAGCCCTGGATGAGGCTGACAAGGAGAAGGCCGCATTTGCGTGTCACCTGGGACTGTTTCAGTTCAGGGTGATGCCATTCGGTCTAGCTAATGCCCCGGGAGTCTTCCAACAGCTAATGTCAATAGTGTTAGGAGGATACGAGAGCTTTGCCATGGCGTATTTGGACGATATCTTGATATTTTCGGAGACAGTGGAACAACACTTTTTTCATTTAGGACAGGTGTTGGGAAGATTGAGGAAACACGGATTAAAATTAAAATTGTCAAAGTGTCAGTTTCTGAAGGAAGAAACTAGGTATTTAGGCTTCGTCATAAACGGAGACGGTATTAAACCCGACATGGATAAGGTAAAGGTCATAAGGGAAATGCCAGAGCCTAAGACAGTGAGACAGGTAAGAGGTTTTATAGGAGCTATAGGCTACTACCGACGCTTCGTCCCGGCATTTTCAAGAATTGCCATACCACTAGTAGCCCTGACGAAGAAATACGCTAGGTTCAAGTGGACAGAGGACTGTCAACGAGCATTTGATTCGCTAAAGGGACAGTTGACAACCGTCCCACTGCTGGCGTACCCAGACCTCAGCAAGCCCATGATATTATACACGGATGCCAGTGAGCAGTGTGTAGGGGCAGTACTTACCCAGCCGTGTCCTGATAAGGAAGGACCAGTGCCTGGCATACCAGAGGAAGTACCGATATACTTCCTCTCCCATAAGCTCTCAGAGACACAACAGAGGTGGCCAGTAATAGAAAGAGAAGCATATGCCATCATGTATGCTCTCCAAAAACTGGACTACTATTTAAATGGTGCGGTCTTTACTATAAAACCGAACACAAACCTTTGCAGTACCTATTGCAGGCAGAGTGGACAAATAATAAGAAAATTCAACAGTGGGCACTTAAGTTAAGTGGCTACCACTGTAAGATAGAGTATTTGGCAGGAAAGGAAAACACGTGCGCAGATTTACTCTCAAGAATACCGAAACAACTGGAAGAAATATCTGTAAAGGTAGAACAGGGAGTAGATGATAAAGCCTATAGAATAGGAGTAATTAACTCTAATAAGCTAAAAGATCGCCCTATGTTAGAATCGGACGAAGAAGGGGACGCCCAGATAATAACCGATCCCTACTGGACAGAAGGAATTGAGAAGGAGCAAGCAGACAGTGAAATAGCTGCTCTGAGAGAGAAGGTGAAGGCAGGAGAGACCACCAAGTATGCCATAATAGAGGAAAGGCTGTATTATCTCTCAGGCAGGGATGAAGAAGTCAAGCCCAAGTTGTATGTGCCCAAAAGTTTAAGACCAGAGATATTGGAGCAGTGCCACGAGAGGTTGGGTCACATGGGAATTGATAGGACATGTGATCTCATAGGAAGAAAGTACTATTGGCCCAAACTGTACGGAGAGGTCACTAACTATGTTCGGAGTTGTGTAGTGTGCCAGTCGCAGAGCAGAAGGCAGGAAATGGCACCCTTGGAGGAAACAGACGTACCAAACTTTCCCTTCGAGAAGGTGAGTATGGATGTATCAGGACCATATGGAGAAACTGCACAAGGAAACAACTATATAGTGAGTTTTGTCGATTGGCTAACAAATTGGCCTGAAGCATTTGCAGTACCAGACAAGAAGGCCAGAACTGGGGCCGGGTTGATAATAAGTGAAATCTTCCCTAGGTATGGTGCCCCTGTGCAATTGGTAACAGACAATGGCACGGAGAATGTGAACAGCATCATGAGAGAAGTTTTGACAGGTTTGAATGTAGAGCACATAAAAACATCCCCATATCACCCCCAGGGAAATGCTAAAGTGGAAAGGTTTCATAAAACCTTGGGAGATGTATTGGCCAAGCTGGTCAGAGAAAACACTGGAAATTGGGACTTGTATTTGACGCAGGCTCTGGCGGCCGTGAGGTTTACGATAAACGAAACCTCCAGATTTTCTCCTTACTTTTTGTTGTTTGGCAGAGACGTGGTCCTGCCTGTGGATAACCTACTGAAGCCCCGAAGAAGGTATATGGGAGAAGATCATCATCAACTATTGCTGGAACAGCAACATAAGATATTTGTACAGGCCAGAAGAAGAATAAAGAGGGCCCAGAAGAAAAGAAATGAGAGGGTGAATGCTGAAAGAAAGGTAGTAGAATTGAAGGTTGGAGACCCTGTCTACTATAAAATCCACTAGAGAGAGGGAAAGCTGGACCAAAGATGGGAACCGTACTACCGGATAGTAGAGCAGACGGGCCCAGTATCATATGTAATATGGGATCAAGTGGCAGGACGAGCGAGGAGGGTTCATGCCAATGATCTGAAGAAGGCTGAAATAGCTAACCTGGAAATGAGCGAGCCGAGGCCTAAGAAGACAAGGAAAAGGAAAGTAACTCTGGTTGAACCGGAAGAAATGGAAACGGAAGAAGACTCCGAGGAGGATGCGGAGATAGGTCGACTTGGCCAGATAAACGAAGCAGTCCGAGTGACAGAGTTGGAACCCTCAGCGGGGATTGGCGATGTTCAGTCGTCGACTGAATCGGTACAGAGAAGACCCCGTGAGATCGCCATCACACCCCCATGTCCGAAGAAAAGGAAGAAAAAGACGAGGAGGTCCAATCAAGCAGTCGAAGGCTCTAAAAAGAGGCACCCTGAACAGGACGAAGGACCCAGCGAGTGGGAGGAGGAGGATCTAATACCCCTTTCCCAACTCAAGGAAAGGATAAGGAACAGGAGAAATTTAGACATAGAGTCGAAAGGTATTGAGGACATTCAAGGCGAAGACTCTAAACAGAAAGAAGAATCAGGAGATGAAGAAGAGGACAAAAAAAAAACCTCCTGGACGGAAGTTAGACACAGAAAGAAGGTTAGAGGTTGTACAGGAATCACCTCAGAAGATGAGATCAGGGAGGGAGAAGAACCCCAAATCTCAGTAGAACAAAAGGGCTGTGCAGAATACAAGCATTTAGTGTCGACAGATAACGACACTGGCTCATCCAAAATCCTATTGGCTGACTATGGTAGATGTGAGTGGAGGGGATGGAGTCGCGGGCTGCACCTCACAAGGGACGGAAGAAGATCATTGGCATTGTTGATTGATCACCAGTGGTGTCATGAAGTACAACCTTTAGAGTGGGCGCCACGCACACCTGACCAGACCATTCTGTCCGCTAGTTAGAGGAGGGAAGAGCTGAACTTAGTAAGAAGTTATAAAATAATTGAGTGATGAGTTGAGCGACACGAAGTAGTTGTGAAGAATAACAACAAAAGAATTTCGTTACCTTTCAGGAATGATCAAGATGAAAGGGTTGGTTATGACGATGATGGTGGTAGCCACGCTGATGGTGACGATGGCGGAAGCTGGGAAGCGCTGCCGAAACACCATTTTTAAAAAAAACGAGCGAAGTAATAATAACCAGGTCTAAGTGGTTGGTCACATTCGTGATAGATTTGAACCCGTATGAGTCGCTACTAAATAAGTTAGGAAACGAGCTAACGCAACTGGATGCAGCCCGGTTGAAAGTAGGACAAGATTATCCCAAGCAAAAAGGGTATCTCAGTTTATTGCACTCCCTAGAATCAGAAGCCACTATGATAGAGGCTCAATGGAAAGACATGCAAAACTACCTGCAGGGAATAGAGTTACTGCAGACGCGGGAAAGGAGATCCGTAGTCCCGATTGTGGGAAAGGCATTGAGTGTCCTGTTTGGAACAGTGACTGAAGATGACGTTAAATTCATAAGAAGGAAACTGGGAGAAGTGGAGGTAAACCAGAGGACGCTTGCCCAGGTGGCAAGGGAGAGTGTGACAATATTAAATGTGACAAGGTTAGAGGTGTCCAAAAATAGAGCCAGAATCAATTGGTTAATAGACAACCTGGCGAGGTTGAGACAAGAGGTAATTAATAATACATAAACTGTAATGATTGAATTACAGGAAATGAGCGGATTCATGCAAAAATATTTCCAGCTGATGACAATTACGAATAAGGTACGACAAACGAGTCAGTCGTTGACGACCTTGCTGGAACACGTGAGGGCGCAATTAGACATGCTGTCATTAGCACACCTCTCCCCAAGCATAGTAAACCCGGGTCACCTAAGGGAAGCGCTACTCGGAATACAGGCCGAGTTACCCCACCATTTAAGGCTGCCGGTGGACCCCACCAAAGAATTGTGGAAATATTATAATGCACTAGGATGTGTGACCTTGTTAGAAAATAGGCGACTATTGGTTAGATAGCGAGAGTGTATTCGAGATATACCAGGTTATAAACTTACCCATCCCCTACCCCAGAAGAGATCAAGGTTTAGGAATGATAGCAAGGTACAAGGTGGAAGCAGACTACATAGCTTTAAATTCGGGGAGAACGAAATTCATGTTGCTATCAGCTGAAGAAGCTGGAAGGTGTAGAGATGATGCTCTAGGGACTTGTACCTCGTTAAGCCCTATCTATAAAACTGGTAATCGCAGAATGTGCATACTAGAATTGTTTGATGGGAAAAGGGAAGGAATCAAAAGAATCTGCCAAGTGGAGGTATTAACAAACACGGCATTACCACAAGCTATCAGTGTTTCAGACGGGGTGTGGGCAGTAGCCACACAGAGACATATCAGCTTGTCTAGGGTATGTGGGGGAGAGTCCACAAGGACATTAAGAATAAGACCACCGTTATCCCTGGTGACGCTACCCATGGGATGTTCGGCGGTTGGAATATCCATTTCCTTACCCCCCTATTACCAGGAAGAAGAAAGATATGAAGAGAAAGATTCAATCATAGAGATGATTGGTAGAGGCTTAGTCAATTGTACAGAATTATGGGAGCCGATAGTGAAGAGATTCTCTAATGTTACCTTAAATAAGATGTCAGTATTAATGAAGCCAATAGAAAAGATCGATATGGATCAATTGAGAGACAAGTTAAGTGCGTTGGGAAACGAAGGTGTGGCTTGGGAAGACGATGAGCAGATCGCGATAAGTTGGTCAATAGTAATGGGTACATTCCTAGTTATAGCCATCGGGGGTGTATTAATATGGAAGGTTAAGAGTAAGAGGAGATTAGCGAACGACAATCTAGTGAGCGCGCAGCAACTCGAGAGGGAGATGCCGAGCAGTGTTCCTCGCTCAGACAGGACGGGTGAAGAAATTGCTGAAGGACCAACGGAGGAGGCTGGCGTGAGACCACCACGTGCGGCGGAAAAACCTCCCACAGCGGAGAAAAAAACATTGATCAAGAAGAACAAAACATAGTAAACACATCTGCACCCACAGACACACGCACATATTACTCTTGCATGTAGAACAAAAGAAGATGAAAAGAACATTACATTGCATGTAGAACAAAAGAAGATGAAAAAGAACATTACATTGCATGTAGAACAAAAGAAGATGAAAAGAACATTACATTGCATGTAGAACAAAAGAAGATGAAAAAGAACATTACATTGCATGTAGAAAAAAAAAAGATGAAAGGAACATTACATTGCATGTAGAACAAAAGAAGGTGAAAAGAACATTACCCTTGCATGTAAGAAAGTAGAATAGAATTGCATGAGACAAATGCATGGTGCATGTTAAATGATGTAATTGGGTTTAGGTGTCATTTACGGGTAAATGACAAATCGGTTAGGGGAGGATTGTGGCACCCTGCATTTTTAGAAAGACTAAAAAGAGATATTCATAGAAATATGATTTAATTTTTATTCGGTTTATTAACCAGTTGTTAGTTATTTAGAAACGAAGAATAATTGAGTTTTGAGAATAATTCTCTAACTGTATTTAGGCGATCCAAAGAGAAGAAAAAAAAATAATAAAAAGAAAGAGAAAGAGGAATAGATGGTGCAAAACCCGGTCATAAGTAAAACTAAGACAAGACAGGTGTCAAAATATATCAGGTCAAATTACCTGACCGAAATCCAGGGAAATAGAAATTGTTATATTTGGTTGAAGAAATAGAGTTTGGAGATAATGAAATAAAACAAAAAGGGAGGAGGAAAGACAGAAACATAATACGAGACCAGGTCGTAAGCGAAAACACACACGTACGACCAGCACCTAACAAGTGTCAAAATTATCAGGTCAAGCACTTGAACTAATTCCGTGTCCGCGTAGGATGGAAGTTTTGTTAAGGTTGGCTGAAACAATAAAGATTTTTTTGAACAATGAAAACGAAATTTTAATCGGAGGAAAGGTGTTTTTTGTGTTGAGGTGGTGACCGGTGGAACTGTATACAGATTCTGACCTGTTAAAAATTGGAACCCCACGATGATGAAGTGGAGACATTTTCAATTCAGATAATTAAGATTTTTGACTATCAGGTCTGACCAAAAACAAAGAAGGAAAGAAAACGATTGTCTCGGCTCACAGATAGCGCCAATATTCTTTCCTGAAGTCACATCTAATTAGCGGCAGGCTGTTTTGACAGAACCCAGGTGAGAAAAAGCCAAGATTATCATTTTTCGTACGTGTGAAAAAGGCCAAATTAGATTTTGTTTTTTTTAGAACAAGAACGATGTAAGCCACGCCCGATTGGAGACGGGAGGCGTCCCACCACAGTCTCATTAGCCGAAAGCGGTCACGTGATATGCGGAAAGAGGAGGGAGAATGCTCGATCAAGAACCATTGGTCGAAAACGGTCACCTGACATACGAGAGACCGGGAGAGATGGGTATGCGTCTTCCCCCCAAAGGCACTGTGAGGAAGTAGGGGTGAAAATAATAGCGATAATGGGAAATCAGAACTTTTGGGATTATCGAGAGAGCCCTGACGCCGACAGACCCACCCCGGTTTGCTGCGGCGTCAATAAAAGCAGGACCCCAATCGACAAAAAATGAGTTCAGCCCCGGACGGCAGCGAGAGGAGATCGCCTCGGACGGCGGAGAGTTGCGGCTGGGTTGCGACAGGAGGCCCTTCCAGCCCAAGTCGAAAACAAGAAATCCTTCCAGCCCAAGTCGAAAACAAGAAATCCTTCCAGCCCAAGTCGAAAACAAGAAATCCTTCCAGCCCAAGTCGAAAACAAGAAATCCTTCCGGCCCAAGTCAAAGACAAGAGAAGTTCTATCTAAGTTGACGAAGAAGAAGATTACTCGAAAGCCGCGGAGAAGTTGCAGCCAAGTCGAAGACAAGGCCAAAGAGTTACTGGACGGAAGAAGAAGAAGTTAAAATCAAGCCCAGCCGAGAACAGAATTCGACCCAACCAGATCGAAGTGAAGAAATACAACTCAAGTCGAAGAGAAGAATCAACTGCGAATGATTGATAGAAATTAGCCCCAGTGTCGAACTAAACCACACTCCGACATACACAATTCTAGAGAGTAGACAATTCGAAATCGTTAAGTTGTATGATAGAAGCTTGGTGCCATAGTCCACAGAGCGGGTCGGGAATGAGAACAATTTTTCTTTATGTAACGGACATTAGATATAAAAGGTTGTCACCCTTTTTTTTTTCTTTTACTTGTGTTTTGCCACCCCCGTCGGACTCAACTTGCATACGGCCCAATCCCTGCTGGTCCCGTCTGTCTAAGATCTAAACACAGCGTGGGTAGACAGACCGGAGATCAGTACAGTTGCTTTAGCAACCAGGTATTGGAAGCGGGTTGGGAAAGGCGAGGCTGGTGATCATCTAACCAAGAGGTTGGAGCGGCACGCTTGGAACCAGGAGGAGCGACCAGGAGGAGCGACGTCACAGTTGGCGCCGTAACCAAAGGATTCGACCCTGGGCCAGGTGTGTACCCGTCACAAAGGCTAATATTATTATTTTCAAAAAATAAATAAACACACACACGGCATTGGGTGGAATAGAAAGGGAAGAGCGGGATGCGAAAAAGGAGGGAGAAAAAGAAGTAAAGGCAAAGGTATTGTAAATGTTCGGTGTGGGCGTTAATTGAAACGTACATCATTCTTTTTTTATCTAGTCTAATATGTGTTTAAGAGGAAATTTCTAATATCTAAGCAAGGCCTCAAGATTTCGGATTTCTTGTTCAGAAGCTTCTTTGGATCGGGAAATATAATAATTGCCAATATTTCTGCTGACAGAGGTTGCAAATATTGTGGTTGTTATACCTCGTTACCTTTTTTAAAATGGATTCCCGTTGTTTTTCGCTCTCTCTCTCTTTCTCCACACACACACATACATACATATGTATATATATATATATATATATATATATATATATATATATATATAATTATTTATTTAAAAATATGATTCCAACTCGCTACTTAAGAGGTCTCACGTTTCAAAACAAGAGCCGAAAACTTCAAAATAATATTTGAATTAACTTGAGTTAAAGTAGGCTCTGTTCCATCTTCAAGCGAAATTTTTTGGGAATGACTTATTTCTGAAATTTACGAGTTTTAATAGTATGGTCAGAATTGAAATCAAAAATTTCCATGGTAACATCAAGGGCGGATTGTTTAGAATCGGCAGGGGTGGGGTGTTAATAATTTGTATCAGTATAGAGTTACTTTCATAGATGCCGGGTCAGGGTAAGGTGGGGGTGGCTAAATTTACGACGGAGGAAGTTTTCGCATAGTCTGGCTGGAGCGTCTACGGAGATTTATTTATTTATTTTTATTTTATTCTTTTATTATATCTCTTTATGAAAGGGATTTGTGTATATGAAAGGCCGTAACGTTTGTTATTTGACGACTTCATAAAGGGTTATCAATTTTTGTAGGTTATTAAAACTATGTATATGGGCTATGGATTTTAAAATTTATTTTTTTGTATGCGTGTTTTTAGCTAGTTATTCAGAGCGTAAGTTCAAATTTCTTGTTAAAAAATAAAATGTATAATGAATGAAATAGTTTAAGGCCGATTACTATAAATTTAAATGTAGTAGTAACCAACTTTTTCTTGGATTTGTAGTGAATATAATGCAAAAGAATATTTTCACTACAAGGCCAAGAAAAGATTTGGTTACTTCAACGCACAAATGACAGTGGTTAAACATCAGAAAACAAAAGGAAAATGAATTCCTTTTAATAATATTTAGAAATGAACAAACTTTGCCTGATGAAGGTCGCGAGGTAGAAACATATACAGCAACAATATGGAAAATAAAGTATAATATATGTTAAAAAAATTCCACGTTTTTACCAAAAACGTTTCTGGGTTCTCTCTTCTCTTTAGAATATACACTTTTCTTCCGTTGGAACAACTATAACTCTCTCTCTCTCTCTCTCTCTCTATATATATATATATATATATATATATATATATATATATATATATTCTGAGGAAGAAATGGATAATTTATTTCAAATCTGACATAATTTTCTTGCCATTTTCAATGTTGTACCTGAATGGGTGCATATGTTCGTGTAGATTCTCAGGTTTTATTCAAAATAAAATGTGAATTATATCTACCTGGCTGTGTATTCGAGAATCTGAGTAAAGAGACTCTGAGTAAAGAGAATCTGAGAAGTATTCTGTGGTTAATCCGTTTAAAGCACACTGGACCAGACGGTTTTTTTCTTGCAAAGAAGGAATCAGTTTCGAAACCGTATTTCCATTTTCCTTATGAAGACTTTCAAATGCACAGTAATTATAATTTATATTGTCTAAAATATATGAGCGTCAACAGAAAGAATAAAACCGATAAAAATACAAGAACGTACGCACGCACACGCACACGCACACGCACACACACACACACACACACACATATATATATATATATATATATATATATATATATATATATATATTTCTTTTACAATTGGAATTAATATACTATTATTTAATGACCATTTCCAGCCACGAATTTTAAATTCAAAATTTGCAGGATTTTTCAAACTACTTATGTTGTCAGTTTGTAGAAGATCATAATTGTAGGAGAAAAATAAAAACCCACATTGACTGGAAAGTAATAGGCTTTTCTCACAGTCTTAATGGTTTTAAAGGTAAATGCAATCTATGACTACAAGACAAAATTAGAATAATTAATTTTGAAAATCAAAAGATACTCCTAAACAAAGGGAACGAATTAATTTCTAAATGCTGTCACTGCAGTAGATTTAAGCTTACCTAGACTCCCATCGAACTAGAATGAACTATCGTCGGTGGACATACACCTGAGAATATCTGCTTCTCCCAGTCCTGACTGAACTTGATTAAACAGTTATCACTTAACAAGTAAATAAACTCCTATCAATTATCTACCACACTGCACATCCAAACTCTCCTCCCCTCTTTACATGCACTAAACAATTTCCTATCTGCTTCCGTCCATATAAATATCCCTCTTCAACCACTAATTTACTTTTTATTCTTGGTGACTATCAATAATATCCCCGAAAAAATTTCCCCATCTCTTACCTTTGTCCTATTATTGCTTATATCTTTTCTTCTTTTTATCTTTAAGTTTATCTAGCAAATTATCCTTGATTATCAAGTACATATAGGCATTATATTTCCACCACAATGATATAATATGCAATTAGATAATCTTTAGGTTAATTAAATATCATGTAACATCATTTATGTATAAGTTCATATGAGTTCTCCTAAAATTTGGATGTATATGCGTATGTGTGTATGTGTATATATGTGTATATTTATATATGTATATGTGTGTATGTGTATGTATACACATGAATGTATATGTTGATATATATATATATATATATATATATATATATATATATATATATATATATATATATATATAATGAACCATTCAGTATATCTAATCTTAAGTAATCCCATTTTACTGTTATCATAAAGCTTTCTAATATTTAATATATGGTACGTACTTTGATATATGATTTTAATAAGTAGTATTAAAGAAGAACTTACCGATACATATTAGATTATGGGATGGAAGAATTGAGATCGGAATAAATATCTAAGGGAAATAATTATGAGTTATACATTCGTACGTAACAATAATTTTTATTTCATTTTTATTTTTATCATATAGTTCTGCTGAATTACTTTCGAATTAAGGTCCAATTAAAAACAAATTTAAAAGCATTTCTATTTCAACTAAACTCCTTTTAGTACCCTTTGAAAACATTTATCCTAACATAGCGTTATATGTACATACATGTCAGCTAGTACATGTATGCATATGCATATATGTAGGTATATATGCGTAGTACGTATAGATGTCTGTTCGTGAAGATAAGTCTTTAACGTGTATGGATGCATTGGTGTACGCATATATATTCAAATTCCCTCCAAATCTCTGAAACATTTCGATTAATTTGGGAATTCTGATATATGGACGATTTTAATACACCAATAATTCTTAATTATCTCTCTTTCATATTACTGATGTTATCTCTTGATATTTTATATAAATTAGTTTTTTTTTCCAATTTATTTCTGTGGATTCCCGTTGAATCATACTTTAGCCGTGTGACCATTAAGACGTAGGTCGGCTCATCGGGTTCGTCTTCTCACCACCTGCCCACTCCTACCTCCATAATACAATACCCCACATTACTTCCGGCAAATATGTCTTCTGTCATTTCTCCAACTCCGCCTCCTCTGACGTTCTATCTTTCTTTCCTTCCCCAATTAACCAGCCCCCTTCTACAAACTGACAGCTTAGGTATTTCGAAAAATCGTAAGTGAAAATGGTCATTAACTAATGGTGTCTTAATTCCACTTGTAAGAACAGAATTGCGCTTTTTAATGAAAGGAAACATTGTGCAAACTGTGTGAGTCTGTGTTAACATTTAATATTTAATATTTCAAATTCTATATTGTGTTAATATAGGCACCTCCACGAGATCGCCAAAAAAAGAGCATAGCATGAAAAACAAAAAGAAAAAAGATGCCAAACTTGACTAAAGTAAAATTTTATCGTCTAAATGTTTATGTTATTATTAACAGGAAAGATCATAGTTTTGGGGGGCTATTTTTTTATATTTTTTAATCATTCCTAGCACGTCCGAAATTTTTCGTTAAAATCTTTTTTTTGTGAGTCATCAAAATTGACATATAATCCATTATGGCAACCACTTTTTTCCATTTCATGAAAAAAATGTAAATCTCAGTTTGAAATTCTTTTAAAAACGAATTATCATTTTTTCGAAACTTATTTTAGGAAAATCAGAAATTATAATGTTTACATACTATATTTTATGTACATTTATTACATTTTACTGTGTTATCTGTATTTCCATTCATTTTATTATTAATTTTGATATTTCATATATGAAAAAAATGTCATCACTGAGATTAATAAATAAATAAGATCATATAAATTTCATGAGATGATACTGATACTTGTAGGTACCCTTCTCAATTGAAATTGAAATTAACTTCTCCAAACGTGTTTCGCAAAAGTAAAGGCCTTAACAGCGGAGAACAATGCTTAACTCAAATAACGCAACTTAATTCTATTCTGGTTGGTCTTCCGTACTTTATAATTACAGCCGGATTATAAACAAAAAATTATATTTCTTAATTACTGTAGGTCTTCTGATTAGTAAAAACGATACAATTTGCATAATGATACTTACGAAAGTGGATGCGTATTTTAACTAATTTTATAATATTTTGACAAATTAATGTAAAAATCTATTATAATGAAAGAAATAACAAATAATTTTATTAAAAATTAATTTTTCATCGAAATTTTTTTTGCTTTCAGAAAATATTGTCCATATTCATAAAAACAACTAAAAGCCAATAAAAGTATTTAAATTAAATAATATCTTTGTTTTATTGAGTTTTGTATGTTATAATTCAGGGCTTTTTTCAGATAGGGGTTCCAATTAAAACGCAACATAAAAAACATGATTTGCATTCCTCAAAGCTTGTGCTTTTAATTATTGTAATAACTAAAGTGGACACCATTGAATTTCTAGAGTTTTAATAAAATTAGTTATTAATAAATATAAAAAACAAAATATTTCTGCCAGGAATTTAATTAAAAAAAAAACATATTTATAATAATTTGATTATCTGTGAATAGTTTCTGAAAGTTTCATTAAGATACGACAATTATTTTTATTTTTTGCAAGTTTTTCCAAATTAATGTGTCATACAAAAAATAAAAAATAAAAATAAAAACCTGCTAAAAATTGTAAATGTTATTTTACTAATTCCGGTGATACTTAGAGAAACGAGGATTTTTAAATGAAAATTCAGATGTTTCTAAAAAGAAGGGAAATTTAAAAAAAAAAATAATTAAAATAAACTTTGATCTTTTCTCTTAATAATAACAGAAACATTTGGACGATAATTTTTTTTTTGTGAAGTTTGCCATCTTTTTTTATCATACTATACTCTTTTTTTAGTGATCTCATGGAGGTACCTATGTTGATAGGACTCGTTTGGATTATGCCAACGGATTGATATATATATATATATATATATATATATATATATATATATATATATATATATATATATATATATATATATTCTCTCTTGCTAGGACGAAGTCACAAGTCACCGTGTTCATGGGTTTCACGAAGCAGACCTATTAGAAAAAATTAAATTCACTGGATTATGTGCTATTAGCCAAAAAATCTAATGAAGGTCCGCTCAACATCATTTCTCTGCTGCTAACACTCGTGTTGTTTTCTCTGCCAGGCCCATTCTTCAGTCTATACGTAAGGATGTTCTCCCACCACACCATAATAGTTCATTAATTTATTCCTTTAAATGTAGTTGAGGTTCGCACTACATAGGGAGAACGACGCAAAGGCTAGACGCTAGAATAAAACAACACGTTCCAACGAAAATCCGAAACCGGAAGTACACTCCCTAGGACATTCTGACTGTATGGGTCTTTCATCGCAGAACACCTCATAAATAGACATAATTGTGCTGTTAGTTTTAGTGAGAACGCTTTTACCATCCTTAGCATGTCCCACTCAAATTACCACCTAATAGTGTTGGAGGCCATCTATATTTTATCTTTAAAGCCTTTTCTTTGTAAATAGGACATTATATTAGGCCTTCAACTAATGACCATTTATATTTTTATTTTTATTTTTTGTTTCCACCAATAAACTTTATACATTGTTCCTTGTTTATCATTATATCATTTACACTATTTACCTCGATTTGGCTCTGTTGAGCGAGGTACGAAACCGGTTAGCTAGCTCGTTTTTCATTTTTACTTTTTATTATCATGAGTGGTAATAATAAAACTAATTTTTGTCTTTTCTTGGCAGTGACACACACACACACACACATATATATATAAAAATATATATATATATATATATATATATATATATATATATATATATATATATTGACTGATTGAAATTTTTAAATCTTTGTTCAAAAACTCCTGTGTGAGAAATCGCATTAAAAATACAATTATTGCAGGAATATATAAGTGAAAAATCGGAAATTAGAAAATATATTTTTCTAAATTGCCAGTGTTTGGGGATGTACAGTATTCGGATATTATTTATCTCTGTAAATCTATGTAATCACTTATGAGAAACTGTGTGACTAAAGAACATGTTTATGTGATCTCATTAACTTAAAGACGCGTTTGGCAACTTATTAACCTCAGCACTCTAAAAGCATTGTGTGCTACGTGGAATGAATAGCTTCATGAAGGAATCGAATCGATCGATAAAAACTTGAAAGGCATCCAACCGCCTCCATAAACATCAAAGCACTGTTGTGGGTGGGTCGGATCGACAATTAGATATGTCGGCTCAACATATCGATTCTTTTCTCTGGATCACCATGGCAGCGAAAAAAATCACGTAGTACAGTGCTTACAGAGCAACAGAATGGAGAACAGGTCGATTTTGCAATGAAAATATTTATTTTACCAGTGCAGCTTGCTTTCAGTGCATACTAATTTCATTTTTCTACTATCAGAAGATCCATATTCAAAGTGAATTTATTCAAATTTTAATTAATTTTCTTGTAGATATGATCACTAAAATTGCATTAAGCTTCATTTAAAACTAACAGCCATAACCATCCTTGCATGTACATATAGAAATGTAATTCTAGGGTGAAAACGTATTTTCATTCAAGTCAGAATTAACCGACTTTTGAGCGAAATCAGTTGTAAATAGCGTAATGAACATGGAAAAGGTGTTTTACAACATTTCAACAAACTATTCCAAAAACTTATAATGAAATAGCATTTTTGTATTCCCTGGCAACGCTCGTTATGGTTGGTAGTAACGCACTAAAGCAGTTTGATAAATGCCAAATTTGGCCAATCAAAAAAGCGTTCATCCAGAATGAAGCAAAAACATCATCATGTTTACATGTAACAGAGTCTATCTTCAATTACTTTAAAGTACTTTCATTAAAAAAAACATTTTGAATTAATGCAGTTACTGATATAAAAGAAGCAGTCTGTATTTTTCAATCGAAGTTAGTCGAGTACACGCAGGAGTAAAACAGGTAACATGAAGACCCACTGTGGATTTTTTTAAATTCAATTTCTCAGTATGCTATGAGGGATGTAAAAGAGGATACATTTATGAAGCAATCGTTAAATGAAAATTGTTTGTAAGATTAACGAAAATTAAGAAAGAAACCAGTAAAAATCGCCATTTTTCTTTATTTGCCCGGGTTTTCACTATATGTGTGGACTCAATTATCAACTTAAATGACTGTTAAACAATCAACTTGTTGGCTAAAATTGAGTGAAATTTGTATTAGATTGCTTGAAGAATAAGGGATGTTTAGTTTATAATTTGTGTTAAAATAGATTTTTCGATTTTCGCATTTTTTGTTAAACGCTGGGACGTGGAAATAAAAAAGAGTTATCGTTGAGCTCGTCATGATATAAATAAACTACATACCGAGTTTGAATGAAATCGGAGGAAAACAGTTGGATTTATCAATATTTGATTGGCTTAATCGATTATTGATTCTGTTATAATTACCGATTTTTACGCTAAGAATAAATCTCTTACATTTTACAAAGTATGTGCTAGGGTTAGTCAAAATCGCTTGCATGCATCTCGATTGAAAAGTTATCACAACTTCCTTGGTTCCACCAGTTCAGACCTTTACAGCTAAAACATGCTATCCCACGTACACACGTACGAGCCATCTTCCTATTCGTTTGGTAAGAAGGACGTTTGATTTAGACTGTGTCTTACCAATAATCGCTACTTTCTGGAACAGACTCCCGATAGTGTGTTTTCCTGATCAATACAATATTAATTTCTTTAAGCGTAGGTCCAGTGGTTATCTTTCCCAGATATCCTCATTATCTGCTATTTTTTTCCTTCTAGGCCATTCATACAACAAATTTATTCATCAAAGCAATAACTTGAATGGTTCATTGGCTTTTGACCGGCGGCACATTTATACATTTATTAAAAATATAAATATATTTATTAAAGGAATAAATACATTTTTTTTTCAAAATTCATGCACTCTAATTTAAAATTACAGTTTTCACATGGTTTAAGAAATAATGGCTTTTATAAGAATTGATTTCGTGTCATTATTTTTGTACAAAACGCTTAACTAGTACCGGTATATTTCCCTCTAGGCTTCGTAAACACCTTGGAATAGTCTGTTATGCTGGTTGCACTAGCTAGTCTAACTCAAAGTAGTTACCTATAGTACAATAAAATGTTATAGACATTGCAGTCAAAATACCTAACATATTATATCCACCTGTAATCAAAATATAAGTACATCTATTCAAAGCGTAATTATATTTATTCAAGTTTATAAGTGATTTAACAGTATTTACTTTTCTAAGAGATTTCTAACCTCATCTCATATGATGTGGCGTAATGGTTAGTGGCTCAAACTGAGGAATGGAGGAATCGATTTCGAATTCCAGTCGAGTTCAATGCATTCACTTACGTGTTATTACCTTTGGCGAAAGTTTGAACCCATCTTTTCGCCCCAGGTATAAATGACAGGCAAGATTGGACCCTATAGCCTTGGTCTTTAACCACTGTACGAGGAAGAAAACTTTTAATTCAAACCAGCCTGGCAGGTTTTGATCCATGGGAGGCTACTGCTGCTATGACTGTAGCAGATGGTGTACACCAATGACCCTGAAGTTTTACGGGACTTGTGATCGTAAACATGATATGAACAATATATTTCAGACGTAAACTGTGGGTTAAAAAATCAACCATTATATGGGGTAGAAAAAAGTATAGAATTTACAATATAAAATATTTAGAATCTAGTTCGACATTGACGGGCATTATTTACCAAAATAAGAACTTATTCGCATGATGTTGAATTATTTCGGCCTAACCATTATTTGCTCAGATTTTGGTGAGCTGATTGGCTTAGAACTTTTCAGCTTATTGTCCATTTAATATTGTGTGACGTCATTTGTTTAAATTTGGATACGCCTCGAGCAGATATGAATGTACGTGAAAAAATCATGGAGAATTTGATTTAAAAACAGTAAACTCGACCCTGCTTACCGAAACGCTCATCTGTGGCGAAATCGGTAAACGCTCGTCAGGCTATATGATGTTTCAGTATAGGATACAGGTTCAATTCCTGTTGGAGGACGCATATTTTCTCTGACAATTTCTTGGACATTGAGGCCAATAAATGTTGTTAATACTGTTTATTATTAATAGAGCATTTTCTTAAATATTTGTGTAAAAAAGAATGTATGAACATAAAAATGCCTTTATATATATATTCGACTCACAATAAGATTTTCATAGATTGAAACTGTATTCCTTTGTTTATTTTTTCTGTCGTTTTGCCGTTGTCATTGTATCCCTTGCGAAATATTTTTTCTTAATTCCTATTCCGCTTGTGTTGACAGTAGGGAAAGTAAAAGACACATTAATAAATCTACTATGATAGTAATGTCACCCCCGCTAATTATTTTCTTTGTAATCAATGACGATTTTGTTTTTCAAAAGTATTTTCCATTGGAATAGAAATAATTAGTAACTTGAATGCATACATTTCAACCTTGAATAGAGGTAGTTGAGATTTAAATAAAGTGTTGTATATGCGAGAATAAAAATAGGAATTTTTTTCAATAATATTCTGTGTGATTGTATAGAGAGGTACATATGATTACCAATAATTGTTAAAACGCTTTGAATACAAAGTAATGCCTATTGAATTCGTTTTATCATATCGTTTATATAAAGACCTAGGCAATTTGAATACATGGTCTTATAATTTGAATAAGATTGTAGACACAGTATAATACATATTTAACATTTGAATAAACTCCTATCTGCGAAGAATGTCAATTACATTATTAAAAAAATAAACTTTATACATTATGAATAGATCATTTGAATCAACATATTTGAATATATATTTGGAATGAAAGTTTGAAATGTAAATCAACACGTTGCGAATAAAGGTACTATCTGAATTTTGGAGAAGAGATATCTGATATATTTGACACACGCTGTTTTTTTTTTCGCCCGGCCCAGTTATTGCTCGCTCTGCTTTAAATTTGTTTAAGTCTGCACTAATCTTCCCAGAGACTGAATTTAAAAAAATTACTATGTCCACATTTCAGGACCAACAGTTTAACATCATCAAATATGGGCGGGCATGATATTTCCTCATCTATAACATGAAAACGTAAACTTAATTTTCTTTTTTCCTGTCTGCTACTTACTCTCCTGCTGCTATCGCACTTAACATCCATCACTGGTATTTAACTACTGTGGGTTATACTGTATTTTTGATGTCGTTTCATATTCTAAAAGAAATACATATATATATATATATATATATATATATATATATATATATATATATATATATATATATATATATAAAGAAATATAGTCTTAGGGTGTGTTATATTTATGGAATAAAGTGCTCAACATCAGAGATAGAGCGTGTGTAAATATAAAAGTCAACATATAAGTCAACACTTAGAGGCGACAGTCTGTTTCATGCTATATGCAATCGTCAGGCCTGACGATTGCATATAGCATGAAACAGACTGTCGCCTCTAAGTGTTGACTTCTATGTTCACATATATATATATATATATATATATATATATATATATATATATATATATATATATATATATTAAGAGCAGGAAGAGAAAAATCTGACCTGTTAGTTTAAATAAAAGTTTCAGTTTGAAATTATCTGAAGTTTATGTGGATAGGAAGATATCTAATGAAGACAAAAATGGGAACTTTATATTAGTCTGAATGTAAATACACAAGTACTATTGTTTGAAATAAAATATTGTCGAAATGAATGACCTTTATATTTGTTATCTTTACCCTATCTGAATTATTGCTTTTTTTACAAATGTAGTGATGATCGTTGTTTCCTTTTTCATCATTTAATATGTGGTGTGCAATAAAACCTGTGAATTTACTTAGCGCTACTTTAACCAGAGATTGTTCAATGTAAATTCTCTACTTTGATTGTAGCTAGTAAATGGACGTTCTGGTCCATAAGTTGTTCCATTCCACTCTTTTCTTCTTTTCTTTTTTGATTTATCTGTCTTTGTTTCCATATCGTTGTCAGACATGTTTCCAGTATCGTCTGTGGCAGATCTGGAGTATTCGTCATCCCAAACGTTTAGAAAAAATTTGTCCTGCTGAAATAACTTCGGTTGTCCCTGTTCCACTTTTGATAATTTTATTATCTACAGTTCAATAATCGATGTAACATTTTTCGTAATCAAAGTTATCTGTTGATGCTTGGTCAAAAATATTTTCGGCAGTCGAAGATCTTTATTTTATTTTGAGAATGTTTGTTTCTTGTCTTAGAAAATCGTATCCGATTAATGCGTATTCAGTTTGACTCCGTTTTATATGGCAATTGTTTTTTGTAGTGTTTGGAACAGAAAGGTAGTTTTTAAGTACGGTGGCATTTGTTATAATGACAAAAATTCTAGTAAATGGTATTTATATATCTGATAAATTAGCGCCATTGATGGAATGTTGTTTATAAATGTTCGAAATCGTTGATTCTGATTTTCATCATCGACATCGACGCCATTGTTTTCCAGTGGTTCACGTAGTTCTAACTCAGTTTTATTTTTGTTTCGTATTTGGAAAAGACTTAGATCTTCTGGGAAGGTTGGGGAATAAACTACTTTTATTTAAATGACTTAACCTGTTCTTCTTCATCACTTTTCCTGAGTTTCTCTTAATCTACCCTGTAATTTGATAAAAATAATCGGTTAATTAATTCCACTCCTTCTTCTGAGATTCGATAATTTCCGAATGTTCTCCTTAAAGTTCACGGAACTGCCTTCGCATTTATTCCATTTTTTTAATTTTTACTTCCCTAATTTCACCGATTTTTCTTATTTTTTGTGTGATTTTCTTTTTTCATGAATATTCATTTCTTTTCTTTATTTAATTTATTTCATGGAAGTGTATTTTCATTTATAAATTTCTCTGTTGTCTGATACATTCTTTTTTTATTTTTTTCTATATCATTTTTTTATTTCATATAAGCCTTTTTTGTATTTTCAAAATATATAGTTTATGTTTCATACGTACATCTCTTCCTGGTAGATTCTTTTTCGTTCGTTCAAATGTTTTCTTTCTTCTTTTCATTTCTTCTTCCAGTTCGTTTCGTTGTTCCTTCATGCACCTATTTGACAAAACATATATTTTTTTTTCTTTTTCTGTTTTTCAATTCGCATTTTATTTCCCCTGCTTCTTTTAATTTTTCTCGATCGTTCTTTTTTTTTTTGTTTGTTCATGAATATGCTATCACTCATTTTTCTTTATGGCCTTAGTTTATCTCTTTTGTCTAATTTAATTTTTCCTTAGTTTTTTGATTTCATGATTTATCTCCCTTTTTTCTTTGTTTCTTAGCATTTCCGTGATGTTTCTCACTTTTTTCCATTCTTTCTCTATACACTTTCTTTCTTTATTATTCTTTCTCTCCCTTTCTTTCTTTTTGTTCAGTCTTCATTCCCCTTTCTTTCAGATAATTTTTCTTCTTCGCTCTCGATTTTTTTTTATCATTCCCTATTCTATACATTTTTCTCTTTCCATATTTTTCATCCTTCCCTTTCCTGCAATTTTTCTCTTTTTCTTCTTTAAGTCTTTCTTTGTTCCATTCACTTTCTTTCTTTCTTTCTTTCTTTCTTTCTTTCTTTCTTTCTTTCTTTCTTCTCTTTCCCGTCGACGCAACTGTTTTTTTATTTCAAATTTATGATTGCTTAAATTATTTAAAATAACATGCCAAGCCTATTACCGAGTTAATGTTGTTTTAATCAGGGATATTTCAATAATTCTGTTTGACTAATTGCGCCTGTTTACGCTGATGTGCATTCGTACCTGAAAACATTATCTACTATCAACTCCAAGTTATGATTTAGTAAACAAGTTTTTCAAAGAATGGATTTGTTTATTTTATGAGAAAAAATAGATGTTAGAAACATATTTTGACCGGATAATTATAATTATGCCTTGAATAGTTTTTACAAGTGTTCTCATTAATAGAATTGAATCATTAGCATTCAGTAGGAACTACTCGAAATGGAAGCAAATATATCACATAAGTAATCCGTTCATTTTCAAAGAAATGAGACTGACTATGTAACATTCTGGATAAGTACTAAAATGGACTAATTAAATACATTATGACATACTTGGAGAGGTTGATTTTAGGGAAGGAAAGAAAAATCCTATTAAATGGATATGCACATATAGAGATATAAATGAAAACAAATGTATAGTTTCTTAATATCTTCTCTGTCAGTACACGTCATTCACTTCTGAATATTAAATACAGTGATGAGAATAATATGTTGAAAATTACAGCTCACAATACAAATGCTCGCTACGGGCCAGGGTATGATTTTATTGAAACCAAACGTACTTTTTAACGTCAAAAAACTACATTATTACGTCATTATTTTTGCACCAACCTAATATATATATATATATATATATATATATATATATATATATATATATATATATATATATATATGTTTAAGTTATAAGGAACTTGGTAAACCGAATTGGTAAATCCAAAGAGGATGAAATCCTGAGAGCTCAATGTGAGGACAGAGCTAATATGTAATGAAAAACAAACCACTTTAAGGTACCATTACGATAATTTATTTCACCTAAATCCTTTTTTAAGGATTCAGGATCATTAGGTAAAACTTCCAACAACGAATTGAGAGGAAAAATGGGATTATCGTAATGGTACCTTAATGTGGTTTGTTTTTCATTACATTTATATATATATATATATATATATATATATATATATATGCGTGTGTATGTGTGCGTGTGCGTGTGTGTCTGTGTGCCTGTCTGTGTGTCTGTGTGTGTGTGTGAGTCGCTGTTTCAAATGTGCAATGTTTATAGAGTGCTCAATATCAGAGTTAGATGTAGACATCGGAATCAACACTACATGAATAATCTCCTATAGATCACACTGAGGCGTGTTACTGTTAAAAACATGTACAGTTAATTCCTACGTTCTGCTAACTGTGTCCTTCCTTCGCTGTCTCTCTCATATATATGGAGGCAACACAAGAGCTCATTCAACAATATTCAAAATACAATTCATACATCCCTATCCCAATATTTCTAGCATCTAAAAGAAACGAATAAAACACCAAAGGTAAAATGGAAAATAGTAAATAGAACAAGAACTTGTAAAACCATGCCCTTTATGCCTACACGAAAAACTACACATCATTAAGTTTCTATGTAATGAAAAATTATTAGACCATAGGCTGGAGTTAACGGTTTTTTGCCGACATCAACAAATTTTCGCATTAAATAATTAGCATAAAAAAAATCCCGTACTTTAATAAAAGTCTTAAAAGCTTAGCCAAATCATTAAATAGGAAAAACCCTTTCTGTACTCCTCAAAAATCAAATTGAAATTCAGTGCAATACGGTTTGTATATAAAACACCCACTTGAATAAACAAATAAATAAAGAGATAAGCACATAGACAATAATAAAACAAAGTCCTCCCGACACATAAGGACTTATAGGCGCGCCATAAAAATATACCTCACAGAGAACTAACTAGAGGATGACCGCCAATGTTAGCTTTGAAATAGATACCCTACCCAACCTGAGCAAAACCTCTCAGAAGATGATGTTAGAAAAGAATTAAGTCTATGACCAATCCCACAATAACGAAAGTTATAACGAACCATGCTTAAAAACACACGTAAACCAAGCGATAGCTTATTCCTAAAATTTCGCTTGAAGATGAAACGGGACTAAACACCTCAATTCAACTCTCGTTTTTGAAACATGGGAACTCTTATGTAGCCAAGGAACCATATTTTTAAACAAAAAGTATTATAATATATATATATATATATATATGTATATATATATATATATATATATATATGTATATATATATATATATATATATATATATATATATATATATATATATATAGAGAGAGAGAGAGAGAGAGATAGATAGATAGATAGATAGATAGATAGATATACGAACAGCGTTAGAGAACACTATTAGTCCCGTCTGATTAAATGGAAACCTGATAGACAAAATGGAACCACCCCTTACGTAGCCGCGAGGTGAAATGCTGGATCCATTTCTTTTCAAATATTACGAGTCCGAAGATTTGAACATGGACTCTGCACGATGATCGACTAATGCTACAGAAATATTCGCCACAATACATCGATAATGGTTCACTCCAAGTCTATAAAATTATCCACGACAAATATATATTTCACGATATATATATATATATATATATATATATATATATATATATATATCCACGACAAATATATATTTTCAACATAATTTCTTTTCGTTTTAATACAATTAATTCAGTAATTAATAGTAGTGTTGGGATGCAGAGGGTGAGTGTCGTGTTGGCGTTGCTATCTACCGCATGCTAGGTTGAAAATAGAGAATAACAAAGAGTAACATTATGTTCCTTTTATCCATAAACAGCGTCGCCTAACGAATTTCTTGCCAATTCAATAGGATCAGAGAGACTGACTATTATGTAGTGGTCATTTCCGATAAAGATTCCGCTCATAAATCTAATCATATAACAGAATATTCTTTAATCTCATTACAATATTTATTTCCCTCTATCCGCCCTTTGAGTATCAGATTATCAAAGCCTTTCTTTCTCATTACGTTTTGTAGAAATTTCAGCTGCCAATTTCTGATATTAAGTATAAGATTCCTCCTTGTTTGCATCCTCTCCAAGTCTCATCGTTGCTCACATGTTCGGTCCATGGTATCCTTAGCAGAACCATACTTCCGTTACATCAAATTTCTTCTTCATCTTTGAGAAGACCGTCCAACACCCGCTGCTGTAAAGGAGGACAGATGTCATGTTCAGTACTTTTTTCTTTCTTACCAACGATATCCTCCGGTTTATTAATACTCTGCCTAGCTTCTGGAATTCCATAATTCTAGTTCTCAAGTCCTCCATGGAAAGCAAGTGCATTGCTGACCTTTGATATCCTACAGGCTACCTAGTATATAAAAAGGTTAACTGACATCTACATTGTGGCTTGCAAGCGTAGAGAGGATCCGTATGAGCGTGTTAGTTATTTAAATACCAGCACCATTGGTGAGTAGAATGTTTCTAAAACACCGGAGAATGTAAAACACACGATCGAACGAGAATCTCGGAGACATTCACATTCGTGCAAGTTACAAGAAGAAAAGAAATAAAGAATTAATCAGTGAAAATGAATGAAAGACAGAAGAAAGAAATAAAGGGCAGACAAGAATATATTTAAGTATTAGGTTGGTGCAAAAATAATGACGTAATAGTGTCGTTTTTGACGTTAAAAAATACGTAAAAAAACTACATTATTACGTCATTTTTTTGCACCAACCTAATAGAAATCAGCACAAACGAAATGAACAAATATATTTTATGTTACCATTTGCTAGCATCTAGTTTTCATTACATAACCACATGTCAGGCGATGTAATTTACATAGTTCCTTCCTCGTATACCATTTGTGATTATATTTTTTTCAGACGCCATATTTCGAGAATATATCCACTTCTGCATAACATGTTGTCAATCGCAATTTATTCATGTACACGAAAAAGAAAATCTGCTTTGTTATTTTTTTCTCCAGTCTGGCGCCTCTACATATTTTCTTAATTCTGAACAATCGGTTTCCAAGATGATTTCAAAACATTACTTAGAGAAAGCTATCATCCCTTGATTTACTTTTTTTATCCTCACAACTTGTAATTTATTTTGTGTTTGAAGTGGAATCAAATACAAATGCATTTCACTTGGAGAGACATTTGTATGTTGTGCTTTCGAAAATATGCAAAATCGATTACAATTTCCCGAACACAAATAAGGAATAAAATTTTATAAAAGCATATCAATGATATTTTCACGTTATCTTAGTGCATTCTGCTGGGATATATCTATCAAAGCTGTTTAACTTCGAAATAGAAGTATAATATTTAATATCAAAAACGATTTTGTTTACTATGAATTCGTAAGTTTTCCTCATTGACTGACTGAGTGTTTCTTTCTTCCAAACTGCTCAGCCATATTCCTTGAAAAATTATGTTTCTGTTCATTACAAATCATTTTATATTAGGCAATTATGTTTCATTGGTCTGCTTACGATCTCTGATCTAATTAGAATATAACCGATATATCATTTTTAATACGTTACTTATTATAAACAGATTGACATTATCTTGGTAATCGGTAGTAATTTCTTGTATCCTGTCGGTATTTCAACATTAAAAAAAAAGACAACCTGACGTAGAAAATTTAAATTACAGGAGCAGCAATTTCCCCTGCTCCGTAATTTGTCTAAATAAATTTCATGCTAGGATTTTCTTTTAGTAAATTAGGTATTTTGATGATCGTTGTGTCAGAATTAAGTGCAAATGTGTTGTTATGGTGAAAGGAAAGTTGTAAATACGTATTGGTCAATGAGAGCGACTAGCTAATTATGAGTTAAAACAAGTCGTTTCCCCCACAGCCCTCTCCGCCCTTGCGGCACATTTTGTATTTTTATGCAAATAAATATTAAGATACTCGGGATCAAAGTGTAGGATCTATTCCAGTTGCATCCAAAACTAGCCACGACTACAGCAAAAGAGGCATCAGCCAGCTATCATCAACAGCAGCCTCAGCTCCAGTAAGACATCGACCGCCATTCCAGTTAGCCATCATTCGAAAATCCCACTCTCGCTCCACCCAGCCTTCTTCGCTAGCAACAACGATATTTGGTCTTTTCCTTTTGTGACGTGTCTCGTCAGGACGTAGGTGATCATGGCTCTCCACTTCGCCTTGCCACTTGTAGTTCTCAATAAGATTTATCATTTTGCTACTTCTCCCATACCCAGTTCTGCCATCCACTTACTTAAGCCTGCTAAGAATATTGCGTTGTTTTCCCGTGTCTCTGTTTCCCTCTATTCGCCCTTTGAGTATCAGATTCTCCAAACCTTTATTTTACATTATGTGATGTAGAAATTTCAGCTGCCACTTCCTGATATTAAGTATGAGTTTCCTCCTTGTTTGCATCCT
>OZ010577.1:126564000-126589000 GCA_963932145.1 Acanthosepion lycidas | reverse complement strand
GGCAGTCCCTGCTGACTGCAATGTATCTTTGAAGATATTCAAAAAGCTGTCAAAATACAAGGACCTTGAAATAGAAATCTCGAAGATGTGGCATATGGGAACATCAACAATCCCTGTTGTAGTTGGAGCCCTAGGACTGGTTGGAAAAGATTGCAGTAGACTAATTGAAGGGATTCCTGGAAGCCCATGCCTCAAGGAGATACAAAAAATTGTTCTGACAATTACAGCCCACACAATACGAAGGACTTTATCTATGTAATTTTTATTTTATTCTATTTATTTATTTTTTTTCTTTTGGTCAGTGAAAAGTGTCATAATGCCATTTCTAAACTTAGGTCCCTGGGTGGGACCCGGAAAGAAATGTGTAAACGCCAGAAATAAAATAAAATAATAATAATAACAAAATAACAACAATAATAATAATAATAATAATAATAATAATAATAATAATAATAATAATGATAATAACAACAAAATAACAACAAAATAACAACAACAACAATAATATTAATAATAATAAAAATAATAATAATAATTGTGCCCGTTTTTCAACATTCTGTCAACATGTAAGGTATACCATGTTTTATACATTTTGAAATAGTATTTTTATTTTTTATTATAACACTCCGACTTTATGTGACTATATTTTTAACATTTTCTTTTCCTTTTATTCTTATTTTTTTTTTATTTTTCATCTATATTCAAACTTTCTTCCAGAGTAAATTTACGTGCTTTTAACTCGGCATGATGTAGCTTTGTCGATACGTGTGTGTGTTTGTATATATATATATATATTGTATGGTTGCATGCAAATGGGTAAAGATCGTATTGGCGGATATCTATTTTTTTCTTTCTCTTTCTCTTTTCCCCGTTTACATATGGCTACAGGCGTACTAATTAGGCCATGTTTTTCTTCATGAGGAACTTTCTTTTTCTGTGAGTGAGAATTTTTGTTTTTAGGGCTCCGTATTATTAGGACGTGAAAAAATGACCCCAAATATAACATCTACTTTTTGTTCCTTTTTCTATGTTTAATGAATTTCTTAGTGACCCTTCCGCTAACTTGGTGTGGTGGTGGAGCTGAACTACCATATGAAATGAAGACGACACTGGCATCTCATTTTAACAGATATATTTACCAAAATTATAAAAAAATATAATGAAATAGGAAAGAGAAAATTTATTTAATAAAATTGCTACTAGCTTCAACCACAACACTCAGACGACTTAGGAATCTCCTGCAACTGGCCTTCAGTACATCTTTTGTGTTACAAGGAGATTTTTTCGGTGTCTGCCTTAACGGACCCTATACATAATAATCAAGTGGGTTGCAGTCTATAGAGTTAGTCGGCCAGATGTAAGTGGTGATGTGGTCAGAGATATTGTCTGGCAGTCGTGTCTGGGTTCTCCTGCTTGACTGGTATGGTGCAGATTCATGTTACTAGACATAGGGTCTCCCAGAAGCCATCCTCTTGAGCCAGGTCAACACTACCTCTTCAAGTCACTTGATGTAGTCCTCTGTGTTGAGTCTGAGGACCTGTGAGAAAAAAAATGGAGGGATAAAATCGTGATCACTAGTGATCACTCCAAGCCCCTTCGTCATCCTCATTTAACTATTTAGACTCATCCAGCTTATCAGTATCCTCTGCACTATCCTTAGATTGACGCCAAAACACTGTTAAATGTTCGTGTTCGAGCTTGCAGTGTGAATGCCAAACTATGCAGCATATCATTTGTAAGTTTCTGGCGGATTGAGTTGCGTCATGGTGCCTATTTTCTTACAGACAATGCCTAACTGAAATTAAAAACATAATATGATGACAATTAACCATCGCAACCTGTATTTTAAAGGGGTAGTTAATGTAACAACTGTAATTAAAACGGACATATTAAAATTCCATGAAGGAGGCTTACAGTCACATCACGTTGAAACACTGCTTTTCACACCATCGACGAATTTAAACAATGTCAAGCCTGCCCACTACCTAAATTGGTGACCACTTGGGAATCCCAAGCTCTGTAAGCATCCATATGTCGGGGGGTGGGGTAATAGATAATGTGTTAGAATAGTTAATCAGATAGCTGAGTTCCAATTCCTCTTGTGCTCATTATATTCATTATGCACAAATGACCATGGTGAAGTTTTCAAGCCACAGTTTTTTCTCTAGCACTGGATGAATTTGTCTCAGTTAATTGTTATTATTGTAAAAAACTTTCTAAAAATGTAAAAACATTTTCTGGTATTCATCATCCTGATGTTGTTTGTCTGTATGTTCCCAGATCCGAAGGAGGCAGAGGATTAGTTCAACTAGAACTGTCTTACAAAACTATAACTATTGACCTTCAAATATGGATGGAAGCTAGAGAAGATTGGATGATAATCTGTGTCAAAGAACATGAAAGATGTACGAACCATTTTCCCATAATAAAGGAAGCCAACAAATTCACAATGGTATTTCAAGAGACTGAAGAAATGCAAGAAAAACAGAATACACGTAGTGAATCTGCAAAAACCTTTAATAAAGAAAACCAAGGCAAATGCAATCGACCAGCTAGAGAAACGATGGCAAGATAAACTGCTTCACGGTCGATATTCTCTCAATACTAAGCAAACTGAGGAGACAAACTCTGTACCCATCAGTGGCTATGTAGTGTAGGGTTAAAAGCTTTCAACCGAAGTTTTTATCGTAACTACACAGGGCTAATGCTTCCTAACTAGAAATTACCACGTATACATAATGAAAAACTATGCTAGCCCCAAATTCAGATTCTGTGATAAATATCCTTAAGGGATTGACTACTTTTTACCAGGTCCCACGGTATTGACACCCACTAAATATAGAAGCCGGAATGAGAGAATGGGCTAATATCTGCTTCGAAAAGTTTACAAATCTTCTGAAAAGTAAACCGCAAGAAATTTGTATGAACACCACACAGGCCCGGTTACGGAGATATGACCTATAACAATTTCATAAGACTTTGTAATACGGACAGTGAAGAATCAAAGCTAATCACTATATACATTAAAATTCACAGCTCTCATATTTATATCTATCAACTGTTCATTTCATGAGCTTATTTTTCTCTTGTCTTCCCATTCATGTAGCAAAATGTTTGATCTTGTACACATAAATTTTAAAGAACATCTGAACTATAGTACAAACATATTTATCCATTTGGCCATGTGAATGAGAAAGAAATACGAACATATTAGTATTGATATGAAGAGCGAACAACCTTACACACAAGTTGGTTGGTTCCAATGACTTTTCTCAAAGAATTGTGAGTCCAGTGTCTGGCTACGGCAGTAGTGAACAAAATTTGGAGAGTTGAGTTAAAGGGAGAAAGATGAGATATCCGGTAGAGGCATGACACGTAGAACTAGAATAGTCTGCACCGTTGGGCGAAATAAAAAGTTCAGTTCGAAATTCTAATCGCCTGAAGAATGCTGGAGTGTACAGCTGGCGAAACGTCATGAAAATTCAGGACAACACTCCAAACAATGTAAATAATGTAAATAAATACAACACATCATTTCAGAAATTACAGAATCGTAAATTCAGTCATTCAACTAATATGTTCTCAATTTATTTGTGTTAAGTACAGCGATGACTCGGTTTATTGCTCTTGACGTTTTGGAACTAATAAAAAAGCAACTAAACTCTCTTAATGCCATCTTATGACAACAGACTAACAAACTTTGTTAAGCCTGACAAAATGAAGATGCATTGATTTTTTTTTCTTTAAGGTATATCAAACAATTGCAGATTATTTTTATCCAGAAAATATTTTAGATTCAAAGAAAGTTTTTGAGATAATAATGATTTATTTTTATAAGTTATACTTTATAACCTATAGCTGGAGGTAGAGGTAGGCTAATAACTTTTTCAAGGGCTTTTGCGCATAGGTAAATATGGCGGACATAACACCACTTGACACTGGACTTTCCGATGACCAATTGCGATCTTGGTATCCATCACGAAACCAGTACATCCAAGCTTCCAAAGTGGTCACGTATCAGACTACGCCCGATGTTAGTGAAAATTTTTGAATGTATAGGAAAAAGGGGTTTCACAGTGATATGTTCGTAATGCGAAATATATATAGTGATAACAATTAGTATCATTATCGACAAGTATAAACATAATAGGTTTGTTTCATCTTTAATATTGAGTTAAATATGTCGAAATATTAAGGCCAGAATTACTGAAGACAATCATGAAAATAAAACTTTTTTTTTTATTTTTCATTTCAATTGAAATTTTATTTTTGACTTTTATTACAAATGGGAAAACTGACGACAGAAAGAATTAATGTAACAAATTTAATTGGATTTTGATTTTCTGGCTGCAAATGTTGCCGGGTGACATTTATATTCATCGATAGAAGAATGTAATTGAAATAAGGTTAAATTTAATAAAGCAATCTAATTAGCATTTATTGTTCGGAGTTGGAAAAAAAAGAAATGTATTCTGATCTTGATGATTTTAATAATGCACACTTACAAATAATTATATATATATATATATATATATATATATATATATATATATATATATATATATATATATATATATATATATATGTGGGTGTTCATGTATCTATATGTGTGCATCTGTAAGTTTAGTTGAATCTTCCTATCATTACCAATATTTTCATATATCTCTCATACACGTACACACACACACAGACGCACCCGCATATATATATATATATATATATATATATATATATATATATATATATGACGAAATATATTTATAAGGAGTGCTATATTTATGGAATAAAGTGCTTAATATCAGGGATAAACCGTATCTAAATCTATCTATCTATCTATCTATCTATCTATCTATCTATCTATCTATCTCTCCCTCCCTCTCCCTCTCTCTCCCTCTAAATATATATATATATATATATATATATATATATATATATATATATATATATATAGTTGAATTGACTCCCATCGACACATATTAGCTTTATCACTGATTTTGAGCGATTTCCTATATGTAATGCGAATATATAAGTAATATATATATATATATATATATACAAATTGTAAATGTAATAATATATATTTATGTTTATAACCATACAAAATTCACACACACACACACACCCACATACACACATATATATTTTAAGAAGGATTATTATGGGCAGTTACAAATAAACAATTTTTCTTTATAGAAAATAATATTATCAATTGTCTATTTTTAATAAGAGGTTTTATTTAATTCTTAAATTTTAAATTTTTATATATATATATATATATATATATATATATATATATATATATATATATATATATATTTGTATATACATATATATATGTATATGTGTGTGTGTGAGTTTGTGTGTGCTTGTTTCTGTCTGTATGTGTATGTATTGATTTGACTCCAAGGAAGGCAATTAGCAACTAGGATGCTGCGGGATAATGATTATTAAAAAATAAAAGGTAAAAGAAAATATTATTAATGGGCTAGATAAATATGCACACACACACACACACAGACACACATACACCCCCATATATATATATATATATATATATATATATATATATATATATATATATATATATATATATATATATATATATATATATATATCCCTATGAGTTTGCATACATGCGCCATCATAACTGTCAATTAATACGTCAAATTTCTCATTATTATTATTGTTATTATTCTTTTTAGTTATATTATATTGTTGTACTTTAATAAATTCTTTTTACAATGAGTAATTCTCCCATTGTTCCTCTGCAATCTTTATGTGGCGTATTGCTATAATTCATCCTTCATTTAAAATATACTTGGTAATGAATAGATAAATATAGTTTATATCTATTTGTGAAAAAGGAGCCATTTTTTTGTAATATTGTTGAGGCAATTCATAGTTTCATTTGTCTTTGTCCATTGATTTATATTCAATAATATATTTTTCCACTATTTGTTTGCTTCATTTTCCTATACAGTGTGACCCGGATATAAGATAAACCCGGATATAAGATAAACCCGGGTATAAGATACTTCTTCTCCGGTTCCGACAACTGTTTTATATCGCCGTCACACTGTATTACTTTTTGTTGAATTTAATTATCTACAGGTAAATTTGTTTCAAATATCATCCTTATGGTCTCTAATTTAATAAATGGTTCTATTTTCATTAATTTACCACTTTTGTTATGTAACGTTAATTTTGTTGGTGTGGATATTGCTACTTTATTTATATTATTTCTGATTCATTGCTGGTGGTTTTGCAAAACTTATGTACCTCTTTTTCGATTTGTTTGTTATATTAGATTATATTTGTTATATAGGTACCATTTTAGAGATTGTTCTTGATTTTCCTGCTTGAATAAATAGTATATTTGATATCTGTATTGAATTTATGTCATTTGAAAATTGTTTTTGAAATTTACTATTGTTTTTCTTGTTTCAATTTTATTTAGAATATTTATTAAATCGTTTTCTAAATCAATAACTTTTTGTTGAAATTGTAATGGCCTAGTGGTCAGATCGACCAATATTTATATTATTATACTTTCAGCGTACAGGATTCAAGTAAACAAAAAAAATCCAAATTGTGTATCAACAAATATATATTGAAGTAACATACAAAGACAAACATGCAATAAAATTGTATTTAATCTATAGATTAAGGGAAAGAAGTTGTTCCCCTTTAACTGGAATTTGATTTGTAATTGATTGTTCGAACAAAGTTCACTTGAGAGAAGAATGTTCATGAATCAATATTAGAACAAGGTCTATTTTTTACAATAGATAACACAAGAATACAAATGATCAAAAATGTGTTGTGCTATAGAATGGTTCGAGACCAACAGAGTCCTGTTTGCTTGATCTTCGCTAAAGTACAGAGAGAAACTTAAGTTTATATTACAAAATTCTGTGTCTGTATGTGCGTTTGAAATGTTGTGAGCAAGATCGTGAACTTGTGTGTACAGGCGAAATATAGTGTATCTTACTGACGATTTGCGAAAAAGTCGCCTCTTTTAAGGAAAAAGGATAGGCTCCCACGGAACCGCGGGAAAAGTTAATCTTGCATTAAAAATATATGATTTATTAAAAATTCATCAATCACTACATTCGTAGTAACAAAACAGGCAAGCAAGCTAAAAACGGAAAGATTCAAAGAAACGGCTGCGATGGCTAAATTGTCTTATCGAAACGTAGTATTGATTTATTAGACAATCGCAGACGAATAAAATGTTGGCGTGGAAAAACATAGCAATCGCTACTAAATGTTCTATTTTTTCAATAAGTTTGATTTTATATCCTTGTACATTGTATGTAGAAATATTTTTAATAAGTAATCAAATTGTATACGTTCCATATTTTGGGAAATATAATAATATTAACAGTAATGTATAGATATAATCCATATTTTACAAAAGTACTCGACTTGGAATTGTTTTTTATTCTTGGGCTTATTGAAAACTTAAAATTTAAGATTTAAAAATTAAAATTTAAGTGTATATTGATATTTTGATAACTGGTTACGATCGGTGACATTTTGATACGTTGGGATTTGAAAAATGATGTGTCGTAAAGGGTAACCTGATTTATGTATTTTGACATTTCCGTTGAGTTATTCTGGTTGATATTCTCCATTAATTTTGTTAATTTCCAAGTGACCTACGTAAGCATTGTTTGATGTTTTAACGTTGTTGACATATGCTCTTTGAGCCGCCATGGTGTTTTTATTTAATTTCGTAAATTTAGACGGATCTTATTTTTAACGCGTTTAACAATGAGAATCTAGAATACGATACAACTTTACAAAAAAAAAATAGAAAAAAAAAAAGAAGAAAATTGAAAACTTGCAGAAGTTTTATTTCGTCCGTTCATTGAATAATGCTGTCAAATCTTGTCTGGTGCACCTACATATTTATATATATCATTTTCATCTTGACAAAATTTTTAAAAAAAGGTTATGTAATGTTATCGAACCATGTTCAGTCACATTCTCTCCGACGGGACCTGGCTTCATTTTGTTTTATGCACATATTTTCATGGTAATTGTTCTGATGAGCCTCTCTCCTTAGTACATAGACCGCATGAATTGAAGCGTGCGACTAGATTAAGAACTAGGTCTCATCGTTTTATCGTTGATGACACTATCCGTTTTATTCTTAATATTACCCGTATTATTCACTTGTCGAATTCTCTTACGACTCCTACAATACACATCGAAATTAAAAGAAGCGCCAATCGACATCTTATGTCTTCCTGAAAACATGTTCGTTTATAGTTTTTTTCTTCACATCTCATTACGAAGGACTTCTCATTCTCTTTCACTCCATGTAACTCCGTGCGTCTTACTGGCATTCTCGACTTACTTAGGATGAAATGTTAAAATAAATATACAGATATGAAATTACTAAAACAGATAGAGAAACAATGTGATATTATAGATATGATAGTGTTATGCTCCAGGTTAGGAGCAAGGGAGAACAAGATGAACTCAAGAGTAGAAATAACGAAGGTGTATTACACGAAATAATAATACAAGATGTGGCAGGTGTTAGTATGACTGTCAGTCTGGTTTGGATTGGACTACTATCGGCTCGACTTGATTCGGTGTCTAGCCACCCCACCATGAGGGTTGCATGTGGCACCGCTAATAATTTTTGATATTTGCAATTCCTGGCAATCGCCTATCAAAAAATAAATCACTTTATTAATAAATTTTCAAAAATAAAATATACCTTTTGAGGAATACTATCTGATTTAAAGTTTAAATTAACATGATTTGAAAAAAAATATTACATACGTTTAGTTTAAAATATCACAGAAATGGATTTCTTATCTAGAAGTATATATTTGGAGTGTTGACAGATTTACAACGGGAAATTTAATTATTTTATTCTACCGAGTACAACTGTAAGTATTACTAGGTGAATATAACGTGAACGCCTTTTTAATATATTTTTAACTACACAGTAATATTAAAAATTTTGAAAATTATTGCCCATATTCTAATGTCTTCTTGAATTGTATGCAATTCGGCTTTATATTTATTATCGTTAACACACTTATTTTCTGCTGTGTATGGAGGTTCGAATTTTTTTTTTAAATCGGCAACTTTATACAGAAATACAAAAATAACTTAAAATTATTTTTAAAATATTGCTGTCGTTGAAATGTATTAATCTTTTCAATTAATGATAAGGAAATATAGTTTTACTTAATAAAAATATCGTATAACCCTACACATTAATACAGGATTTAAATAGATTTAAAATTCTAATTAAATTACAAAAAGAAGTAATTCTTGTAAAAGTCATTATTCATAGAATTTCTTTTCTTAAAACAATAGTGTTTATAAAATATTTCATTAAAAAATCTCTTAAGAGTTTTTGAAATTAAATAATGTCCTAATTTTATTGCATTTTTTATTTTACAATTCAAACCATATTTTCGGTAACTGGTGTGCTCTTTTTACAAAAACAAATTAATGTTTGAAATTCTCCAAGTTATTCTGATTATCACTAATATAAACATTAAATGCAACAAAAATGAATTCATCCAAATTTCATATAATTATATAATTGTGGGAGAGGGTTAACAGATATAAAATGACATTGTGCCAAGGATTCTAGAAAAAAAAAGATTTCTGAAACAAGGGGATTCTTTTGCGAATGAGTCCTGTGAATTTAATTAAAATCCAACAATTATTTGATTTTTGCAAGAATTCCAATTCAATGTGTTTTCACCACGAAAAGACGTCCTATTAGTCTTTGGACCACTCCTCCACAGCTGATGCAAGGAAAACACCATTTTTAACAAAGGTGGTCTTTCCTCTCAGTAAAAACATATAGGTTTTGACGACAAAACTTTGTTTCATTATGTGTAGGCATTTTTCCTCATATATCTCTTCCGTTAGCGAATCTGTGGAGGTGCCTATATATATATATATATATATATATGTATGTGTGTGTGTGTGTGTATATATATATATACATATATATAAAGAAATATAGTCTTAAGGTGTGCTATATTTATGGAATAAAGTGCTCAATATCAGAGATAGAGCGTGTGTAAATATAAAAGTGGCCTGACGATTGCATATAGCATGAAACAGACTGTCGCCTCCAAGTGTTGACTTCTATGTTCACTTTTATATTTATATATATATATATATATATATATATATATATATATATATATATATATATGGACGATTTCGGACAGTAATCCACTGGGAATTGTGCGAACATTGCTTTGAATCATGCTATAAATTATATATTCTGCTTCGCAATGATACGAAAGAACTTACATCGAACGATCCACAAGTGATTTCCCGACAAATTCTTGACAATACAGTTATATCTGTGTTAACTTTTCTGACACCTCTCGGCGCAACGCCAGTCTCACTTATGAAAGGATTACATATATAATTCACCAAAAATGCTCTAGAGAATAAAAATTCTGCCTTCATTTTGCTGTTTATGCGTACAGGACACGAAAAACAAATGATTTAACATTAATTATAACAGAATTGTCAGACGCATCCTCTTCAATAATTCAATAACTAAATGATGAAAAACTATTTATTTTACAAAACAATCATTTAATACAGGCCAATCTCAGTATATTTTCATTGCTTCTAGGAATATTCTATGTAGATTATACCACAATATATTGACCCACTTCCAAAACTGAAAAAGACGAGAACCTTGTATATGAGATCTTCATTAGATTGTCAACGGTAAAATAACTGACTTGTAATATTCAATACCGCAACCCAAATTTTTCATCAACGAATTAGCAATGAATTCTCTCCATTGAATACGAATACTTACATTCTTAATGAGACCCAATTCCTTGTACGTCACTTGTATCTCTATTTAACATCAAGTGACCATTTTATTTAATCTATTCGAAAAATGATGGGAAAATGAGGGCTTAGTTTTACTGCTCAAATTAAAGTTCTATACCATTCTCCTACGCTTGCTCTTTACAAGAGTTAGATTAGGTTAAAATAGCGTAGTGATAATATATCTGCTTTCTGTTCTAGGCCACAGTCATGTAGCACAGCCAATGAAAACAATTATCTCTATATATAAAACGCGCGTAGCAGCAGAATTGTCCAAATTTTGTGACAGAAAATTGTCCAAATTTTGGATGAAGATTTGAACCGTGGTATTTTAGAAATGAGTAAAGAGATCTTACTGGATTTTTTCTAGATTTTTATAACATTATTAGACTCTAATTTGAATAATACGAATGTATAATTACACTCCTAGCTTAACAGAAGAATCATGATGAAATCGATGATAAACGACGAAATGTGACACGTTCATCATTAATTAATCATAGTTAAGGATCGGAAGCTCATGAAGAATTAATATATATATATATATATATATATATATATATATATATATATATATATATATATATATATATAAAAGATTACACAAAATTCATAATCCGACTCTCCAAACATCTTTCTACTAATTTCGCAAAGAAATTAGTAATACCTAAAGTAGGATCGTGACCACCTCCTCCCAGACAGTCAGAGACATAATTCAGTAGAAAAACAAACTCAACGTCAATCAAATAAAATATTTACAATAGAAAAACGTGTAAGTAGGGGAGACATCACTTGATTTACATCCCGAAATCCTATTGTGGAATGGAGAATGATGCCTTCCAAAGCAAAGTATTAAGAAACAGGAATTTTTTTTTACATGGTAAGATATTCTTTACAATCTCATCGCAAATAAAGAAAAAAAACTTGCAGAAAGAGAAATTTGTTTTTACTGAAGCATACTGAAGGTACCATGGACTGATACAGTCTATGGTAGTTTTAGGGAAATTGTAAACGAAAATGATACTTATACACAGAAAGAGATACAGACAACTGATACTTCTAGGACAAATAATGAGAAAAAAGGTTTGGTGATTTGAACACTGGCAGGACATACTGAAAGGAAAAGGGCCAGACGAATGCAGTGAGTAACTTAACTCATGAGTTTGTATATTTGCACAAGTTCTTTACTTGCCGATTTTAGAACAGGAATTAGGAGACATAGCAATAAGACAAAATATGTTAAGAGCCAAATGAGCAATGAAAATCATGGAAAGCCATAACTGTCGACATCCTGAAGGCACATAGAAAAAGAAAGATATTAATGATAATGATATTGCTGCTGCTGCTAATGATGATAATAGTGGTGGTGGTTTTGTTAGGGATGTGGAAATATTCGATGGGGACAACAAGAAGGCAATGTCATTTTCTTCCAGAAATCGCTGGGTGGCGATAATGTCGATGTTCTAACCATGAGAACCATGTTCGAATATCATCATTGTCGATTTGAGAGCGAGGTGATCATTTCAACCTGCGGAGAGAATCCCAGAATTCCCTACCCATGAGATTGATGACAATGAAATCTATCCGGTGTTTTGTCTCAACACCTGATTGAAATTGACTAAATAATACTGTTTTGAAACCGACGATGGTCGATCAATAATTTGTGAGAACCGCCAGGGGTTCTTTGTAAGAATTAAAGGAATTTTTTGAAATAAAGGAAGAGAATCAAATATATAAAAAATACTATATTTTAATTTGAATCCTTCAATACGGGCAAGTTCAATACAGATTCGGTTTTCGGAAATTTCATGGGCTTCGTAGTTGTTAGTTTGAGTCAGGCTTTGATAGAAGTCGACATCTTGTTAGCTGCTGCTGAAAATATGGTGTTGCTTATTCGGTTTATATCGGCCTTCAATAAGAGCGGGGACATGTCTTAGCAAACGACCGCTTAGTTTTCCAAGCGACACGCTTAGTTTTCCAAGCGGCACGCCCGGTCGCAGTTTCTGGCTAGCTCTCCCTGTTTGACTCTCCGCCTGGTCGCTTATATACATTTTGAAAGGCTAAGGAGGCTTGGTTGTGAAGATCGGTTCGGAAAAAAAACAAAAACAGACGTCTTTTTGGCTAATTTTTTTTTCTCGGTGATCCTTTCTTTTTATTGTGTCTTATAGTGGAAGTTATCTGGTGATTACCTTTGTTTTGGTCGATTTCTACACACAATAAAATAGGACCTGGACAAACGAACTTCCGTTTCGCATTGTGGTTCAGTATTCCCTACTTTTTATATGAGTCTTTCTTCTCATTAGTTGCGAGAGGACATATAGAGAGACGAAAAGAGAAATGGATTATTAAGGAAAAAAAAATGCCTTATTTTAATTTTAATTTTTATTATTTTATTCATTATTACATTTTTCATATTTGGGCACGCTATAAATTCACACAGCTACTGAGTGTTGATTGAATTAGCCTTATTCAAATTCTGACTAGCTAGTAGTGATTTTCCAAGCGTAACTTAGATGTGGCACATACCCGAATTCTGACCAGCTAGTATGTGTGCTCTCTCGGATACACTGTAACTGAGGTTCACTCATCATAGCTGCAAAACAAAATACAGTTGTCTCTGTACACTATTTATATTATTCTATATTTACATTTCTATCTGTATTTCTGAGATGAGGTATTATGTACATTATTTACATTATTCGGACTATTGTCCTCATTTTTGTCGGCATATTTATTACAACGTTTAATGGATGTCAGTTATTAGTTATCTCCTGTTAATCCCCCTCTAAAAGTTCTCCACTGCCTTAACCGGGTATTGAACTCTTTGGGTCCTGTCACTGGATCTAACCAAAGCCTTTATCCACTGTGCCATGTGCCTTTGAGGAAACATGGCACGTGGAATTAGAACAAACTACCACAGTGAGCGAAATAAAGCGTTCAGTTCGACATTCCAACCACCTGAAGAAAGCCTGAGCGTACAACGGCAGAAACGTTGTAATAAATATGGTGACAAATATGAGGACAATAGTCCGAATAATGTAAATAGTATACATAATACCTCATCTCAAAAATATATACAGTTACAGTTGGCTCTCTGTGTGTTAAAAAACACCCTGATTAGGCCCTTGCCTAAATAAGTAGCTAGTCATACCAGTGGACAGTACGTTATCCCTACACTGACAGATGCATTATTAAATATGAAGCAGCTTCTTCTTGTCAGTCTCTTCAGAGATCAATGTCCGAAAAAAATTTAATCTCGGTATTTTTAATTTTTTTTCTTAAAGCTGTCACGTTTGTTCAAAACATGATTTTTCATCCCCACGAAGTAAAAAAAAATCTACCCACATTTATTTCTATTAAAAAAAAAACTTTTTCTTTGATGTTTTTAATAAAATCTCTGTTAACTTTGCTGCATCTTTACCATTGGTTTACGATTTATTCTTAGTATGTTATTCGTCTTAACACAAAAAATATATTGGCATTAAGATATCTAAAAAATGAAGTAACGTAAAAAGATTCAACACCGTCAGTCCCTCAACATTTGAAAGCCAAACTTTGATCTTGATTCTTGTAATGTCATAGAAGACATTTCAAAGGCGTTTTTATGTTCCTATATTTAGTGATGCCATTTCCAGTGGGCCCAGTCCCTGTGAATCTATTTGATTGAGTAATGTCAAGTGATCTTTGATCCAATCAAGTGTCGTGTGTGGCACCAGCGCGTGAAGCAGGAGAGGGTAGAGTAAGAAAGTTGGTCGAATTTCGATTGATTCTGAAGATCATCTACAACTTGGCACATAAATCATGTTATTTGTGACAAGCCTCGATATTTTGACACTTCTTCTCATGATCTGACAAACTTCAGACATAAAGAAAATGATATGAGTGGACTTCGGTATATATTCATGAACATAATATGGATTTTGGCTGTAGTAGCAAAGTATTTTCATGTTCTAAACCAGGTGAAAACTAAACTTTCAAACACTTATTTACAAAGAATATAGACAAGATGTTTTTAATGTGAGAATAGGGAGAACATATACTTCCTTCTCTGCAGTTACTATAAAGTTTCCACGCGTCTGTAGGTTTACTTAATATAAACTTGTCATCCTCCAAAAGTATCATTTTAAAATATCTTTAAAGTATTAACAACTAATTTAATACGGTATATAGCAGGAATGTACCTATTAAATAAATGGCGAAATAAGATTTTTTTTACGGTTATGTGATTTAGGTTCAAATATTTTATTGTCTAAACAATATATATATTTGTGTATGTGTGTGTGTGTGTGTGTGAAGCTTCTATTTTAGTAGCACCAAACTATTTTATTTTACAATATTCAGCAGTCTAGAAGCCATTATATTATGAAAGAATCCTCATTAAATAAAGTACTTTTCTCCACCGGATATGGTATACTGAAATGTATATAAAATATTTAATATAGATAATATAAATATAATATGCATACAAAAAAATATGTAAATATTCGTTGCACACATTTCCTTTTGACCTTCACATTCATTTCCTGTGCGAAATCCAGCTATTTAACGAGGACATACATACATACATACATACATATATATATATATATATATATATATATATATATATATATATATGTGTGTGTGTGTGTGTGTGTGTGTGCGCGTGCGCGTGCGTGCGTGCGCGTGCCTGTGTGTGTGCTTGTACATATTTCATATGTTTTCTTGAAATTAATGATAAAATATCCTTATAAATCTTAGGTACTGCGTTTGTTTTCAAGTTTCTATCTACTTCTGCCCCTGTCTTCTCTCACACACAGTCTCTCTCTCTCTCTCTCTCTCTCTGTGTCTATATATATATATATATATATATATATATATAATTATTTATTTTTAAAGAAAAAAAAATTTATAACATAAATATGTTATAAAATCACTACAAAAATAGCCATTTTGTTTCAACACCTACGGTGTCTTATCAAGTGATGACGTTGAATGTAAAATAAATGGTTTTAAAAGTTTCAAATTAATTAATATTCTACGTAAGGGGAAAACGTTGTTACAGAGGCTAGGTAGACCAATCAGAACACAATTACAGGAAAATTCAAAAAGCTCGATAACGAAGTCATGTTATAATATCTATTCAGATGTTTAGTATTAAAAAATAATTTATTCCAACGAATAATTACTAAATTATATGATAAAATTTAATATTAAAATTTAAAACTGCTAATTACAAAACCAAAATTTAACATTTATTCGCTATCAAGTTTACAACTATAAAATTACTGAGGAGAAAAGAAGAAATATATATGTTATTCAATTTATTTTTTTCATTGAAGTTACTTTAGCTATATTTAATATCCGGTCTTTTTACAATGTATACATTTTAATCCTCATGATGTGTAAATGGGGTCCCAAACTCACGCGTAAAACAAACGCAGTCAGATTCTAATACATAAGCACCAAGACATATACACACACAAAAAAGGGGACAAGACAGAGAACATCTCCACCGTCTGTCATGAAAAAAAAAAAAAAAAGGGGGGGAAAATGGGAGAAGGGAAACCAACACACACGTACATACATACATAATTAAAAGTGGATGCACTTTCCATACACATAGATACATATAAATACATGCACACACATCCACAGACATTGACCCAGACAGTTGCATACCCCAACCGATAAATATTTAAGACAGAAAATGTCATTGCATGAATGTTAACAACCTATTGAAATCTAATTTAAGCGAGTAAATATACAAAGATAAAAATGATCAAAATTAATATTATTTAATATATTAAAATATAGTGTATGTAAAAAAAAAAAAAAACCGGACATTAAATTCAACACCCATCGGTAGCTACGATGTCCACCTCATATACATATAAGTATATACACACACACACACATACACACACATATATACGCATACAAACATATATATATATATATACACATATATACATATACACACATATACATATATATACATATACACATACATATACACATACATATACATATATACATACACATACACACATACTCACACATATACATAAATATACATACATACATACACACCGAAACATCTACACATACATACATAAACATATACATACGTATACATTTCCATGGTATCAAGTACACATACACATACATACACATATACCTATATGTACCCACAAATATACACACAAATATGTGTACACATATTTACAAATAAATATATATATACACAGCAATACACAAAAATAACATATATACACACATATATCCTAACTCATGTGGCCGTAATGACATACCCAAGTTACCCTACCTACACGTACACATAAACAATTTCATATATAGTAGGTGTCAACATACATATATACAACTGCAAACCTACATAAGTAAACACACACACACATATATACACATATATACATACATACAAACATATACACACACACATATATATACATATATATATATACACATACATACACATACATACATGCATACACACATACAGAAATATACATACACATGAATATCTACATAAAAATACTTATCTATAGTAATAAATACACATATATACGTACATACACATAAATGCAACGACATTTGACCAAAAACATATATAAATATACAGACATACATACACATACATATGCATAGACATACTTCGATATACATGCAAACACAAAAATGCACGTATCCTAACATACATGTATATAATAAAAAAAAAAAAAAAAAAAAAACAAAAAAAAAAAAACATCCATATCAACATAAATATACGTAAATAAAATTAGGTACACAATATAACAATACACATACAAACATATACACATATATATATATATATACATACATACACATACACCTACATACATTCACATATATACATATATACATATACGTACATATATACATATATATACATATACATACATACACATACATATATATACCCACAGTAAGTAAAATATTTAATTCTAATACACTTAAATTAAGCTATAGTTGTGCAGATAACCTAGAGAAAATCATTAAAAAACATAACAACATAGTCTTTAACAAGTATAGGGATTCAAAAAGCTCGATTACTCAAAAGGTTACTGACAGTAATACTAAATATAATGACACAAATAATAATTCATGTAATTGTAGGTATCCTAGTAATTGTCCACTACAAAATAACTGTGGAATACGTTCTGTAGTCTATCTTAGTACTATCTCAACTATTGAGAATCCAAATATAAAGAAGTTTTACATTGGTAGCACAATGAATACATTCAAAGAACGCTGGCGGGGGCATATGCAATCTTTCAATAACTGTGACTATAGGTACATGACTTCATTGTCCAAGTACTTTTGGAACCTAAAAGAAAAGAACAAAACACCTACGGTTAATTGGACATTGATTAAGAAATCCCGGACATGTAAATCCCTATATTCCCCGTGTTACCTGTGTCTTAACGAAAAGTTTGAAATTATTAGATTTAAAAACAAGGCTGATCTCTTAAATCAGAGATATGAACTAACGGTTAATTGTAAACACCGTTATAAATTTAACTTATTATAGGGGTCGTATACTTTAAATGATAATGATACGTAGCTGTAAGTTGAATAGATTATAACTTTTATTACCTGATGGTCAATCTGACGATATGAATGTGTATGGTATAACTACATAATGTTACTCATTTTTCTGTATGTGTATGTATATATATGTATATATTTATGTGTAGTTATGTGTGTTTGTACTGCGAAATGTGTATGTTTGTATTTTAATGTATTAATATGTTGCTAAGTTTTGTATATATATATATATATATATGTATATATGTATGTGTGTGTATTTGTTTGTGTGTTTATAGATATATGTGTGTATGTGCGTGTATGTATGTATATATATATATGTGTGTATGTGTATATATATATATATATATATATATATATATATATATATATATATATATATATATATATATATATATATAAAGTAAGAAGGTGAAAAGGAGGATAAGAAGAAAAGAGGTTAAAAATATTGGTGTGTATGAGTATGTATATGTATTTGTGGATGTGGGTATGTGTGTGTATATATATGTGAGTATGTATCCTTATATGCATGTATATATATTTCTTTATGTGTGTATATATGTAAGTGTCTGCATGTTTATGTAGTTGTGTATATATATGTATGTGTGTATGTGTATATATATATATATGTGTGTGTAGGTGTATGTGTATGTATGTGGATGTGTGTATATATATATATATATATATATATATATATATATATGTATGTATGTATGTATGTGTGCATGTATGTGTATGTGTGCATGTATGTGTGGGTATATATATGTATGTGTATGTATGTATATGTATATATATGTATATATGTACGTATATGTATATATGTATATATGTGAATGTATGTAGGTGTATGTGTATGTATGTATATATATATATATATGTGTATATGTTTGTATGTGTATTGTTATATTGTGTACCTAATTTTATTTACGTATATTTATGTTGATATGGATGTTTTTTTTTTTTGTTTTTTTTTTTTTTGTTTTTTTATTATATACATGTATGTTAGGATACGTGCATTTTTGTGTTTGCATGTATATCGAAGTATGTCTATGCATATGTATGTGTATGTATGTCTGTATATTTATATATGTTTTTGGTCAAATGTCGTTGCATTTATGTGTATGTACGTATATATGTGTATTTATTACTATAGATAAGTATTTTTATGTAGATATTCATGTGTATGTATATTTCTGTATGTGTGTATGCATGTATGTATGTGTATGTATGTGTATATATATATATGTATATATATGTGTGTGTGTATATGTTTGTATGTATGTATATATGTGTATATATGTGTGTGTGTGTTTACTTATGTAGGTTTGCAGTTGTATATATGTATGTTGACACCTACTATATATGAAATTGTTTATGTGTACGTGTAGGTAGGGTAACTTGGGTATGTCATTACGGCCACATGAGTTAGGATATATGTGTGTATATATGTTTATTTTTGTGTATTGCTGTGTATATATATATTTATTTGTAAATATGTGTACACATATTTGTGTGTATATTTGTGGGTACATATAGGTATATGTGTATGTATGTGTATGTGTACTTGATACCATGGAAATGTATACGTATGTATATGTTTATGTATGTATGTGTAGATGTTTCGGTGTGTATGTATGTATGTATATTTATGTATATGTGTGAGTATGTGTGTATGTGTATGTATATATGTATATGTATGTGTATATGTATGTGTATATGTATATATATGTATATATGTGTGTATATGTATATATGTGTATATATATATATATATGTTTGTATGCGTATATATGTGTGTGTATGTGTGTGTGTGTGTATATACTTATATGTATATGAGGTGGACATCGTAGCTACCGATGGGTGTTGAATTTAATGTCCGGTTTTTTTTTTTTTTTTACATACACTATATTTTAATATATTAAATAATATTAATTTTGATCATTTTTATCTTTGTATATTTACTCGCTTAAATTAGATTTCAATAGGTTGTTAACATTCATGCAATGACATTTTCTGTCTTAAATATTTATCGGTTGGGGTATGCAACTGTCTGGGTCAATGTCTGTGGATGTGTGTGCATGTATTTATATGTATCTATGTGTATGGAAAGTGCATCCACTTTTAATTATGTATGTATGTACGTGTGTGTTGGTTTCCCTTCTCCCATTTTCCCCCCCTTTTTTTTTTTTTTTTCATGACAGACGGTGGAGATGTTCTCTGTCTTGTCCCCTTTTTTGTGTGTGTATATGTCTTGGTGCTTATGTATTAGAATCTGACTGCGTTTGTTTTACGCGTGAGTTTGGGACCCCATTTACACATCATGAGGATTAAAATGTATACATTGTAAAAAGACCGGATATTAAATATAGCTAAAGTAACTTCAATGAAAAAAATAAATTGAATAACATATATATTTCTTCTTTTCTCCTCAGTAATTTTATAGTTGTAAACTTGATAGCGAATAAATGTTAAATTTTGGTTTTGTAATTAGCAGTTTTAAATTTTAATATTAAATTTTATCATATAATTTAGTAATTATTCGTTGGAATAAATTATTTTTTAATACTAAACATCTGAATAGATATTATAACATGACTTCGTTATCGAGCTTTTTGAATTTTCCTGTAATTGTGTTCTGATTGGTCTACCTAGCCTCTGTAACAACGTTTTCCCCTTACGTAGAATATTAATTAATTTGAAACTTTTAAAACCATTTATTTTACATTCAACGTCATCACTTGATAAGACACCGTAGGTGTTGAAACAAAATGGCTATTTTTGTAGTGATTTTATAACATATTTATGTTATAAATTTTTTTTTCTTTAAAAATAAATAATTATATCTGCTCTACTTTGTATTGAGCACTCTTTTAAGAATAGTAATTGTTGGTTATTGGAATTCATTCCATATACACCAATCATATACTTGTATATATATATATATATATATATAGAGAGAGAGAGAGAGAGAGAGAAAGAGAGAGAGAGTAGTAATAGATAGGGGCAGGGATTGAGGAATCGGAGAGCCGATTTCGAATTCCACTGGAATCCATTACATTCACTGACGTGCTAATAAACTTGGGAAAGGTATGTATCTTCTTCTTCTCACCTGAGCTATGGGTAAAATGCAGGGCAGACTGGCGAGCAATTGGTCTAGGAAAAGGACAACCCTGAATTCAAAACCAGCGATGGGTCGTTTTGGGACCTTGTGTGGCACGCGTTTCGGCTATTGAAAAATGCGTTTCGTTCTGCACAAAGCCTTCTATAACATAAAACTTACGTGCATGTGTCTGGACGTCAGTTCATAGGAACTGATTTGATTTATTCGTCGAATATATTGACCGCTTTCCAGTAAGTACCGTGTATATATAATATGTAAAAATAAATATTGAAATTATATATATATATATATATATATATATATATATATATATATATATATATATATATATATATATAATATTTGTGTCTAAAAAAAGAACGTATAAACATAAAACATGTCTTATATACATGTAACAATTTTCCTCTCTTGACTTACAAGACAATAAATTTCTCTCTTGCTCTATATACAATAAATTGAGCCGCATTCATGGATCTGCCCTTTTAATATTTTATATGAAAAAGATCTAAAATTGTTATTCCAATTGAATAAAGCTCTAAACTTTTAACACGATCTTTAAAAAAACTCGTATAAAAGAGGGATTGCTACCTAAATATCGATATATGTATAATATATATATATATATATATATATATATATATATATATATATGCATTATATCTATATCTATATATATATATATATATATATATATATATATATATATATTAAACATTCTAATACTTTATTAAATTTTGGGTACTTAGAAATAAATTAACAGTAAATTTTAAATTTACTATAGTGTCCATTCTTATTTTCTGATTATGTCATGTATGGACATCCGTATTTACAAGAACCCGCACGTTTATACATACACAAAAAATGCAAAATTATTTTTTCAGACACTGAGTTTCGCTCAATTTCTCAATAACGTGACATGGATTCCCTCGGTGTTTTCTTCAAATATTTTCATGGCAACTCTTACGTTGAGCCTTTTCCGCTGGTGCCCAACTACATGAATTTAAGGGTGCTACTTGATTATAAAGTTGACGTAACCGGTCATCAGTAAAAAAAAAAAAAAAAAAAAAATGAGTCCGGTATGCGATTTGCAGGTAGGGAACACTAAAATCAAGCAGGTGCAGAAGTTTAAATATCTGAGAAGTGTTTTGACAGAGGAAGGTAAGTGCGACACTGAGATGCGTAGACGTATTAGAATGGCCAAGAAGTCATTCCAAAAGGTAGGCAGAGTATTGCGAGACAGGAGGATCTCTTTAGTATCAAGGAAAAGAGTACTGAGCTTTTACGAAACATCTAGGATAGGGTGAAGTGGGAGCCATGATCGCCTATGTCCTGAAAGAACACGATAAATAAAAAGAAAAGCTAGAATCAACCGCCATTTCTATTTTAACAAAATCCCTTCCGATAATTATAATCTTCGAAAATTTAAATGCAATCTCAGTCGGCAATTTTCTGTTCCCTTGAGACCTGTTCCATTGTTGTTCTCTTCTCAATCTTCCTTGCTAAAGTTTTCTCATTCTCTTTTACTCTCTGTCACACGCTGTGACATCATCACCTGGCTTGGGGTGAAACAATAAAAAAGAAAACAATAGTTTGTATGTAAATAATAATACCGCCTCATCCTGGAGATCCATACGGAGAGATAAGTCATTCAAAGAAGGACGTTCCATTACAAACATTTAATTCGAAAATCCCAAACATTAAGAAGTAAAAGAATGAATATGGTTTATAAAAACAATATTTATGTCTCTTACGAGAATATTGCAGAAGAGAGTTGTTATTATATTTATATGATCAAATGTTAGTGATATTTTATGATCAAAAGATCGTGATATTTTATGATCAAAAGATCGTGATATTTTTATGATTAAATTTCGCGCTATTTCTGAGATCAAAGTTCTTTACATTTTTGCCTAAAATATGTGTCAGTTGTGGTAAGACAAAATTCAAATAAAACACAAATCAATCATAATAAATATGTGAAAAATCTACCTTTACTTTTGGTTTGTTAAGATTCAGTTAATTATTAAAGTGGAAAAACTTGTGAATTCCATAAATATTATATATTATAAAGCGTTAGAAAAAACGAGGCGAAAAAGGAAATATAATGTTCTGATTGAAATATGAAATATAGTTTTCAATGCAAAAAAATGCAAAAAAATATATAAATTTATTTTTTCTCTTCGTTTCAACGTTCTTCCGATTTTTTCTTAATTAACTTGCTATTTTGCATGTGTACAAAATTTATTTTCTTTAAAATTAAAGATTCGTCTACTATTCCGTGATTATATAATCATCCTTTCTTTCTGCTTTATCAAAGAATGTCTGATAAAATGAAAGACGGGTATATCATTACGTTCGGGTGGATGGAACTCGCTAGAACGGAAGGACAGTTAATATAAGTGAAGGAAAACTCCAGTCATGGAAAAGGCGTCTGGAGTACACATTGATGAATCTAGAACTCCACTCCCAAATTTATGTCGTTAATGTATCCAGCGATCTTTCTGGAAATTACTGAAAAAAACACACTTCCAAATTGTAATTAACCTGCCCTTTACTGAGATAAATTGGGTGGCGAGGAGAAGGTTGACATGTTGAATGTGCAAATGTTGTCCTCTCATAAATTCACACTAAAGCTTTCTCCCAACGGAGGACGCAACTAGGTTGCATCACAGTAACAGAAAATATGTGCTGAAATCAAAATGCTACTGAGGCACTGACACACGGGCGTCTCGAGACTCACGGATGCCACACAGTCTCACGTTTTATAACGTACAACTGCTCCTTTTTCCCTGAATAAGCGGAAAGAAATAATTTTATTTGCTCTAAATGAATGTACATTATCCGATCACATAGCCCAAACCTCTATTTTAGCCGCAACTATAAAGCGCATGTGATATATAATGTCTGAAGTTGTTAATGAATTAAGATTTCTTTTCACTATTATGACATTGACAATTAAACTTAAGCTCACTGCTACTAGCTTGTTCACTGTCACTAATGTACCTATCGAGGGCTACTTAACAGAGCTCCGATGTAACCATTTTTCATTACTTGACAAAATGAACGTTTTTTTTTTTAACCTTGAAGTGTTATGTCAATTTTATCAGTGTAACAGATTTTCTTCTACATTCTCTCTGTCAGTGGAGCAAAGTTCTAGAAAATATGCTCAAAATTACTAAAAAGCTACATCAACCGCTCATTTATATTGGTAAGTGAGGTCCAGACTGTTCAACAAGGATTTTTGTTAAAAGACTGAAACGAATGCAAGTGCCTCAACATGTTAATGTTGGTGCTGAATTCATGTATAAGGTTAAACAATTCTTTTCGAAAACGTAAACAAGAAACGACAAGCGTATGTGCGGGTGATTATTTATTTCTGCATGCGTTTTATAAGTACACCAGAAGAAAGTGACATACCATATTTCTTGGTATATTAGGCGCATACATTGTAGACGCACATATATA
>OZ010577.1:126534000-126561500 GCA_963932145.1 Acanthosepion lycidas | reverse complement strand
GGAAAATTAATTCATTTCAATAATATATAGAAATATCCACTCTTTGCATGAAGAATGTCGCCAGACCTGAAAAACGTGTTGCAAAATTATGGAAAAAAAACATAATATACTTATATATATTTTTTTTTTCTTGAACTTCGAACTCAAACACTGGACTATTTTTTCGCCTTGTTTTAATGTTCTTGTTTCTTTCATTTTTTATTCCCCATTTTTCCTCGGGTACCGATTTGTTTTACTGCAAGTAGAGCTATCCGAGGTTCTTCCAAACGAGTACCAGCATATATATGGGTATATGTGGATTTTAAAAATAATTCTTTTATAGAATACACATCGCTTCAATTTTCATATTTGCTGATGTAAAATTAGTCTTCCGTCTTTTATAGAAATTTAATGGACCACTTGATGTCAAATAATTAATGAACATTTTGCTTTTCAGATAACCACTCCCGTCGCTTATAACACGTCGTATTTAAGAGAAGAATTGACAGAATATTGGCATTCAGCCCATTTTCTTGACGGTGATGCATCCTTTCGGGAATAAATTTCATTTAGAATTGTTAATAAGAGTTAATAAAAGTAAAACTTCTCAATCAATTTACTGGTGATCAGCGGAACATTTTCAATGAACAGGATTGAATTTGTTACCAGTGATACGTGAATTTTATTGAGAATCACACAAGGAGACAAAATATGAATCCCAGTGTGATAGAATTATAAAAGTTGAAAATTCAAAGACTCTTTAAGATGTAGTGAATTCCAAATCATTTAATTATCTCAATGCCGTAAGTTATGGAAATATTATTCGTTAGATACCCAAGTGAATTCCTCTGTCCTTAAAAAAGAAAAATAACAAAGTGTTTCTATTTCCCTCGATCTCTTCATAAAGTTATAGGAATATATATATATATATATATATATATATATATATATATATATATATATATATATATATATATATATATATATAAACTCAAGACACTAGGAGTTAATATTGCATACTGGGAAAGTGTTGCTGGAGATAGTTCTGGCTGATTCGTGATCTCTGCATAAATTTTTAGCAGAGGAGAAATGGATAATCCAACAAATGTGCGCCATTAGGAAGGGAGCGAGAGCATCCTTCCCAGGGTTAACTAGGATACCAACTCACTTCCAGTATTTCTTGAAAAGTCACCCTTTCGGTGACTGGTTTAGCCAATTACGTGAGATCATACCAGTGACGTCAGGTGAAATCCATCCCAGAAATACCTGCAGGTTATTTGTGTGAGTTTTGTGACAAGGTTTACATGTCTGTTGAGTAGCTGAAACGTCAGATGATTTTACACAGGACAGCCAAGTTTTCAAATAAGTTAATGCAGACAAACTTTATGATTGCCACTTGTGTAAGAGACGTTGTAAAAGTGGAATAGGCCTTAAGAATCCCTTAGGGGCCCATATCAGTTACGAGCCCAGATCGTAAGCTTGGATAAAAATGATAGAAATATTAACTTTCTGAATGGAAAACACAAACAATAAATGAGAAGTGACAATCCTCATATGTGCGTGTGAGTGTTTGTGTCTGTGTGTATGCGATATGTTAATGTGCCAATTATCGAATATAATTCCGTAATATATAGACTTATAATAAAATAAATATTGATGATAACTGATTAAACCGTATTGTTTTACAAACAAAACACACAATAAAGTTATATTTTTAAATATATGCCAAATAGATGAAGAATAAAAAGCAAAGTTTTATTTGAGTGACTGGAAGGATAATATAAGCCGTTTACTAATTAAGAAACTTTTGGCACTCAATGACTAGTAAGGAAGAGCTTCTTTCGGTTAAGATTTATTAAATAAAAAAAATGAACATTCTAGGAAAACAATTTTGCCGGAAAACACATTTCTCATGTCCACTGACTGTTATCGCTCTTTACACAATGTAGGAGAGTTCCCTTCCTAACCTTTTGCATAAGACAGCATACAATGTTAGCATTTTGATTATGTCAGTATTTTCTTTTCGCGTTATATATTTAATCCATTTTACATGTTGCCGTTACTGAAAGTCTTCAACTGATGGGGTTTCTGCTTCTTGGTACAGAGCCTTGTTTGGGATTTGTGACGAGGAGTGGTCATCGCAAAAACATACAGGCTTCATTCGCTCGAAGATATTTTTAAACTTTTATCTGGTTGTATACAGATAACAGATTATATATATATATTTATAAAGGATTTGGGTGCCAGGTATAATATGCATATAAGTCTCGATTTCACGAGGCTATTTAAGAACGTGTGTCGAGTTATATGTTAATATTTTGGGTTTCTAGCATTTTATAATTTTGGATGAAACTACAACAGCTCAAATTATTTCATGTTCAATTTCATTTCTTCTACATTTTGAAATATCTCTTTCATTTATATATTTTTTAATCATTAGGAAATCATGTCTCTCCATAACGTCCTATCCATCGGATCGATACGCAGTATTTGTCCACTTAAAATACATTACCAAACCCTGTTCTTCACCCATTTACAGAATCTCGTTTAGTAGATATTTGTGTTATACCTTCTTGAATTCAATATTTTACGGGAGTATCAATTTTTCCAAACCGTCTTTACTCATTGTGTGATCCAAAAACTCGAATTTCATTCTGATTCGATACACGAGATCATATTATTCTGTCTTTTCCATAAAAATAGCTCGTTGTTCCCATATTTAAATTCTGAAATTCTAAACATTTTTCTGTAGACCTACAACTCTGTTCCTTGTTCAAAGTTAATATTATTAAGTGTTGACAAGCAGACTCTCTATACACCTTTCTGAACATAGCTCAATTAGATCTCATTTAAATATTCATGGAGACATACCGGACACTATTCGTAGCATATTTGTTGACAACACTAATAGAATAGCATCATCTACATGCAAAAAAAGTAAAAAAAATAATGGAATCCTCATTAATGAACAAAAAACAAAAAACGACACTTAATAATATTAACTTTGAACATAGACACAATATCTTGACCGTGTTTTTAAAAAAGAAAACATTTAATAAAACATACATACAACAAACTATTTCTTATTTAAGAGCTAAAATATTTAATTCGTGAAAATAACTAAATGTATAGCCGAAAGCGCTCGGATAAAAAGAACATTCGGACAGATTTTATATAATTTATCATCTGAAAAAAAATTCTTACTTCACATGAGACATTGTATAAAAATCTAAATAAAAGCACCTTGATGGTATTCAATTAAACGTGCATACATACATACATACATACATACATATATATATATATATATATATATATATATATATATATATATATATATATATATATATATATGTGTGTGTGTGTGTGTGTGTGTGTGTATGTGTGTGTGCGAGGTTCGTTGAAAACGACTGACAAGTTTGTGGTTTTTGAATTTCTTTTTTTAGATAGTTTCTAATGTATTCGTTTACTTATTTTATTATATAAGCATTTTTACGAATGTTTTAGAAGTGATTGCTCCTATACTTTTAGCTATTATCACGGATAAATTTTACCTCACTTTGAACTGAATATATGCAGGGTTTCATGTACGTATCTAGATTTTTATGAACCGTTTTATTTTCAAAAGAAACATGCAAAATGACGGATTTCTTTCCAAATAATTAATTTATATATATATATATATATATATATATATATATATATATATATATTGAAAAGATTTTAGAAAATTTTAGGGATATAAAAATTAGGTTTACACTAAACATAAGAAATCGTATTTTCCTTAAATAATTTTTTCTTATTTTGAATATACCTGGAATTAATATAAAACTATTTTAGTCACGATTTCCGTGTTTCGCCATATTATTAAAAATGCTGCTGACGTTATATCTGAGGCTAAGAGGCGTTTTTTCTAATGTTTTAGTTATTGGTCAATTCGTCTAAGTCTGACAAGACTTTTTCAGTAAGAACTATGATCAGTCATAGTTAATAAGGCATAGTGTAAAAGTATGAAAGCAAAAATTAAAAGGATGACGATAATACTAATACGACTACTACTAATAATGGCAGCAGCAGGAGCAGCAGCTGTCCTGATTCTCCGACAGACATGAATTCAAATCCTAATTGACTGGAGGTGTTAACATATACATATATTCTCTTGATAAAACAAGAGGCGTTACAGTAAATATCCTGTTAGTGACACAGATGTATTTATCATTTGCATAACCTTAATTAGTTGGGCATGTCTCTAGAGGGTGATGCTTATTTCCTTTCTCTTAATGAGTCAGAATAATAGGGGGCATCACGGATTGGTATCTATATACAATATATAATATTTTCGTCTTAGCAGATTGTTTTCTTTTTTAAATAGAGCAGCATGTTTTAAATAAAAACATCAGATTATTCTCATTATGGTAACTAATTAATTTAACGTGTAGTTCTGTAAAAGATCACTTTTGTGTTCATATGATCTTATAATATTTTATATAATGAATTTATTGGTCTCAATAACGCGACTGGCCCCAACTCTGATTTAAAATAAAATGATTATCTGTTAAAAAATAAAACAATTTTACAAGACAAAAATACAGGTCAGTGTCTTGTAGCCGCGCGCATCGCGATGTTGCTTAAGCCCCGCATGCGCGATGGGCCACAAAATTTTTCAGATGTTCATATTAGAATCATAATCATCAGTGAATCCCAATTTGAAACAAATTCAAACTTGATTGTCACACTTTTTAATGTCTGATTTTTTTTTTTTTATATATAATCGTTTATTTTAATAAATTCATTGAATTGAATTTTAATATCTTCAGTATATCCGCATTTTCTATTGTTTAGGCTTTGGCATTGCACACTCACGTTAGTGTAGTGGTTTGGATTAGAACTTCGCTGACAATTTGAAGGTGAAATATGCGGCTTAAAACCTTTATTCTAAAAATGAAGAAAAGCTGCGAAATTTTTTCGATGAGCTAGACGAAAGAAGTTTGAAGAGGAAAACGGCCAGAACTACCAGGGATCCTGATCTTGACAAGGAAACATTTATCATCTTCTGTGAAGGTAGAACTATTTTTTCAAACTGCCAATGTTCAACTCTTAGTATTGAATACGCATATTCCATACTTAGCCACTATGTTACCCATTTTGGTAGCTAACACCACGAACTTGACAAGATTTGTTTTGGTGGTCTAAATTGACAATCCCGACATAGTACCTCACTTTTGATCTAAACCGCAGATAAAAATTTTGGACCTCAACTACCACAGGTTATCGACACCAATGTGTATTTCGAAAGAGCTTTAATCGCTAGATCATCCACAATAAATTTGCATCAAGATTATTACAACATTTTCACCATTCATAGCCGGTCTTCTATTATCAGAAAGTGGGATATTTAATAATAAAATTGATAAAAAGAAGTATCTAAAAGAAATGACTCAGATATTACCCAAAACAAATAAAAAAATATATTTTTTAATTCAAAATTTTCCACGTCATTTATTTGTACGTGTGCATGTGTATTTGCATCAACATAAGGATAAGATTAATCAGATGAAGTTCTGAAGAACGAAACGTGTCATAAGAACAGTTTTTTCCACTTTGTTATACTTCTTTCTCTTAAAGTATATATATATATATCAGTAACCCTGATATAAGAGACATGGATATAAGATGAACCCGGATATAAGAGAGGTTTTCTCTGGTCCCAAATTAGAGCCATACTTACCTAAACAAAATAGACCAAACACGGATATAAGACAAACACGGATATAAGGGACTTCTTCTCCGGTCCCGACAACTCTCTTATATCCGGGTTACACTGTGTATATATAAATATATATATATATATATATATATATATATATATATATATATATATATATATTAATTTTTGTTGCTTTTCATTTTTGATTTCAACCGCAACAAAAACACATGTATAGTGGGAATTTTTATGATTAGTGTTTTTTTATTAAAATGAATAGGGGGCGGCACTATAGGTAATTTTTTGAAGTGGTTAAAAATAATAATTACAAATTATGAATCTTTAGTGACTGATTGCACTATATACTGGTAATATTGTTCTTGAGAGGTTAAAATCATGCAAAAAATTTCATGTCATACTATACATGAAGTCAGACTAAACTCGAGTACTAATAGTCATGGACTGAAGATCTACAAGTTGAAATGAAAACTAAAATAAGGATAAAATAAATACTTGTTAAAAAAATTAATAGCTATTCACGATAATATAAAAGAAAAGAAATAAACGCACTGCTTGGAAATATACACTTAAACCTGATGATGACAAAAAATTATCATATCAAAATTAGATTATAAAAATCGATATGACAATGAGTGTACAAACTAAAGAAAAATAATTATTTTCACAATCTCTATGAACACATCTACTATTATTACTACTGCTGCCCCTAATATTACATATATATATATATATATATATATATATATATATATATATATATATATATATATATATATATATTGTGTGTATTTAGGCAGAATCTTTTCATTCATACACGTTTCATTAAATAATATAGACAAGTGTTGTCTATTTATTTTATGTAAAATTTTTTCGTAACATCTGATAAGTCTAATAACATTATCGTTGAATGAAGAAAGCGATTGTATTAAAAAAATATGGATCACTATTGTGAATTTCTTTCTTCGTTCAACGATAATGTTATTAAACTTATCAGATGTTACGAAAAACATTTATATAAAATAAATAGACAACACTTGTCTATATTATTTAATGAAACGTGTATGAATATATATATATATATATATATATATATATCCTATCGCACGGTCAATACTCCTCCCGATTCTCTTGGAGAAAAATAGAGGCTCACCCCTTGTTTCTTGTTTCTTCCTCTCCTTCTATCTGACCTCATTACTAGTACTGCCGTGATTCTCTTGTGGTGTGTACAGAATGTGACATTACCTCTTCATTCTGAGGGTACACGGTTGTCAGTTTTCTGGTTGCTGTTCCCGACTGGTAGTCACTAGCTCTATCTCTTGCGTAGCGTCTTCAGCAGCCGCTCCGATCAACAGTTGCCTAATACCGGGGTGCCTGTATTGCCATGTCGCGCATGGAAGGGTATCACTGCATTCACCTCCGGTGGACCACCCTGAGACCACATTATGTTGCAGGCTGCGCCAGCTCCTTTCTTCCCACGTCACAGATGATGACCGCTTCCTACTTCTACTTTAGTCCTTCTCATTTTGACTTCCAAAATTACCCAACATTACAAATAACGATAAAAAACAACCTAAACCAGCTCTTAAAATCTATCGAATCTTCAGACCACACACACTTGTGTCTCCGTCTATCACTCCGTAAGCTAACTCTTCTTCCTGTATCGCCCTCCATCTTTCCAAGACTGTGGTGTACTCGAAAGGATTTCAGACAATATAGACACGGACATCTCTGTGCATCCGTTTGCTCATATATTCCTTTTCGGGGACTTTAACGTCCACCATACCGAGTGGCGCATAAACTCTGTAACTTACCTTGCTGGCATACAAACCCATAACTTTTCTATTTCTCAATCCCGCACTCGAATAGTTGACTTTGCCCAGTAATCTGGGCGGTAAGGCTTCCCTTCTCGATCTCTGTTTACCTCCTTCCCCTAGTCCTAATGCGCCTCGCAGATCTACCCTCTTGGCAACTCTGATCATGATGTCTGTCAACATCTCCTTCTACTCCACTCCTAACAAAGAAGGTCCTACAAAGAGATCATATTTCTCTTATCAACGAGCAGACTGGGATTCGTTCCGTGCTTTCCTTCGCGATGTCCTCTAGAATGTGGTCTTTAAGCTCCCCGATCAAGAATGCGATTCCGATGTCGCCTCCTGGGTAAAGGCTGGAATCGAAGCTTTCATTCCTTCTAGAAAATATGAGGTTAAATCGCGCTCATCCCCTTGGTTCTCTATTGCTTGCACAGCTTCCATTGCTCATATCAATCACATCTTCCGCCTGTATCGTAGTGACATGTCAGATCGCAACAGATGTCTCTTTGTCCTCTCAGCCCGTAACGAGTGTAAGCGAAGACCTCAATGAAGAAAACTCACTGTTTGCTGATAGAATGAAACAACGTATTGCATCTCATAAATTCGACTCCAAGGATCATTAGCGTCTCTGCAAGAGCGTACTTAACATCAAATCTTCAATACATCCTTTGTTCAACAAATTTCAGGTCCTAACCTCTTCATCTGATAAGGCTCAGTGCTTTGCTTGGAAATTCTCTTCAAATTCAACGCTCAACTCTCCCACACCCGACCCCCCTAGAATAAAGGCTCTATTGAGGCACATATCCCCGTCTTTGGTATTGGGAATCTTCTCAAAATTAGATTCCATCTAACTACCGTCCTATCAGTCTCCTACAAATATTCGGCAAAGCCTTTGAATCTTTAATCAACGCCAAAGTGTTTAATCACCTTCCATGATCGGTTCTCTGATAAGCAATATGGTTTCAGCTTTGCCCGTTCTACAGCTGACATGCTCATGGCCATAATTGAAATTGTTTACCAAACACTCTACAATAACGGAGAAGCTGGTGCCATGGCTATAGATATCTCTAAAATGTTTGATAGGGTCTGGCAGGCCGCCCCCCTTCGTAAGCTTAAGGGATACGGTATTTCAGGTCAATTATTTGACAATACGATAATTCCTGTCAAGCCGTGTAATGATGGTCATACTTAACGGATTCTCCTCCAGATCCTTTCCCACAAACGCAGGAGTTCCCCAATGCTATCTTCTGGGCCCTACTCTTTACCTTATTTTCATTAACGGTCTTCTCGATGTCACCAGTTCCCAAATAGGCATCTATGCTGAAGACACAAATATTTACTCCTGACTCAATAGCAAGTCTGTATCGGTGACAAAACTAACCTGGCCGTTAGTTTTGAAATGGACTTCTAATCTGGCTGGTTAACTTTAATGTCTCTAAAACAAAACCGTTCTCTATTACTCACCACAGTGAACCATCCTTTCCACCGATTAGAATGCCTAATCTACACCCCGAGGTCACCTATGGCGACTACTTGGTCGCACACAATCCGCTGACCTGAGATGAAACAATTACATTGAATCAATTGCTTCATTCAATGCAAAGAAATTCGGTTCCCTGTATCACGCTAGAAAGTTTTTATCGCCTGAGTGCATCCTTAAAATCTATAAATCAACCATTCGCCCTTGAATGAAATACCGCTACCATATATAGTCTGGCACCACCGCTGTTCGTCTTAAGGTCTTCAACAAAATCCAGAAAACATATGCAATGTGTTTGGTCCTCGTCTGGGATCTCGTCTACAGTCGCTCTCTCTCAGACGTGCCGTCGCCTCCCTTTATCTTTTTTACAAGTACTTCCACAGTAACTGCTCCGACGAGCTACTTTCGCTAGTTTACAGACTGCATGAATTTAAGCGTGCTACTAGGGTAGCATCACGGCCCCACCCTTTCACTATGGAAACGGTTAATTGTGGCCATTATATCTACTCCCATAACTTCATCTCTCGCATCTCCCGTCTGTTGAATCCCCTTTCTATTAATTTTTTTCCTGATAGCAATCATCTTCAAATATTCAAATGTAATGTCAATCGAGAGATCATGCCCTGCTCTATACACAGGCATTCTTATCATCCTTTCTTCCATGACGCCTCTTTACTCTCGCTCCCAACTGTAACCCCATCGTGCTAGTGGCATCTCGCTTTCCTTGGGGTGAAATGCATATATATATATATATATATATATATATATATATATATTGAAAATCAGGTGATCACTTGTATCTGCTACTTTGTTTCAAACTTCCAGTTCCCTCAGGCAATTTTTATCAGAATAAATTTGATAAAAATCAAAATAAATTTTTAGCAAAATAAATTTTACAAAAATCGCCACCAGAGAAAAGCGTATGGTTGAAATCAATGTAGCGGATTCAACTGACTTTGATTATTTCTAAAGTTAAAAGTTCTATAAATTATTCGTACTTTTATTACATTCTTTTACACGTGTATTGAGTAAATTCTAATGCTATTTTTTGGGATCTGATTCGAGTCTGGATATTATCCTTTCATGCATTCCATATATATATATATATATATATATATATATATATATATATATATATATATATATATCAAGAACAATGATTTTCAGGAAATGACATTTTCGGGAGTGGAAAATATGTGTCTATTAACATTCGCTCCTACATAACGTCTGTGCTGCCACTGACTGAAAATCTACAGGTTATTATGCAAAATAACTTCTTAATTTTTGGTTTCTTCTCCGCTTAATTTATATTTAAAGTATTTTTATTCGATTGGTCTATCTGAGTAAAGCTCACAAACATTATACCACGCTTTTTCTTTTTTACGTAAAATAAGTTGTATTTTGCTTTTAAATCTAATTTTTTTTTTTTTTTAACTCGGAGTGTAGTTCTAGAAAACTATGCTGGAAATACAATGGGAAGAAAACGTGATCATCGATAAATTTCTCAATGCAAGTACTGGAGGACAACAATATTTAGGATCAGGAAAAAGACAATAATAATGTTTCTGATTACAAGGTGTGTCATTTAATGTCTACTAGCCTAGACATTCGTGAGTTTTAAAAAAAAGAAAATGTGTCTATCTGCACATTTATTTTCTGCACCATAAATACATATTTGTTGCTTTAACGATATAACAGATTGCTGAATTTTTCTCTCATTTGTAAGGCGAGCATCTAACAATTCTTATAGACAAAACTGGAAAGAACCGTATACGAATTAATCATTGACAGTACTTCAGTGTTGAGAGTTGATGGCCTAAAACTAGACGGAATAATGAAGTTATCTTAAATAATATTGCCCCATCATTGAAAAGTAGCACGAATATTTGATAATACAGAGCCCACGCATCGTGAAAATCGTTTTGAAAAGCAAACCTCCTGCGTTGTGAAATGGTGGCTGTTGATATTCATTGAGAAATCGAGACAGTAAAAAACTGTGGTTAATGGCCCGATCCCAGCTCGTGAGTCACACTGACAAGCCGACCGTAACTCTTCCATACACCAACACGAGCCACAGAGTAGTTAGTAAAAATGGCAGGGTATTAATTCAATAATAATATATAATTAAATGTGATAAGAGGAAAATCTCAAATATATTACTTGGAAATACGAAAAGAGAAAAAATGAAAAGAAAAATACACCATAGAATGAGCTAACCGTTATCGTAACTCACTTGTTATAACTCCATCGTTGAAATTAACAAAATTGGGCATGCACAAAACCGGAAAGAAAATACACAAGTATCAATCATATATATATATATATATATATATATATATATATATATGCATATTTATGTTATAATTTTTTAAATAAATAATTTTATATATATATATATATATATATATATATATATATATATATATGTGTGTGTGTGTGTGTGTGTGTGTGTGTACGCCCACGCGCGCGCGTGTGTAAGGATATATCTATAAACAGATTCAACTACGTCCTAAAAACATCCTTTTTGTCTGAATAAGGATTGATCATTTAATATAAACTGTTTTGATATGAGAGTTGGTTCAGTTTTTAATTCCCTCGACCGAGTTCTGACGACTGAGGAGCAATTTACGATTTGCTCATTTTATAGTATTTTCCATTTCTTTTCTTTCTTTCTTTTTTTTTCTTTTCATCTTGCCAACGACTAGGACTGAAATTTCCACTTGTCTCTTTTTATTATGTCTTTTTTCATGGCCTTAATTAAATATTGTACTAATAATATTTTAATGTCCCTCGGCATGTTGCGCTCCTGCATCTAATTACAATGAGAAGGTAGACTTTGTTCGAAGAATACACAGGAACCAGATTTTCAGTCTATTTTGATATACGTCGGATGAAGACAAGACATAAAGTATATCAACCTCACTAAATAAAGTTACCCAACAAGTGCTCTGTATCCTACCAGAATAGTGTTATAGAACAAATACTGATCGCGCCAAACTAACAGTAATATTATGAAATAGTCCGAAAATTATTTTAAGACATTTTGATGTTTATACATTCTTTTTATAGATACAAATATTTAAGTAAATGCACTGTTTATAATAAACAGTATAAACAACATTTACCGGCCTGAATGTCCGAGAAATGGTCATAGAAAATATGTGTCCTCCGACAAGATTCGAACCTGTGTGACGTCCCCCAGGGTCACTGCACCAAATGTGACGTCTGCCTGTCTGCACCCGCCGTGCTGTTCTGGTCGGGCGCCAATTGTGACGTCACCCCGTCTGTCTCCGCGCCGTCACCGTCCTATCCTGTTCTGTGACGACCAACTGGCTTGGTATTGGTCGCGGCACCAAATGTGACGTTCTAACCCTTTGCTGATTCGGATGGGAATCTGGTTAGATTCGGTATCAGCCATGTCATTGCCAGCTCGCCTCCAACGTCTGCTTACCGATGTAACTGTTTTGATTTCTAGTCTAACCTACCCACGTTGGGATTTGATCTTAGGTAGACGAAATCAATCAGTCGCCGGCCCATAATGCAAGTCCAGTTCGAACAAGGGTAATACCGCACAAGTATATGTAAAAGAAAATAAAGTAATAACTCGAAAAGTTCAAATATGTTAAAAAAGGATAACAATCCGCTTATATGGATTCGTGACACTGCGTTTGTTAGGCGAGTCTTAACATCTTAGGTTGTTTTTCGATAAATGGTTTTTGGTGTATCTTCAGGTGATATTCGTAAAACTTGTTTTGGTTGTGTGAGTCTAAGTCGTTCTTCAAAAATAAATTGTTCTTGGGTAGAAGTTCAGTTCGGAATTGCGTAGAATCTTTCAGTCAGCTTTCTGCGAGGCTGTCTCTCTACTAACTCTGCAACTGTCTGCCTCAACTGCGAACTCCTTAATTCAACTGCCGCAACTCGTTTCGACTCAGCTTATATGGACGCCGACCAAAACCTGGGTGGGCCTGTCGGAGTTTGATGTTCCTTGATATTTCTAAATCCGCATTAAGGGTTTTTCTTTGTTATCGGTCAGAAAGAATTATTAATTTCCATTTTTGTATTCTTTCGTCCTCCCAAATTCTTCCTTTCTCATATTGGTATCTCACCCATACCCTCAGAGGGTGTCAACGGATTTCCCCTCTCTCACACAGTGGCATCTCACACAGATCCCTTCAAGAGGGGGGCGTCAACAGGCCTCGCCTCCTTCTTCACATGATTACCTTCGCCTACCGCTCACGCCACCATTCAGCCAATGGGCGCCAGGCAGTGTGGATGTGGCTAGACTAGTCTCGGTTTAAAAAATCTTGCTAATATATATATATATATATCTTTTTTTTCTTTTTCTTTTCTTTCATTTTCTGCCCGACAACAAATCCTTAGACTCTTATCTTAACCGAATCCCATCTGGAGTTCATCAATCGAGACTTTTCGCCAGCATCAAGTTGGTGGTCATCTTGCGACTTCGCATTCTGTCCCTAATTAACTGTTCCGATAAAATCTTTTATCATGTCCAGTTTTGACATAAAACAGGTGTTTTTCCCAAATGATATGGGGATGGTCCAACGGACATTTTGGTTTCGGTCAGAGCATGACCTAATTAATTTTTATCTCTTAGCATTCTGTCCCGTAGGCCACTCGGCCAATTTGAAACTTTTCTTATTGCCATGGGCAGATGGCTATATCTTATTCGCCGCCCCGTAACATAAATCAGATTAAATCCAGTATCTTACTTTCTTCGCTAATGAGAATAAAATCTTTACCACGTTTCCTTGTTAGAAAAAAAAATAGCATCGTCTTTTCGTGATAGATTCTTATCACTTAATTTAATTCTCGCCTTTTCTTCTTCTTTTTTTAGCAACCCTAAACAATGTAACACCTGTATCCTATATGGAACCGTCATTTAGCTTGACGTGCCTTTAACCGATTTCGGCCACAGAGGAGCGTTCGGTTAGCAAGGTCGAATTTACTCTATTTGAACTTCAATATTCCATGAATGTCACACGTTAATTCATATCTGCTCATGGCGTATGAAATGTAAACAAATGACGTCACACATTATGAAATGGACAAAGTCCAAAGATTATTTTAAGACATTTTTATGATTATACATACTTTTTATAGATAAAATATGTAAGTTTTAAAATAAACATTATTAAACAACATGTACCTGCCTGAATGTCCGAGAAATCTTCTTCTACGACCAATTACATTTGCAATGGCTCGTTGCGAAAGACAACTTCTCTGAATTTCAGCAATCCTGCCCTGTCTGAATTTTTAAAAGTTTTAACCGTCGCCATTTTTAAAATCTGAAATTTATTACTGGAAATGAGCTACGTAGATATCTACACGCCTGAAGATTTGAGCACACTGACTAGTTCTAAAGTTTATGTCCAGTAATTTGTTTTTTTCACACATGTTCTTATCTTTATAACCAACCAAAAAATCTTTTTTTTTTTCAATATTTGTTTAGATTAAATATACTTACATTTATATGTATACATACATATATACGTATATATTATGAAGCAGACAAAGTCCGACAATTATTTTAAGACATTTTTATGTTTATACATTCTTTTTATAGATACAAATATTTAAGGAAATATTGTTTTATAATAAAACAGAGCATTTACTTATTTACTTATAAAACGGAGCATTTACTTAGTGTTTTATAATAAAACAGAGCTTTCCATATATATATATATATATATATATATATATATATATATATATATATATATATATATCAAGAACAATGATTTTTAGGAAATGACATTTTCGGGAGTGTAAAATATGTGTCTATTAACATTCGCTCCTACATAACGTCTGTGATTCCACTGACTGAAAATCTACGGGTTATTATGAAAAATAACTTCTTAATTTTTGGTTTCTTCTCCGCTTAATTTATATTTAAAGTATTTTTATTCGATTGGTCTATTTGAGTAAAGCTCACAAACATTATACCACGCTTTTTCTTTTTTACGTAAAATAAGTTGTATTTTGCTTTTAAATCTAAAAATAAACATTATTAAACAACATGTTACATTTATTCAAGTTTGGGTTAGATTTCCATAAGTGTACAATAGAATTCTTTATAGATAAAGATTAACAACTATTTATGTCGCACTTACATTTTATTGACTATTAGAATTATTGTGTTGGTAATTTAAAATATGCCGAATGAATTGAATAAGTTTTCTGAAAATAATTCATCATCAGGCCGGTAAATGTTATTAATACTGTTTATTATAAAACAGAGCATTTACTTAAATATTTGTATCTATAAAAAGAATGTATAAACATAAAAATGTCTTAAAATAATCGTAATATGTTTAATACATAAGTTATATATAGTTGTTATATCATTAGTAGTTGTAGAATTTTTTCGGGCGTTCAAAACAATATTTACTGTAACTTGTTAAAATCGACGGGATAATATTTAGCACGTTAAATGTATATAAAATGCAAAAATTGTGTAAGCTTAAGTTTCTTCCTAAGATATGCATCAGCTATTTAATAATGACGTGATACCAACCAGTGAATTCATTTGCCTTAAAATTTGTCGAATGAAATAACGTATATGTAGGCACTGATGGAGTATCCCGCCATTTGACAGACCTTCTACTTTATATACATCTATTATCATCCTAAATTTACCCTGGAGACCAAGTCATAAATCTCTTCATTTAATAAATGTATATTTTCATTTTACTAAAAGTAATTAATTAGATGAATTTTGTTGAATTTTATTCAAATCCAAATGTTTTCCACTTAAAATTATCTCATGAAAATTAACGAATATATTGTACGCTGATAACCGATTTTTCACAAATAGGCCCTGTTCTCTGTAGCGTAAATAAATACGTTTTTTATTTAATTATGTTCTTTATCTTCAGTTTACCATGTCCTTCCAGGATGCTGGCTATCATGGCTCTCCACAATGTCCAGTCTTTTGTAGTGTTCCATTCTTTTGTAGATCTTAGTAAATTTTATCCTTTTGTCATCTCCCCTAAAGCCTATTCTTCCATTTGTTTGCAAAAGCTTCTTAGGTAGTTTATATGCTGGTTTCCTTTGTCCATCATTTTTAATGTGCCTTCTGGATGTCAAATTTTCTAAGCTCGCTTCCCTCATTATGTTTGTTACAACTTTCAACTATCTCCCGATGTTAAATGTAAGTGTTCTTTTTGCTTCAATTTTGTCCAAAACTTCGTCGTTGCTCCCATGTTCAGTGTATGGTATTTTTCACATCATTCTGTCGAACCATATTTCTGTTGCTTTTCCCAGCTGGGTGTTGCATTATATATATATATATATATATATATATATATATATATATATATATATATATATATATATATATATATATATATTATTTAATTTAAAGAAAAACAGAGCATTTTAAGACTCCATTGTAATAATTTATTGCACCAGACTTTTATTTTTTCCTGAATCTTCAGACATCACTTTCAAACGGTGAAACGTAAAATGAAATTAAAATTTACACTTTTGACGGGCAGTATTAAGCTTATATATGTTGACATAGAAGGTAGCGAGGTATGGTGTGAGAGACATGGTCGAATTTAGAGAGCGGAGGGAGTGTTTTAAAATTTCTTTTTATATTTTTTTATTATAATATTTCATATGAGGAAGAAGTGGGTAAAAATCATACATTGACCTATTTAATCGGTCAACTCAATGGAAATTATATGGGGAAAGGAAAAGCATAAAAAAGGGGGAAAAGGAAGAAAAAAGAAAATACACACACGCACGCACGCACACACACATACACACACACACACACACACACACACACACACACATATATATATATATATATATATATATATATATATATGTTATGGTAAATTACCCATACACGAATGGACTCTTCCAAGTTACAAATAAAAGCAGGTACTGTTCTTGTCAGAGGAATGTTTATTTCCCAACAGTTCCGACTTAACATTGTTGCTCGTTTTTATATTATTGCATTGCCTATTTTCGATAATATACGTGTTAATTCAAATCCACTCTTGTGTCTTTATTCTGGCCTCAGCAAGGCCACTACAGCCATTAAATCACATCACCCACTGTGATCGTGTGTATCCAAAGTGGGTTCCTATCTTTTCAAATGAACGTGTTTCTTAATTTTTTTTTATTATTATGAGTCTAGTAAGTGAAAATTTTTACTTGGTTTCATTTCTGTGAGTGTAAAGGAATAGTTGTTGTATTCCGCTACCAATTGATATGTTCTTATTTCTCTCACTCTTTTCTAACCAGCAAGCATAGATTATCTGTTTGACTTCACAAGATCAATTAAGCTCGTTTTCCTTTCACTCCCAAGCTTCATTTACTCTGTTAAATCTTTCTCTTTTTATTCTGTTTACATTCAACTACATTATATTTCCATAGCCCCGTCTATACTTTTTATTAACACAGCGCACTTAGATGAACTTCGTCCTAACTTATTGCCCGAATTTAAATTAATTTCTTTTTCTCTAATTTCAAGGAACTCTAATTTAATTATTTGACTAAACGTTTGAATAATCCTATCATGTTTGAAGAATTATTTAGGTTAACGAGATTGGTTTAAATGATTTAAAACTTGATTAAAAGAGTAGAAGATAATTGACCGTCCATTTGTAAATTTTATTTTCACCAATCACTTATACACGAGGCATCATCTAGAGCTGTCTTTACTTGCAGTGAGTTGAGGGAAAAGGAAATAAAACATATTTTCGTATATTTGGCTTGTAATCTGGAAACATATGATTATGGATTTACCATTCGTCCTTTTATTGAATTAAACATATACCATTCGTGCGTGAATTGAATACTAATGGCATATAAAGTCTGGTGCCCCGGTGTTCATCTCGAAGTCCTCTACGTAATCCAGAGATGGATATGAAATATGCTAGGTCCTGATCTCGCATCTCGTCTACGGTCATTTTCACAACGACGTTCTGTGGCTTCCCTCTGTCTTTTTTACAAATATTTTCGTGTGAACTGCTCCGACGAGCTACTTTCACTGGTACCCAACTGCAAGAATTTAAGCGAGCTACTAAGGTTGGCATCTCGGTCCCACCATTTCACTGTCGAAACAGTTAAATGTAATCGCCTCTCCCAGTTCCCGACAGTATAACTCCTTTCTCATGCTTCATTCACTTTGTTTTCTAATTTTAAGTGTAAATTTTTATTTCTATTTAATCTTCCTCACGATTCATCTACTATATTATATATAAAATGATAAATATTAACTGTTTTTCCTTGTAGATGGCAATTGTTTAATATATGTTTAATTTAACATATGTTGATTTAAATTTAGATGAGATATTTCATCCTGAGAGAAATATAATCATTTCAGTATATTACTTTTAAGTTTTAATTATTTTTTGTGATATATTGTTTATCCTAATATATTTATAATTCTAAATGATCTATTTCACAGAAAGGATTTTATCGCTTATTATTGAATTAAATATTAATTTAGTTAATAGATTTAAGTAGGTTTTCTTTAAATTTAAACTACCTTCTGATTGCTACTGTGTCTAAAATAAATAGGTCATTTTCTCTCTCATTTTCTCTTTCTTTCTCCTCTGACCACCCCTCATATCCAAACTTACACTACTTCCTATTTTTATTTGTTCACTTCCTTTCTTCTCTTTTCTGTAACTTTTCTCTTTTATCCATTTTTCTTCCTTTCTTTCTTCTATCTGGCGATTTTTATTTCAATAATTTATCATCCTTGACTGGTTTGAAAATCCGTGTAAATTGTGACAATTGTAATAATGTTAATCCCCAATATATAACCTTAGTTCCTATTATATGAAATATGTTGTTCTGTTGAATTAAAACATTGAGCCCTATATGTGAATCAGTTTTAATATTTAATATTTATTATTTTATATTGCATTAATAGGATTTACTTGGATTATATACCAACGGATTATTACCTATATGCTCTTCAGTAAAATGAATGGAGCACTATGGCTGCTTGGCGTTTGTTTACCTTTGTAAAAACAATACCCTGGATTTGTCTGACCCATTCTGTCAAGTGAAGATGGCTCAATGGTAGAAGCTCTGACTGATGCCAAATCGGTTGGATTTCGATCTGGGCTCGAGGCATTCTTTTGTCTAGTCGCTCTGAGGAACTGTGAAACAGTACTGTCTGCCCGTGATATATATATATATATATATATATATATATATATATATATATATATATATATATATATATATATATATATATATATATATATATATATATATATATATCATCATATAAACTCGAATTTGCTTTGAAAGATTTTAAAAGATTAATGTAGACGTCAAGACAAATCTTGTGTTAAATCCTTAGCTAGTTTCAGCATGATTTATGACAGTCATTGGATATATTAAACAAACTGAAGTCTGAATCAATATAGATTAAACTAATATTAGTTTAAAGCATCTGAAATCTAACAATTTGTTTCTTACTTTTTCGCTAAAAGATGTTGAAACATGAGTAATAAAAAGGATGTAACAAAAGCTGAAAAAATAGAAAATAACAAAGTTACTGAGTGAGGGAAGGTCGACATTGGAGATATCAAAGGAACTTCAATGAGATCGTCAAACGATGAAGAAGGCTGTTGAAATTATAACTAAGTTGAGAACTAGAAGCAAAGAAAAAAGCTTTAAGCATATAAACTCTCGAGGGGAACGTAAACTAAATTGAGTTATTGCGTAAAAACACTTTTGACCCATGATTAGTTCTTTGAATGGACTGAAAATGTGTGCTTCAAGAAGGAGAAAAAGTGTGGAATACTTTGAAAATTTGCACCTGTAAGGACATCTCCTAGAGAAACTCTTTTCAGTAAAAGAAAAATCCAAAAACCGGCCAGGAAATACAAGGAAAATTGAATCTTTTAAAGTAACTTTCAAGGACAAATTTCGGGTGACATTAGATAGACCAAATGGATGGTGCAAAGGAAGGAAGTTATCCGAGACAGACGTGTCTGTGTCTATAAAAATCAACATGAAGGGCGTAATGTGATGATATTGTCTGGAAGTTTCGACCAAACCATTATTTCACCATTCAAAGTCAACGAAGGAGTTAAAGAGAACAGTGCTCTATTGAGCGATTTAATGGACAAAACTTTATTTGAATGGTAAAAGTCCCAGCTGCAGTTTCGAAGTGAAATCTGTATTTATCTTCGACAATTCTCCTTCTCGTGTATCTAAGTTTATACGTGAATTTTATGAGCGGAAAAGGTAGACAGCAGAGAATATAATGAAAGAGACACCATCAAACCTTGATCCGAACCCGAGGAAAATATATGGGTATTTTTAAAATTAAATTACCTGAATGTGACACACAATATGGCATTAAATAAAACCAATTGAAACCACTATGTTGGAAATCGAACCTGCTGAAGTAAACAATGTAAACAAATCACTGGAAAATAGATTGTTTTATGTTATTGAGAAGAAGGCTCAATATATTAAGATGTAAATGCATCGAAGTTTATATATATATATATATATATATATATATTTGCTATTTCTTCTATTATATATTTTGCACTATGAATGAATGAATGAATTTATTACCTTGTTATTGAAATAAAAATTGATTTTCTGGTCATGGATATTAAACTGAAGTTCTGATAATAAATCCAATATCTTTAATAACTCCAGTTGAGACAGAGTAAAACTTATCTCAAGCTTTGTTTTGAATTCTAAATTAATCGTTTAAGCAATAAATTTTCTAAGCATATTCGATTTTTTTAGATGAATGTGATTTTCCTAATAACGTTAGATGGACAATGGAGGTAAACTAATGTTTAACATTAAGAATTTACGAAGACGATTCGTTCGGGAATTTTAATTAAATAATCCTGACATTACTCTGTGCGTATGGAATTGCGCTTAGAATTCAGGATTTTCCAATGATTGATATTATTCAAGACTGGCATTTTAATCACGACGTGGAATTATTGATTATGTCAACATTACACCGTCGCCAAAGATGATTAAATTTTTTCACCTAGATTTGAAGTTGTCTTTATCATTTCCAAGTGATAATACAAACTGATGGTCAATCGCCATCTTAGTGAGTCAGAAATATTTCTAGTCTCTGATTCATCCTAATATCCAGTATCTTATATAATTCCTTACTCATAAATGTTTGGAGTCAAAATGATGAAATATGCTGCTTCAAATCTGAAACAAATTATTAAATAAAATGACGAACTTTAATAAGAAATTATTCACTTAGATTCAAGTTATGTATACTAAGAGACAAAATATTAATAAACAACGTAAGCGGAATAGTAATTCATTTTTAGTTAATTAAATAACTTCCAAGCATTTGTTAATTGAAACAAAATGTTTTGGAAATTTGAAGACATTCAAAATGAAACGTTTATCATTTAATTAGCATAGGGAATCATTTTTGATCTCGATCAGCATGGCTGATGCTAACCTTCATGAGAGCAATTTATTGCGTCTTCTTGATCTCCGGTTTTATGCTGACATGAAATGGAAAAATTATATTGAGTCAACTTCTAGATCTACTTTCAATGATGTTTGTTCACTGTTTCTTGAAAGACAATTTTTCTCATCGAAAATTCTACGACTTTTAGAAATCTATCATATGTCTGTCGATTGAATATTTCTGGCATATATGGTCTGGTTCTATATATCTCGAGATTTTCGACATTAACAAAAATAGTCTGCAATGTTAATGATCTCGACATCAGTCAATTTCCCACTGCTGCGGCGTGTCTTACTTTTGTCTTTTCTATAAATATTTTCATGGTAGTTTTTTTGTAATGATATCTCGTCTTGATACCTGGCCGCATGAATTTCACCTTACTACTCGATTGGAAATTAGGTCTTCTGACTTCATGTATATTCTTTTATTGTGTTTTATCTATATAAATGTCTTCCCGCCCTTTTTCATAACTAGTAACCTCTTACATCTTTGTGGCATTATCGCCTTCCTTCGAGAGAAATGAAAATAAAATTTACATGACACCTTTCATTCGGACAAAGTAAGAAATAAAACTAAGCGACAATTACATGACCGTAATTAGTTTAATCTATTACTCGATTTTATAAATTTTCGCCTATGCCGTCTTAACATCTCTGTTAGAAATAATTAGTTATGTAAACCTGCGACATTATTCGATGTCAATCCTTTGTATTTAAGATAGGAATATCTCATTAGAATAAAAATGGTACATTAAGCCGTTAATATAAAAGTTCTTATTTATATTCTTATTCGAATGAGATTTTGTCGCATAATTTTACTTTTTATGATTAAAAAACATAATTGTATCTGAAATGTGATTCTGAAATTTCTTCTATGCAATATTGTCATGCAGAAATTAAAACAATGTAGTTACAAAATTATTTTAAACAATTAAACCCAAAGCAACATCCGATATTAAATATAAAATTAAAATAATAATTTGGTGGTAATGAGAAAATTCTCCCAAAACCTCATAATCATTACAGGTTTATAAAAAACAGTGTTAATCATATTATCTTTCAATGAAATTTTGCAAAATATATAGCGATGATTATCAACAAGAATCAGTTACGGTATTGTAGAATAAATGAGTGTGTGATCCTCTGACGTCACTGGTATTAAACTACATATTTCTTTTTCAAACCGCCGTTCTTGATTTCCCGCATACGTCACCAACGTATAAAATCGCTCTTTACATACTAGTCCGTAATTGAACGGGCGCTGTCTCATACGTATGAATCGTCCTGGGTATGACGATAAACTACGTCCAACGCCTCTCATCAGGAGGCTTTGAGGAGTGCAGAACCACCTTTTAATTGCTGGTGTTCCCAGATCCACCCTGACGATGGGTGGTAGCACCTGTTAGGGCCCCAGCTATGGCCAAATAGTTAACCCCGAAACTGAGGTAACCAGCATTATAAATATGTAAAAATAGGTTTTAATACCAGAAATACTTTGTAAAAATTATAACCAGAAAAAAATTTTTGAAGAAAAAAACTATTACCAACAATACGTTTTTTTTTTTTTTTTTTTTTTTTGGAATTACCAGCAATACATTTCTAGAAGAAAAAAGGAATTACCAGCAATACATTTCGAAGAAAAAAGGTATTGCCGTAAATGAATTTTTAAGAAAACAAAAATGTTACCAGGAAAATAAGCTGTCGGCATTAAATGATTGGGTTTCATATGCCGTAAAACAAAACAAACAAACCATCATACATACGAGAAGAACCAAGGTCTCGTTGATATAAATATCATCATATATGCCTATATGGCATTCCTAATTGCTTCGTCTTCAGTACTGCGTAAATTACGCCTTTCATTATGAGAGGTGCCACCTTTAAACTGAAACCCAGACGGGTGAGGCAGTATACGCACGATTTTTTTTATCTCACAGAGTTCACAAAGCAATTCTATGTTTTCAATCCATTCTATAATTGGCATATTGGTAGTAGCCACATTGAATTCGGGTATTAGGCGTTTATCGAAACCTCTGTCCGCCATGATTTCGAGGAAGTCCGAAATTGCTTGTAGAGTAAATGAGCTTGTGTTGTGTTTCTCCTCCGCTAATTCCTAGTTACCTATATACTTCTTGTTCCAGTTCATTAATGTTTGGAGAAAACCTAGATCGATTAAGTGTGTTTGTAATTCAATCTTTCATGGATGTTACTTTTACACATTTATCTGATCCGAGATCCATATCTCTGTCGTCATTGAAATATTTTAGACAATTGAAGAAACCCTTCTTCTCATTGTGTTTTTTGGCTATGACGTTCAGATCATCTACGTAGAGTAGGTGAATAAATACATTCTTTTCTTTGTATCCATAGCTATTGTTTTTAATTCATGCAAAAGTGGAATTAAAGACAGATAAAATAAAAAGGATGACAGGAAGACTCCTTGAAAGATTCCTCGTCTGATATTAATGGCTGATGGAAGTGGCAGATCCTTTGGTGTAATTTAAGTATAATGTAGTTTTTAATATTCCCATAATGTGTTTAATGAAATTTACTATCACCATGTAGACGCAAGTCCAAAGCCTTAGGGATCCGAAAGTGTGGCACTCTGTCAAAGGTTTAAGGTAATCTATCCATGCTGTACTGACATTTCTACCTCTTTTCCTGCAATTTTCCAGGATCATATTGTTTATCAATAGTTAGACTTCTCCAACATCCCTTCTGTGCCAAGGGAAGAATATTGACTTCATTAAGAAAAAAAGTAAGTACAATTCGTCAGGAGAGACGTGATCAAATTATATGTGGTGGGCAGACATCTCATTGTTGTATCATATGTTTACCTCGTTTTTAGTAGGAAATATGTAATATCTTCAACTATCAATTCTGAGACTTCATTGGAATTAATTTGCATTGATGATGTTGGTGCACGGGCTTTATGTATTCATGACAAATGATAAAGACAAAAATGAGAACCTCGTCATTTTACAAATTGGCGTTCTTGATTTCCCTAACATGTACGCATGACAAATCTTGTGGATGATCGACTTCACGAGAAAAGCTTTTCTGGACAAAATTAAAATCGACTGCAACAAAATCCTACGAAATATTTAAAAGTTTTCTTATGAGGATCATTTTTCTGCTTGATATATATATAATCATGGCAAAGAAAAGCACAATAATAGAAAGATAAGGAATTTAGTCTTGGAGAATTCATCTTAAGAGCGAAGGTAAACATATAGATAGAAAGAGTCCATGATTGAGGGGAGATGTAAGTTTTTTAAATGTATAGACAGCAAACGATTTGACCGTGTATATTTTTATCCTCAGTGTGGAGACAAAAAATTAAAAAAATAGACGTTAATATATACATATATAAACGTCCTTCTGATATTTACTGATGCTGGCTGTGGCAGTCGATGTAACGTGGACACATAGGTCCACGCTGTTTATCTAAAAACGCCCTACACAAACTATTGAGTCCTTTCCCCTATGATCAGGAAATTATAAAAACGTCTCTCACTTTCACTCCCTCTCGCTCTCACTCTCTCTCTCTCTGTATATATATATATATATATATATATATATATATATATAGCTAATACTAAAAGCAATATATATATATATATATAGCTAATTCTAAAAGCAGTATATATATATATATATATATATATATAGCTAATTCTAAAAGCAATATATATATATATATATATATATATATATATATATATATATATATATATATATATATATATATATATATATATATATATAGGTCACCTGCATAAATGCGAAGCTCTTCAGTAAATTGAATACAGCACATTGTCGGATACTTTCTTGAGGGAAAATATGGCTCAGTGGTAGAATCTCTGACTGACACCAAATCAGTTGGTTTTCAATCCGGTTTTGAGGCATTCAGTTGTCTAGTCGCACTGACGAGCTGCGATATATAATCCGGTGTTCTTATTGATATAAATTTATTTTTACAAATCAGTGCAAAATGTAAATCTACAGAGCAGAAATATTATAAATTAACTGCTTTAAAATATGGTTTTTCGCTACACAGTAATAACCATATTTCAAAAATGGAAGCTAAAAACTTTAAATTTAATTATATAATTAAATCAAAAGCATTAGTTCCGTTTTCATCTTCAAGCGAATATTGGTTTCTAATGTTGCATGACACAGACTGTCGTCGCTCGGCGTCGATCTCATTGGCCAACATTATATTTAAATAAGCTATATCCAATATATATATATATATATATATATATATATATATATATATATATATATATATATATATATATATATATATGAGTTTGTATGTGTATGTATGTGCGCGTGTCCTGAAGCAAGGTTTTATTGCGAATATAAATGGTTGTGATTAATTGCCTGTACGAGGATAATATTGATCGCAATTCTCACATTAGACCAACGACAGGTGCGTTGCTGCTCACACGGCGCTTCTTTGTTACGCACCATTGGTTGCGGTTTTGCATTTGAGACGCTTCACGCCTGACTTGCGCCGTTTGCGATATTCGAGGAGCGCCAACGATGATTCCGACGATATTTTTATTGCCATTGTTGTAATTTGCCTGCTCTTCCTATGTCAATCTGGGTAGTTTTTTTTTCTTCGTCTGTTACTAACTCGTATCAGAAACCACATTATCATGGTGGAGTTATTTAACAAATGCGTCAAAAATTCAATCTGATAATTGGAAACATAAAAGCAGAGCCATTTCTGATACACCTGGGAAAATGCAACCACAATAATGGTCGTGTTTTTATTGAAGATAGCATTCAAAATGGCTACGTATCAAGCTATGCAGTCTACCTAACCCTTCTCTCTGAATTCATTAATATTTCTCTACTTCCATTTTCTTTTTTTTTCATGACGTGTCGCTTTAAGACGTTGGCGATCATAGTTTTCCACAACGTCCTATCCATTCTAACTTTTATTATTTCCACCACCCCTCTCAGTCTCTGTTCTGTCATCCCTTCACACAAGCTTTTTATGTAGGCTAATCAGTGTTTACTTCTCTTGCTTGTCTTCAATATGTCATATGTGTGTCAAATCATCCAAGCCCTTTTTTCGTTTTGCGCGTCTGTTGACGTGACCTCCCTCTAAACAGTCTATTGCTCACTAAAAGATTAGTAAGAGAGAGGGCCTTGGGGAAACCGTCGAGTAGATGTTCAGTACTGTCAGACTCTGACTTGAGCTTTTCGTCCTGGGAGGTAGACAGACTCTGAGCACATTTATGCGGGTTCTAAGGGAATATTTTTACCCTAGCCTGTCGGCTCGGAGAACCCACGGTAAACTCCGCCTTTTGCCACATACATCCCTCGTTGGGGGGGGGGGGTCTGTTAAATATTAACAGTCGAATGGTTTGTTCTACCGGGCTGTGACTGTTCGCAGTTGCTGTCCGGGCAGAGTTACATCCGGTGTGGTAGACAGACCCGAACCCGCTTATGCGGTTTCTACGGGAATATTTTTGGCCGAGTCTACGGGATCGGAGAACCCACAGTATACTCGGCCTTGTGCTACATACATCCCATGTGGAGGTGGGGCTGTTAAATGTTAACAGCCGAATAGATTGAACACTGTGTCAACCGACGCACGATCATTAGTCGTGTAATACTTTTCTGTTGTAATTACTGTTTCATACATGGCATATCTGCAACACTTGTTTTGTTATTTCTTTAACCATTTCCATTATTTTAGAAATTGCAACTGTTTCTTTCTGGTTCGAAGTATAAACGTCCTTTTTGTTTCACTGTCTCTTAAAAACGCCCCATGGCTAATATCTTCAATTCATGGCACACTCCACATTTCTCTTTAATAGCATTTTTCCGATTCAATCAAAACTACAGTTTAAATGAATTTATTTCAAATAAATATAATATTTTTAGAATTAATACAAAGACAATATGATATTTAAGTAGCACAAAAATAATAAAATTTAAACTGGAGTAGACAAAACAGACTGCAAGATATATAGAGGGATATATTCAGAAATTTAAAAATATTCTTCATCAT
>OZ010577.1:126419000-126529000 GCA_963932145.1 Acanthosepion lycidas | reverse complement strand
GTTGAGGAGTTAACGCCATCGAGACGTACAGCGGTCATTGACACCAGTGAGTTTAAAGTAATGGTGACAATGAACCAGACAAATTCACGGATGTCCCCAACGTACTGACCAGTGGCTGACAATCTACCCTTGTTGTGGTGAATGATCCTCGTCCTTATTGTTGTACCTGTGGTGCCGCCGGGCATTTCTCAAAGTTTGTGTCCCGGCAGAAAGCCGGCACTACCAACAGCCACTCCGGCGGCAACCAGACCAGCAGTAACCATCAGCATCTGAATATGCAATTGGGGGAAAATATCCCGATCTGTCCTACAATGAGTGGATAGATGTGGTAAGAAATGGGGGGGAAGGTTGTTTGCACCTCCTCCCCAGCAGGATATCCCACCCCAAAAGGCGTTGTCGCCAAAACAGCAGAAGAACCAGCAGCAGAAGAAACAACTTGCAACGACAAAAGCAATCCTCTGAGGAACGTCAGTAGCAGCAGCAGCAATGGGTTCCGCGGCGGCAGTTGGAGATACAACAGGGGCAGCCAGAACAACAGCTCCAGCAATAACAAGAGTAGCAGCAGCAGCAGATTGTGCAACCGTTGGAGCCAATATGGATGCCACAACTTGATGTCTTTCTTCGGAGGTGGAGAAGATGCTTTCACCTATATCCTCTTCATTGTGAAGGGGAGGAATGAAGAAGGAGCGAGCAATGTCAACAAGAAATAGAAGAAAGCTGTTTCGACAGAAAGAACGGAAAAAAATCAACTGTCAGGTAAAACAACGAGTTTCCCCATCTTCCCTTTTAGAGCTTTGTCTTCTCCCTCCCCAACCCTTCATTCCACTAAAAGAGGAAGACTTTCCGCAAGGGGAAGAAGGAAACTTTCCTCTCAGAGGAAGGCCCCCATGAGTTGCTTTTTGAATGTGCATCCATGGACGGCAAGTCTACGGAGGATCATCAAAATTTTCCAAACGCCCCCGGAGTAATTACCATCAACAGATATACTGGTGCGAAAGTTAAAGTGTGGGGTCACATGACGGGAACAAAATATGCCTTCCAGAAGATCGGGATGGCCCAGATCAGTCTCCTAAATTAAAGTAAATTGCAAAAAGCTATTGAGGGATGGTCCTGGTTTTTCACCACACCTAATTATATAGGGCATTAAATCTTACATTCCCGATGGACGTCGGCGGTATTGTCTCTGACGGACGAATTGCGTCCCATATTTGTACCTGAAGTATGGGATAATTCATTGGGATCGTGAATGCTTCAGATTTCAGTCAAGTCTGCGTTTAAAGGACCAAACATGAATTATGTCTATCAAACTTTAATGTCTCAAAAACAAAACTGCATTCTATTATTCACCACAGAGAACCATACCTGCCCCCCCCATTAGAATGTCTGACGCTCAAGTACACGAGAGCACCTCTTTGCGACTGCTCGGTCTCACATTGACTGCTGATCTGCAATGGATCAAATACATTGAGTCAATAGCTTCGTTCACCACAAGTAAATTTAGCTCCCTGTGCTGCACCAGGAAATTTTTCTCGCCGGAGTCGATCCTTCAAATCTAAAAATCAACCATTGGCCCTTGCATGGAGCATTGCTGTCATATATGTGCTGGAGACCCTTCTGTTTGTCTCAAGGTTCCTTATAAAATCCAGAGAGGATATGCGATGTAATTGGCACTGATCTGGCCTCTCGTTTGCAGTCGCTCTCTCACAGACGTGTCGTCGCCTCCCTCTGTCTTTTTTTACTTGGTGTGAAACGCTTGGGGTGAAAAAAAAGCTAGCCAGGTTAAATACGAAGGACTTCAGGGATCGTTATAAGGCTGCCAGCTTGTTCGTGATCTCATGCTCTTCGTTGTAGATGTGGCCGCGATCCAGGTGACACATATTGTTTGCGATGCTGATACTCGTGTGTTGTCTTTTCACTTTGTCTTCCATTCAGCATACTAGGACCAGTTGGCCAAAGGTGTTTCCTTGCCGGTTAAGCGTACACTGGTTACGAGGATGAACGATTCATGGGCGGCGGTTGATTGTGACAGATATTGCCTAGATTTGCTAGATTTTCCACGTTCCACCGTTTAGAATATTCAGACCATAGACTTGCTTGTGCCCGGATGGTGCTGGGTGCTAGGCCTAGAATGGCTGGGCACTGGAAGTTCAATCTATGGACGTTCAATCTATGTTTACTATAGAGCCGGGACTTCCGGTAACAGCTAACTAGACTAGTACAGTGGTAACTATTGGGGGGGCTTATTGGGAATAAGTGGTGGGAGATAAGGATAATTTTAGGAATTTCATTATCGTATATAGCCAATGTCTCAACCTGGATAAAGCTAAGAAGTTGCAGTCTCATAAGGAAATTCTGTACTGTACCGCGCGGAGGCATGGGCATTTCACAGAGATATGTTTAACTACGCAGTCACTGGAGCGTGAGGCTTGCAAAAGTCAGGTAGTTTGACATAAGTTAAACAAGATGTCTAACAGATATGGACACAGAAATATGAGATCCGTCGGGGTTCCAGTTGATACATTCAGGAGGTTACATTAGGGAATTTCGGCGACATTTTGAGAGCCATTTTACCAAGGAGAATGGTTTCTGTGCCAGTAAGTTTCGCAGCTATTTGCGTAACTTTCTTCGGCTTGATCCAACTGAAGCGTCTTACTGCGAGGGTGATATCACAGAGGGCGTAGTTCACTTCGCATTGAAGAGGGTATGAAGTGGCAAATCTCCATCGCCCATTTTTGTTCCGATTTTGACTGTCATGTTCAATAACTTCTTTCGAAAGGGGATCTTTCCCAACGGGATCTCCATGGATACCATCACGCTGTAAAAAAGGGACAAGCGTAGTGGGCGGGAATTAGATAAATAAATACCCACAACTCCGTTGAAAATTTAGGCCAAAATCCTGGCGGAACATTTGCAGTCAGTTGCCGATGGTTTGTTGGGACCCAGGCAAAATTGAGCTGTGAAGACACGAACAATTCAGTGCAACCTCCATCTCATCACCACGATCCTAGAGGGTCTAAAAGACGACGAACAAGACTCACTTATCAATTTGGATTATTCCAAGGCGTTCCTTACCATCAGTAACTGGCTGCTGTCCTGCAGGCCGTTTGATTCAAACACGACCTGTAATTTGATCTGTCTCCTGTATCACACCCCAAGTGCTGTGGCACAGTTGAACGGAAAGCGGTCAGGCGCTTTTGCGCTGTCACGGTGGGTCTGACAGGGTCTTTCGCTGTCGTCCCTAATTTTACTCTATGGCGTTGTAGCCACTTCTTTGCCGGTTAAGGGACAGACAGTGCATTTTGGCCCTACGTGGAATCGATGTCTCTAGAGTTACTCGAGCCAGGGTTTCTGTGTACGCCGATAATTAATCAATTTTATTCTAATGGTGCAGTGACATTGAGGTAAAACAGAAAGCACTTGAAGGTTACGAAAATATTACAAGGGGTGCAGGCTTAACTGCATAAAATCTTCCAGGAATCCCATTCTTGAAGTGTGGTTCGGTCCCAGGCTCCAGATGAATAAGAACGGCCCGAAGTACAGCTAAAGGTCTGAGTGACGGTCCGGGCTTCGACGGCAGTTGACAGTAAAGTGTAGGGCTGAAGCTTATGCCACTTACTTCTTTTCTCTTATTCCTTTATCGATAAGCTGTACTTCCTCTCTGCATGGATAGAATGAATGCTCCCCTGTCCTCCCTCAATAGGGGGAGATTTCAAGCATCAGGTCTGCAGATAAGTCGTTGCTTAACGTCCGTGTCATGGAGGTCACGGAATGCAACACTTGATGTGCCATCGGCACGCCACTAGGTTAGCTTTCCTATACCGTACGTTGAGAGAGGTCGCGATTCTGGAGGGGAGTGTTATGGAGGACTTCCTTAGCCTTAGCATCATTGCTCCCGTTTCTAGGGCTGAGCACCATTGCAAGCCCCAAAATCAATCGAGATTCCTCCGAGAGTGTCGTGATGCGTATATTTAGTTTCGTATATATGTAACCCGGCGTCAGTTTGTGGACCTGTTTTTCTTACGCTCAATAATAATAATAATAATAATAATAATAAAGAAGAATTAAAACGGATATTTATAGTAATGTGATGTTTTATGAAGAAAGTTAATATTACTTAATCTCCAATTTCATTTGACAAGTAACATCCAGCGTGAAAATCAATATAATAATAATAATAATAATAATAATAACAATAATAATAATAATAAGAAGAAGAAGAAGAAGAAGAAGAAGAAGAAGAAGAAGGAAGAGAAGAGGAGGAAGGACGGAACTCTTAGAATAGCACAGAAATGAACAAGGGTAATAATGAGGTTAGCATGAAATTGAAGACGTTTAACTTCACATTGACACACTCGACCCAAACAACTTCAAGGGAATCTTCTGTTAACTTCAAAAGAGCGTAACTCTAAATAGTGCATCAAATTATTCTCTGTTAAGATATTGGGATCCCACTGAGAGAATGATTGGGTTCGAAGAGACAGAAGCAATTTCTAAATTAGTCCCTCGCTTGAGACATTTCGCAGAACAAAAATGGCGCATGTGCTAAACTTTTTTTTCATAAATAGCTTTGCCGTCTCAGTCTATTCCCTCGCGGATATACTTTCAAATCGATCAATTTTGCAGAAGATATCTGTATTCCAGACATTGAATCTTAAAATATTTGCTACCTGAGAAAACGATTAATTGTTATTAAATGATAGTTCATTTTGTTTACTTTGGAGAGATTTAGGTGTTTTAAGCCATGTAGCTACTTCCTAACCGGATAACTTCAAAACATTCACCAACACCTTTCAATGAAGTTAAATTCGTGTTAATAATGTCGTTAACTTTCGTGGAACAGAGTTCAAATTACGCCTTCATCTGTTGCGTTCATATTCGCATTCGTGTCCTCGTGAAAGTCATAGATTCGTCTACTCTTTCTAAAGTCATGCGTTAAATGGCAGGATAAATGAATCACTCTAGTCTTGGATGGAAACAGAGAAGAAGATCAAGATTTCAAACCTTGGATAAGGCAAAAGGAAAACATTTTATTAGCTTTAACAAGAATGCATGTCAACATCAATTGTAATGACAAAAGGAATCTTCTGAAAACCATAGCAGATACCATCCTGAAGAAACATTATTTAAAAAGGCAAATTAAAGACATATAATAACATATTTATTGGTATTAAACAGAAATTGTATTAAAACTTGCACAGAAATTGTACGTTTAGATTTCGTATTTTATTAGGTGTTTTGTTGTTGCTAATAACATGACTTCGTAGTATCATAATTTGAATTCTATAATATACAAAAATAATTTGTAAACCGATATATCGTATTGTCTCTGTCATGGTTGTCTATGGTAGTCAGAGCTTTTATAGTAGATATAAAATATCGAAACCTTTATATAAACCTTTAATACCACGATACGCAAAAGATATGAATAGTTTATACATAGAATCATAATTAATACCCTAATAAATTTGAAACAAAATAAATATGGGCTTTTTGGCAACATATAAAATAAGATATTTTGAAACCTATAAATCTAAATGTTTTAAGAATTTATAAAAGTAATCAAGGACTTTAAGTGGACATTAATGGGATGAAGTTTAATCCAGATATAATCAGGATTGGGAACTTAGACGTGGTGCAATTGTTAATAAGCTTATCTCGCTAGATCAAGTAGGACTGACAATTTTTTACTACGTTAATAAAAAACCAATTAATATATACATATATATATATATATATATATATATATATATATATATATATATATATATATATATATATATATATATAAGATATAAAAATGAAAAATAAATAAAATAAAATAAAAACAAGCAAAATAATTTAACCCTAATAAATTAATAAAGAAACAACTTCCGGCAAATCAACAGCCAAAATACACTACCCAAAATGCACCACTGACCCGTATATATAAATAGCCAAGTAAGAAAAAAACAATACTCGTGTCCTGACGATTGCGTCTAGCGTGAAACAGCTTCAATGTTCACTTTTATATTTACACACGGTCTATCTTTGATATTGAGCACTTTATCCCATAAACACAGCACACCTAATGACGTCGTACATTATTTATTATAAACAGAGCATTTACTTAAATGTTTGTATCTATAAAAAAGAACGTATAAACATGAAAATGTCTAAAAACTTCGTAATATACAAACCTTTTCTGGTTAATCTAAAGTATTCCATGAATAAATTGAACTCGTGACTTATGTATAAGTTTTATCAGTTATATATTTTTGTATTAAAACTAAATTATCGAAATCTTAAACCGACTTCCTTGAATATGGATTTTATATGTAATAAATGCTAAGAATCGCATTTGCGTCAATTACTAAAGGAAAAGATCTGTGAAAATACATACATTGAATACTACTACATAAAAAATATGATTATTTGATTTTATCAGGACCTCAAGATTTTCTGTTCTGTAGCAGGTAGATGGGGTCTTTTGAAGTCGGGTCTGCTACGTAATATCCGCTTGAACGAATGAGAACGTAAGTGTAAATGAGTGGATGAAGGGTTTGAAGTCAGAAGACAAGAAAACCGGGCATAAAGAGTTTCCGATTGCTGGTTTATATTAATATTTCAGTTCAAGTTTTACCCTTGACGGTTGACAGAGTGTCCCTCGAGCATATCCGATGTCAGGCGATCGTATTTCCAACCAGACGTCTGGGTATTTAGATTCGCGAAATGCGGTGAGAGGACTGAACTGAACTGTTAGACTGTCATGGAAGATATTTTCTCCAGATGACACCGAGATCAAACAAGTGAAGCCTTGAATAAAACACATATTTTATATTATTGGTTAATTGCATCGAGTTCTCTTGATGTTTATTTACAAGTATTGTTTGCTTGTGAAAATGCATCCAATTTTTTCCAGGTTTTCGTGCAATCTGATGTGAATGAATTTGGTGGTGATGTCATTATTCGGTCAGTGAAAAACTTGGGTGAGCGTCTCCTTGGATGTTTGCATCATGTTCAGGCTCTACTGCTCTCTGACCATCCCCAGAGTATTTGATGACTGTGAAATTTGGACACTGAAAGAAAGGGGAGATATAAATGCTCCTAAGGTTAACAAACAACAGATTCGATGTCATGCCTGGAAAAATATCAAAGATGGAATCAGGATGATCTCCATAAGGAATGTAAAGAAGGATGAGGAGGGTAAGCAGGCATGGCCAAACCTTCCTACACGACTCCTCGTCTTAAGAGAAAAATGAAGCTTTATGTATAAGAGCGACAAAGACAACCACCATAACAAGAAAGATCAAGAGAGAGATGGAAAGACCAAATTAGAGAAGAACCGGGAAAGAATATTTTGCACACGTCAAAAGATTGTCATGGATAGAAAAAAAGGAAAACGTGTTGACAAAATATATTTAAGATTTCGCAAGTCAATAATATCTGGTTGATATCTATATTTGATATACGGATTGAATGATGTAACCATAGAATTAAAGCTATTTCCTCAAATCTTCTTTCTGTTCCAAAAAGTTTATTTCGATTACATTCACAAGAATGCTCAGTGCTTGTTTAATCTACTTAATTGATGTCAAGATTTATTTATGTAATATAAATTTTAAAATCTGTTAAAGCTTTTTTTCTTTATAGAGGATGATTAATCTCGCTATCATATCGGCTAATACAACATAGACAGTTGTATATACCGTTCCTAATTTATGCAGCAATAGTTTGGTGCTCTGAAAATGTGATTTATTCCTCACACACGTAAAGGAATGCATTTAACCTGTTGGTGCATCCTCTGTGTTAAGAAGTGACTGAAGCTATTGTAGTGATATGTGTTAGTTCAGTAAAATATGGAAAATAATGTAACATTGAACATATATATGGTAACGCCCATTCATATGGGGAATGCGAATTTGAAGAAGATATCATGTCGCGCAATGAAAATCAACACATACGGTTGAGGCCAGTATGTCAGTTATTTTAAAAAGAATACAATTTCATAAAATTTAAAATTAACAAATCTACAAAACAGTGTCCTAAATAGGACACATGTGATAGCCTTAAATGCATGTACATGCGTATATGTTACGTATATGTATACATGTATATATTAAAAAATATAGGGGGTGAGTGAAAACGGATTTCATATTGGAAATAAGCAGCCAAATACTAAGTTAAAGCCTATTTTTATGGTTGCCTAAATTTCTTTGTAAACAAGTGTGTAATGACAAAATTCATGTGTAGGGTTTAAGAAAGCTTTATTCAACTATGAAAACAAGGTTCGCGTATAGCGTCCATTTATAGTCACTGGAAACAGAAATAGATCTCTCAAAGAGTAGTGTAAAAAACACGGAGAGACCAAACTTGATTATTCAAAACTCTCTGTCAGTATAACTTTGCCTCCTTTCGTTGTGTGTAAGCTAAAATTATATACTTTCTTATTGATAAAATTGGAATTTGAATTTAAGTTTTTCTCGATTTGCAATACGGCGTTGTTATTGTAGTTTTATTTTTTTTTTAGGTAATGTTTAGATATTTGAATATGGGAGTAAAAATTCTGAGTAAAAATGATTCGTATGATCTCATTGAATATTAAGTATTCTCGATTCTAAAAAGGAACTAAACTTGACAAACAGGAAAATTCCATTACAAAGAAATGAGTACTGAAATGTTATGTAATCTCAGTCCTCCTATAAATCAATGAATGGAAAGACACCTAGAAGATGATGAAAAACAAACTTGATGTGATAGAAATGTTGCTCTACAGACGATTGCCGAGAATACCATGGAGAGAACATGTAAGTAACGATGAAATTTTATAGATAATAGAAACAAAAATGACAGACTTAACATCAGAAAATGCCAGTTGAAATTTCTAGACCAACTAATGCGAAAGCAGGGCTTTGCAAACTTAATAATCATAGTACAGTTTAAAGGCAAGAGGGACAGATGAAGATAGTGCATCACCTATCCAACGTTCTTTTTGCATATGGATGGCAGAACAGAGATCAGTAAAGAGAACAAATAGACAAAATTTATAAAGCGCTACAAAAAAATATATATATATATATATTGGAGAGCGATAATCAACAACGTCTTGCATAGAAGAAGTTGCATATGAAACTATGCAAATTTTATTCGATAATATATAGCTAAATATTCCCGTAGAATACTTAGATTTCTCAAGTTTTTAAGCCAAATCTTTTTTTTCAATTGTGCCCAGTCTTTTCCAGAGGGGGGCGATCGTAGCTGTCCCCGAAGTCATATTTTTTAAAAACTTTTATTAAGATATATATTTTCATTATCCCTATCATTCCATGTTCTGGCACCCATTTACACGTGATTTTTATTTATGGTATTCGCATGTTCCGTTTGATAAATTGGAAAAAGCATTCATAAATAACAATAACGTATTGATGGACACAAAAAGGAACTTATATATAACAATATATCAAATAAATTAGCGACGCAGAGAAATAAGTTCAACTACAGAAGCGATCTAAGTATGACATACTTATTATAGAGAAAACACATTACTTAGAAAATTATTGAAATTGCAGCTCTCACGTAATAAAAAAAAGTTATAATACGCCCCGGATTTTTTAAAATTATTTCCTTTCCTAACAGAAATAATTATTTACCAAATCAACATAAATGATCATAAACATTAAAAGAAATCAAAACCTTCTAAATCTATAAATATATAAAAAATTCATTAAATTACATTTAAATATTAAAAAATAATGAAATTAATATAAAAATAGATAAATTTATATATATATATATATATATATATATATATATATATATATATATATATATATATATATATATATATATATATATATATATGAAAACAAATAAAATGAAAATTCAAACAACAACATTTAATAAGTTTTTTTATTTAGGTACGAAATTACATAATAATATTTCTTTTCTTACTTCAATTTAGTCAATAATCCCATCTATAATAAACATCATCCATCTTAGTACAAAACGTTTTAACATTTTATTGTATTTTTATTCCTCAAATTTCATTAAACCTCCTATTCAATCTATAGGAACACAATAACTCATTCATACATACATACATACACACACACACACACACACACACACATATATATATATATATATATATATATATATATATATATATATATATATATATATATATATATATATATATACATATATATTATCAATTTCATCCTACATAAACCATATTTTAAAGAATTTCTTAAGTAGAAACATGAATAATTATTTCAACTGAAGGCATGTAAAATTCACAAATAGTTAGAAAATTGATTGAGGACTGGAGAAGAACCTGAAGAACGTCAGAAATTGTCTCTGTTACAAACTAAGAAATGGAAACGAAGTAAGACTTAATGGAAGAATAAAAATGATTTATAAGTTTTTATTTTTTTAATAGAAGAAAATAAAAAGACATTCTCTTTGGATAATCTACAAATTTTTGTTCTCATTTCATAACTTTTATATTTTTTATTATTTTCTGCAATAATATGATTTCAGATATTTCCTCATTATCTTTCCAATTTTGTTTAAATATGATGATATATATTCTGAAAAGCTGGTATTAACTAACTATATATACATACATACATACATACATACATTATATATATATATATATATATATATATATATATATATATATATATATATATATATATATATAATCACTTTAACGCTACTTTTAGTCCATATCCATATGTGAGTAGAAGCTACGTTTATTTTTCCACAGTATTTTATTTTCGTCTTCCGGTGGAATTTTCAAGAAATCTTATTAAAGAATATGCCGGAGGGGGCATTTTATTTTAATACGATTTACTGAGTAAAAATATTGTTTAAATATATACATAGTGTCTACTGACATATGGGTATCCACTAAAATAACATTTAAAGTGATAAAAATATGTCGGATGAATAAATAAAAATTCATTACTTAATTCATTACTTTTTAGAAATACACACGCACACACACATATTCAGGCACACATACAGGCTGTGATTCGTAGATTGTCGCCATTTTATACTTTTATTTTCGCACTTGCGCGTTGTTTTTTTTTTTTTTTTTTTTTTTTGATTTTCCGACTACACAGTATATTAGGGTCAATTGTGCACTGTCTGAGAGAAAAAGATCACCATGTAACAATTCCCTCCGACAGAATTTTGGAAACGGTTTGGTATTGCTTGATATTCGCGGCGGAAGCTGCTATACGAACATTTCAGAATATTTTCTGTGTCAATCTGGGGACAGTCCAGAGCATCCGGAAAGAGTTGGCGGAGTGATTACGGAGTTGCGTAAGTAGTAATAACGACGGTATACCTCCATTTATATTCCGAAGGAACCCCAGACTCAACACTTAGGGCTTCATCAAGTACCTTAAGGAGGGTGGTTGCTGGAAGACTCTACGCCTGAAAACAGGACACTGCCCCATAGACAGGAGAATCCAATAATGACGGTTACTGTCAATTTCTGCGATCATATCACCTCTTATATCTGGCCACCTAATGATTATTATGTGTGGGACAATGCTGAGCGGGAGATCAACAATACTCCTTGTAACGCCAAAGTTGAACTGAAGGCTAGAATAATTGCAGCATTCACCAACTTAAACAAGGAAGACTATCCAGAAGAGTAGCATGAGATTCTGAAGTCATCTGGAAGGAATGGTTGAACAATATAGATCATTTTTCGATATAGTATTTTATCATCATTAAATGGTGACTATCAGTTTTACGGCTTAAGACATGTAATCCGAAAAGAGAGTCTATCTACAGAACTTCAAGGAATGCGAACGAACCGTAATTATATCTATTTTGTGATTCTCGGGTCTACTTTGAACAGAATATATGAAGAAAACTAAATAGAACGCATAATTTGTAAGAAATATAAGTCAGTTAAATGTTACTTGCACTCTATGGTAAATATTGGTCTGAAAATTAACGTATAATCTCTTTCATAAATCAGCATCCTAAGGCAAAGATTTCAGTCTGAATGAGTGGATAAACATTTTTTTATGCGCTGCCACATACGCAGATTACAACATCATATCTACCTTAGAGTATCGTATAAACAAATCAAGCTAAGTAATTACTTAATTTATAGAAATTAAGCTGACAATAGAAAAAAAAGCTTACACGCCTCATAAATAAGAGATTGCGCGTAAATAATATTCAAAACAAGTTAACTAGTTAGGTTTCAGGTTTTATACATTACTAAAGAAGCGTACTGAGTTTATTTAGAATGTGGGACCTGAAAGTGTATGCTAGACAGGCATTACAAATTTTGACTAAATAATCAAACATACAACGGAATGTCTTTCTTTTAGTTCCATCTTACTGAGGACAAGGGCATTTTCAGCATGCCTTCGTACAATTTGGCAAACCATTAATTAGGCGATATACTAAAGGTATAAATGTCTGGATTTCATTCTTACCAGAGACTTTCTTTTTCGATGTTTTTGATTGCATCTGACATTTTACATTAAACGCTTTGACAAAGAATTCTGTAATTTTCTGCTTGCTTGTTACACAATCTGCATGAAGGAGGGCGAGGCATAATTATTTTGTCATTTATGGGTAAACTTGCATTCATTAAAAGAAGTGCTAAAGTAAAATTGTCTACTTAAAAATCAATGCAAATCATTTTTTCTTGCCATTTCTTACCTTTTTAAAGATTTTCGGTGATGTTGTTTGAGTTGAACTTTACTAACATTCGTCGTTATGTATTTTAATATTTTTTTTTCCTTTCGTTTTCTTTCTTTTCTTTGTTTTTTCTGTCATTCTCAATTTATTGCTGGTTTCATTCTATTTTAGACGTTTCATTTTCTCTCTTCTTTGGGCCTTTTCTTCATTTTTTTTACTTCTTTTCTTATTTCTATATTTCGTCTTTTCTTTTTTTTCCTGTTTTTCTTTCGTTCTTTCTACATTGCTTTCTTTTATTTTATTCCTTAATTTATAATTTATTATTTTCTTTCTTTCTTTTTTCTCAGTTTCGTTCTTCCTCCTTTTCTCCTTTTTCTTCTCCTTAATTTATCTTGCTTCCTTACAGTCTTTCTGTTTTGTTTATATTTTACATTTCTAATTATTAATACTTCACCTCTGCGTCTCAGTGTTCTTTCTTTCTTTTTTCTTTCTTTCTTTCTTTCTTTTGTTCTTTTGTTCTTTCTTTCTTTTCATATCTTTCTTTCTTTTTTATTTCTTTTGTTCTTTCCTTTTTTATTTCTTTCTTTCGTTATTTCTTTTTTCATTTCTTTCTTTCAGTCATTATTTCGTTCTTCGTTTTTTTTTCGAGAGAGACCCCCAACGACTGTAATCAGATTAGACTTTCTCTTGATTGCCGTATTGACATTGTTTCCTCATTTACTTTCTTCGCTTCATTTTTGTCACAGGAATAACGGCAAGTTGGATTCAAAGAGTTGTTGTATGGAACCAAAATCCGATTCTCTTCTAGCAATGAAATGGTAAATTTTCTGATTCATATAAAAAAACATATAAGAAATACGTTAAACGCATTTTCGTATAGCAGCCAATCCAACTTTTCATACAACGACTCTTTGATGATAGGTCGACACAAGAATCTTATGATGCCGGATCATTTAAACAGAGATAATTCCCGTAAGAGCAATGCCGAAAGTGATATCCAAAATTTATGGGAACGTAATGCACGAAATATGTTAGGCAAAAATTAGATTATTTGCATTCGCCCTAATGTCTTCGCGTGTTTTTATTATGGCAATGTTTTCACAAACCTTTAAACATTTCACCCTAAGCAAGTCGGGAGTGCCACTAGCACGCAAGGGGTTACAGAGATTGAGAGCAAGAGCAAAGACGGATGTTTCAGGAAAGGATATAAAGAAAAACGGGTATCTGGATCAAGGCATCAGAACATGCCGATTGACATTACATTTGAATATTTGAAAATTATAGCGATCAGGAGAGCAAGTAAGAGGAAGGTAAGTGCACTCTCGGGAAGTCCGAGAGAAGAAGCTGTTGGTGTAGAAGGGGCGGTTACATAGAACCGTTTCCACAGTGAAAGGGTGGATAGAGACGCCAAGCTAGTATCACGCTTAAATTCATGCAGTTGAGGTACCAGTGAAAATAGCTCGTCATATTTGTAGAAAAGACAGAGGCAAACCACAGCACATCTGGGAAAAAGTGACTGTAGATGAGATGCCAGATCAGAAGCTAGAACATTGCATATCCGTCTTTGGAGTTTGTCGAGGACCTCGGGATAAACACTGGCATCACCAGACCATATATATTTCGAGCAGCACAATCTGCAAGAAATTTCGAACTGAGCATTCTATTAAATCCATGGAATTATACTGAACAATTCTCTGTTCATGCATATTGATATATTCGGTGGTTCTTTTTTCTATATTTTTCAATTATTTCTTGTCCCTGTTTTAAATGAGTCTAAATTTGTAATACCTTGTGCGACCCAGGCACTCAAATAATATGTTCTATGTTATCAATTTCCCGAATCAAATCTTTAATCTTCTAGATTATTCCCCCGTCAATTCAATCACTGGACAATGGAATACAGACTTTAAAAAATCAGTGAACAATAGGTGGGAATATCTTAAAGAATGAGATTAAATATGTGAATACTTTCTGAAGAGAACGAGAATATTTTACTCCAGTTGATAAAATAAACTTGTTCACTTGTAAATTCATTAACCTTTTTCCCGTTGGAAAGAGCCATGAAGAACACCAGAGCGTACAACAGCCTAAGTGTCAGTATAATAACGAAAAAGATTGGAATATCAGTTCGAATGTAAATAATGTAAATAATAGCACCACACCCGAGATATTCAAACACAAAATAACTAGAAACCTTATTTATTGATTGCATGATTTCGAGAGGGATATGAAATAACAGATTAGTTACGGTTAATCTTGAATAAATTAAGAGATTAATCAATCTGCTCAAATTACTTGAAGTTTTGGCAGATGTAATCTATGTGTTTCCCTTTCGGATTACATGGACTGAAGACGGCTTGAGGCTTGACACTAAGAGTCAGACTGTATTGTTGATTCCATATTTTATCAAAAATTGATCTCTCTCTGTGAATACTGAATACATTCCAGCAAATAAATAGAGCAACATTCAAATATACTGGATAGCAATAAATTTATGCAGATACTTACAATAACAATTAAGAGAGAATAATTAATCACCAGGCCAGATATTTATTACTAAAATGTTTCTTGTTGATTCTGTTATAAAATAAAATAAGACATATCTCGGCTGATTTACAGGCAAATACACAAGAGCGAGAGCCGGATGTGAACGGGACAAAGCCCCGTCACAAAATGATCCTTATCTTTGTTTACAAATGTTCCGACACACGAGTTCCGGTCGAAAAATAAAATAATATTTAAAGTGTTCTATTTTTCGTCCAATAAAAATGCTTCCCTCCTAATTATACTCGCTTCGTTTTTCTAGCCTGTTAAGACATAAAAAAACACTATAAAAGGGATCACAGGGAAGTTCAACAGGCAGTCAAGAGGTGGACCTATCACAGACCTATCAATAGGTAAATTTATAACCTGGTATATCTCGAATATACTCTCTCTCTCTAACAACGGAACAGATATCCAAACCAATAATCGTCTATTTTCGAACAAGGTCACACATCCCAGCGCATTATAATATTTCCACAATTCTTTAGTGGGGTCCACTGGCAGTCTTAAATGGTGGGGTAACTCGGCCTGTATTCCGAGTAGCACTTCCCTTAGGTGACTCGAGTTTACTATGCTTGGGGAGAGGTGTCCCAATGATAACATGTCTAATTGTGCTCTCACATGTTCCAGCAAGGTCGTCAACGACTGACTAGTTTCTCGTACCTTATTCGTAATTGTCATTAGTTGGAAATATCTTTGCATGAATCCACTCATTTCCTGTAATTCTATCATTACAGTTTCTGTATCATTAATTACCACTTGTCTCAACCCCGCCAGGTTATTTATTAACCAATTGATTCTGGCTCTATTCTTGGCCACTTCCAACCTTTTCACATTCAATATTGTCACACTCTCCCTTGCCACTTGAGCCATCGTCCTCTGGTTTATTTCCACTTCTCCCAGTTTCCTTCTTATGAATTTAACGTCATCTTCAGTCACTGTTCCAAACAGGATATTTAATGCTTTTCCCACAATCGGAACTACTGATCTCTTTTTCCGCGTCTGCATTAACTCTATTCCCTTCAGGTAATTTTGCATGTCCCTCCATTGAGCCTCTATCATATTGGCCTCCGATTCCAGGGAGTGTAATAAACAGAGACATCCTTTCTCCTTAGAATAATCTTGCCCAACATTCAACCGGGCTGCATCCAGCTGCGTTAGCTCATTTCTTAGTTTATTTAGTAGTGACTCGTATGGTTTTAAATCTATCACGAATGTGATTGTGACTGCACTTTCACTCGATATTTACCGAGGTGATTATAGCTAAATCTAGAATTTAGGTGCGGTTCACAGAGTTGGGTCATGTGATTATTTCCAAGAATTTCCGAGTCTAGAATTTATCATAAAAATGTCCCATGGCCACATATTGACATCTCAGTGCCAACTGTTTAAGCGCGAATTTGAATAGTGTTTATGCATACACAAGTAAGTCCTTTCCACAGAGAATTTAAAAATATTCATAGTTATTGGCTATTTTCAGGAAAGTCATCTTAAACCTTGACATTGTTTATTCTGTTTCTTTTTTTTTTTAGTCATAACACATCCTCTTTTCTCTGAGATTATGAATGAGTAGTATGGTGAGTTGAACTAACACTGTCAATTACAGAAAAATATTGACTCCAAAACAGATTTGTTCCCCTGTTTTATATTCTGTACTTTTCTCCTTTTTATTTTTATATTTCTCACTTCTATCTCGAATTTGACGTTTCCTTTCAATTCGGTTATCCATTTCTCTTTAAATATTTAATTAAATGTTTGCAAATGATTTAATCTGATGAGTTTTAAATTTAAAAATGTTAATGCTTAAGTTATGTAATTTATATTTTATATTAAATTAAAAAAAATTTGTCAAAAATTAATTTAACGTTCTTTCCCATTTTTTTTCTGTTCCTCCTGTCATTCTTGTAAATTAATTCGCTTATTTCTCTACAGCATATTGCCAAATATGGCAGAATGGTTAGATGACGAATATGCTATGTCGGACTGGACTAAATGGTTGTAGCTTTGAAAATGAGCCCCCGCAAATCCACGCTCGAATATTTATACCGGTGCTAGTTTGAAAAGCGATCACCTGTCTTATCAAAATGCAGTTTCATTTGAAAAAATATTCTTAAACCTGGTCAGTTTATTCGGATATCTGAAGACAACTAAAGCTAATAACGACATTCAACATTAATTTATTTTTGTGTTTGCTGACGTGTGTAGGCCGAGAAATGAGTAATGTGTATTCACTCAGAGAGTATGTTTTACTAATGTCTATCTATAAAAGGCAGGATGTGTGTGTGTGTGTGTGTGTGTGTGTGTGTGTGTGTGTGTGTGTGTGTGTGTGTGTGTGTGACGAATGCACGGCCTCAATTTTCGACGGATTTGCACCAACATTTTCATGGCCATGCTCAAAGTTAGTGGGAACACCAAGACCGACTTTCCATTTCCCAACACCTATCGATAGTGGAAGTAATCGAATTTTTCAGGCTTCTACGGCAGTTTTCATGTAGTTCGCGGCCAGAGTGAGAACCAATAGCTGGCTGCCACGAATAGGCAGGAATATTCTATTGGCCAGCGTGAGAGTCAACAGCTGACTGACACGAATGTTAACTAGCATGCAAGCAAGGGTTGGATGTGAAAAAGTATTTGTTGTTAACATTCTTTTTTCATTCGCTTTTTCCAGTTACGAATCCTTTTTTTTAAAGCAGATCGTTTTGTGTTCATTTTGTTTAGTTCTTTTTTCGTAACAGATTTAATGTTTAGCATAGAGCTTAGAAAAAATTCGCAGTGTGAGATAGGCAAGAAGTAAGGCATGTAGCAACATCAGCTCGGCTAAGGTCACTCCTTTAAAGGCAAGGAAGGCAAATATATTTTAAGTCAAGTGATAGCGATTGTTCTATGAGTCGTACGATTTTTGAATCAATCATGGGCAAAGCCGGGCCCTGCTGCTAGTATTAGCTAAATACAAAACGCAAGAAGTATTGAAAACTGAGCATTAACATATAAGTTCGCAGTAAAGGCGTACCGGGTATCAAGCGGTGTATATAATGGAGATATGTAGGATAGATGACAATTAGCCCTAGATTTGAAGATCTTAATGATCTGGGAATCATCCTCTCCGGAGTCCGTTCCTCAATCCAACAGTTAGCAGGAAGAAGCTGCCTGAATGGAACTTACTTATTTACTAATCGGATGCAAAAGGAATGAGGTTGATTCGACTCAGTGTACGCGGCCTGGTGAGTTTTATTTGAGAAGGTCTGCAACGGTGGAATCAATTAATATATTTCGCCACCATCTCTGAAAATAGAGCTGTAAAAAGTTAGTAACGTTTCTTCTGGAAGAAAATGGATTTTAGGGAGGGAAACAATATATTACATACTAGGTCATGTAATCTTTTTCGAATTCTTGACAATGATGTAAAGTGAGGATTGGAAAACTCCAGCGCAGATGAGGCAGACAAATTAATGCGAAGCAGGTATGAATCAGAGGAAAGTGCAGAGGACAAAACTGAAAGAAGTCAAATGTGTAAAAATGGCGGCATTAGGCAATTAACAGCGTTTGATGTTCAACACCTAAACGAGGGAAAACTTTAAGGAATATCTTCTGCGTTGAAAGTTTTACGAAAACCAGTATCTTTGATGTTTCACGAGCTTAGCTTAGCTTTGCACGAACATTTACGTGGATTCAAACAACGAAGAACTACGGGAACATCTAATGGACAGCAGCGGCAAATCACACGTAACATAAAGGAATAATAATTATTGCGTAACTCTCCGAACAGGCATGATAATCTTAACGCCATTTTCCGCCTTCATATATACTACTTTCTCACCGTTTCACTTCGAAATGAACTAAACTAAATGTAGTAAATATCTATCCGAATGTCTATATTTGTCTACTCACTTTTATGACCTTATCAGTGGAGAATTGTCGATCGATATTTTCAAGGGAAGTTATGTATAATGATCAGATACTTCTGCGTACAGTCATAGACACATGATTTGTTTGCCTTCTAGTTTCAGCTGAAATATCAATACGAATCGATATACTGAATTGAACTTATTATTGATCAATCAAAGACATTATCACTCATCGCCACTAAAACTCGAAAAATATGAAAGGTTTCAAATTCAACCTCTTTTATTACATTGAAACATAGACATGTTTTCGATTCAGCCAGATTATGTTGAAGACCTTATAAAAAAACATTTATTTAAGAGTTTTATTTATTTTTTCTCAGTTAAACTGCTTTCGAATATGAAATGTGCAAGGGGCCAACATCAATTGACGGCGTTGTATCGTTATGATTCACAAGAAATGATCAGGCATAAACACACAAAACGAGTTGTAGTGGTCCCTATGACAGAAGGATAAATGAATTATAGGTCTCCATGATGATCCTTCTTCAACTAAGTGTGGCGAAATCAGTTACAATATATCCCATGTCATATATTCTGATATTTGCAAAATTCTATGATTCTTTCACGCTATCCACATAATGCTCTTTTGGCAAACGCTCCATACAAACGTTGGTTAATTAAATTTATCTCGATTATGCGAGCACTATGAACACTCCAAAGCAACCCTGTGTTTGAAAATCGATCTATCGAACTGATTTCTCGCAAGGAATTCCTATGCACTGAAAAATTTATCCAGTTGATTCCAAGTATTCGTTACAAGCATTGTTGATTAAAGTTCACAATCCGTTTTAAGTGACAGCGAGAGATAACCTAAGTTTCAAATGAATGTAATAATTTTATACCAGGATATTTGAGTTTCGAAATTACACGCTGTCTTCATAGTCGCCGCTGAAAATTAATGAACGCATCTCGGTTATTTGGATTCTTCTGGAAAATTCAATTGATCTCGATCCGTTGCAATCAAAATACAAAGCCATCAATTACGCTGGTTGATTCTATTAAATTCATTTTCAAATTAAGAAAGACTTGATGCAGGTCCATTCACTGCTCCACGCTTTGACTCTCGTTGTTTTACAGGAAATATTACCTTAGTGGTAAGCTGGCCTGTTTGAAAACATTAAGGAGGAAAAGTCCTTAGCATTATGCTGAACAATAACTTTTATAAGACTTTATCAATTACACACACAAGGAAATACTTTTTACTCACGATGAATGGCTTTAAATTAAATAAAGCTACAATCAGTGCATCACACAAATCGTCAAGAACATATTTTTTCAAGTATTTTGTAATGTGAAATGTAGACGTTTTGTGACATTTCTCTCTACTCTTTGCTGTCTTAGCTTATATACCATCTAAACCTGGTAACCGTCCATTATTCATTATATATGATCATTTTAATATTAACAGTTCCTTTATAACGAAACATCCGATAGTCATTAAACCAGCAGGAAATAATTCTCTTAGTTGAAATTTATAAATACTTTCTCTGAAAACAATCTTTCAGGAAAGTAGATTTCTCAAGTCCAGTAGCTGTTATCACTCTTTTCAATATTGATGAGGATCTCCTTCCTAAACAATTTGTATAAAATAGAATGGAGAGTGAACATCTTGATTCTGTTATTATTTTCTCTTCGCTTTCCATATGAGACCTATTTTAGCTGCTGCTGCTGCTGATGAAAGCCCTGAACTGATGTCGATTCTTTTATTTGGTACATTTTGTTTTATGATTCTGTAGCGCCAGCTTCCATGTAAAAAAAAAGTCCAATGTATCAAGCTTCTTTGACCGACATCAAATTTTCGTACGAAAACAGTGGACAGGGACGGATGTTCGATAGATATATGGTTATACTCCTCGGAACAAACGCTAATCGTAAATTTTAAATAGTTAACATTTAGAATTTCGTTACTCCTTAGCTTCATTTAAATGTAGATTTAGTTAAAATATATGTCTTTTTTTTCAGTATCACTCTTTAATATCACTATAGATACATATATAGATACTAACCTATAGATATGTGTACATACACACATGATTTTAATATAATTCCACTATCGGTACAGCAAAATATAATTTATTTATATATATATTTCTAGAAGAGTGATCAATGATTGTAATAGAGCGTTTATATATGAATATTTTGTTAAAAAATCTAATATATTAATATAGACACACTGAGGGCGATTATTTACTCTTTTTATAATTACGTTTATTTGAGATTTGTATGGCCTTTCAATTCTTCATCGGTTATTTAAAGCTAAAATAATATTTCTGATTGCAGGACGTTGCTTACAGTATATGGTGCACCTTTCAAAAACGAACAGCCTGAATGTGAGCGCCTTTTATAGTGTAATTAGTTGCGCATATTCAGACACACTTTCTAGGAATCCCCTCCAGGGCATGGAAGATAATCAAGTTTAATGAATGTCCAGGCCAAATATCAATACAAGACTGTGTTTTGCTCACTTTACAGTACATGTTGGAATTCAGAGATTTCCTTCTCTTAACCTTGTTGCCATCAAACACAACCGCTCAACCTGTCCTATTATTTATTTAACTCATTCCTGGAGGAAGGTGAATATATATATATATATATATATATATATATATATATATATATATATATATATATATATATATATATATATATATATATATGTATATATAGCTGACCACTCGTATTCAAGGATAACCATCTGCTATGTCGTCTAGCCAGTCCCTATTGCAGACACTCGCTCAGGCACATTTGTGTTTACTCAAGACATACAAAACCCATCTGTGGTTTATAGTGAAACTATGCTGAGCCGACATTCGTTATTTCTTGGAGAGTGCGTGTTATATAGCGTGATCAATTATTTGAACAAGGCTAAAGTGATCGAACTCACTATTCAGTAATAACTGCTTCAGCGAGACAAGCTTGATAAACATTCTACCACGCTGAAGTACCCCCACTGATCTAAATCTATCTATCTATCTATCTATCTATCTATCTATCTATCTATATATATATATATATATATATATATATATATATATATATATATATGTATGTATATATATGTATATATTAATGTTATTCGTTATATGGAGACAAATATTTAAATAAATGCTCTGTTTATACGAAACAATATTAACAACATTTCAAAATTTTATATCCTACACGGAACATAGAGCCTGACGTGCTATAGCAGTTTAGCTACGAAGGAACGTCTGGTTGGCAAGGTCGATTTTAATCTTTTAAACTACAAACTTCCCATTATTTCCTTCGAACGTCCATAACTGCTCGAAGTATCATAACGTCAAAACATTATATCACGGACTACGAAATAGTCTAAGTCAGATAATTATTTTAATATATTTTATTGTTATCTGTTATTTATATATACACACATAGTTATTATAAACTGAGCATTTACTTGAATATTTATGTATATATATAAATAACGTATAACAATAAATTATTTCAAAATAATTGTCGGGCTTAGTCCATTTTGTAGTATATATATATATATATATATATATATATATATATATATATATATATATATATATATATATATATATATATATGATGGAATCTCCTGTCGTATTCGACGTATGAGAGTCAAGCGGTTCAGTTTCTTAGGAACCGATAGCCAGACACCAGCACATATGATTTGATTATAATGTTATAGTAGTAGAGATTTTGTGCACAGCCAACCACACTTTTTCAAGAGCCGAATGCAGAGAACTGGTGCACCGTGTGCTACAAAGGTCCCCGACCACCCCTCCTAATGTTTTGAATTCAGACTTTCCTTCTCCTAGCCATTCAAGGCTACAGAAACCAGCCTATCCTACTATTTACCCACAACTGGGGGAGAAGAACAGGATTCATTCCTTTCACAAGATACGTATCCTCTTCTTTTTGTGATATATGCTAGTTATTTAAAAAAAAGGTCTGAAATTGATTTAATTTCCAAAATAAAACCAAAAATAAAAGCATTAGATTGTTTTTGAAGGTTTTCTTGTCAGGATGATGGCTCTCATATAACTTTGTCCCTAATTAATTCCTAGTCCAATATCCCTTATATTCAACATAAGTAAAAGTACACAGGACTCCAAGTCATTCTGTGATCTCACACGTACACACAATCATATACATTTCTACACTTAATATTTGTGCATCTGTTCATTAATCACTGTTAGTTGTTAGTTGACTGTTTTGTTATCTAAATCTAGTTAATATCACTTAAAATTATTTGACTAATTAATTATTTAATTATTCCGAATGTGACTGACATGGAATTTCTTTGAACTTTATTCATGCGCTGTTACCTTTTATCAAATGCCGATCACTGTGAAAATTTGAAAGCAATCCCGAATTCACAAAACATTGTCTATTATTCTAATTAATTTTTGGCACAACATTTAACCAGGAACCCTCTACAAACTGAGTCCAAATTAGCGCCATCGATACGTAGCCAACGTAAACTAGATTCCCACCTCACTAAAAGATCCCCTATTCCTGGTGGATGAATATAAATTAAGCATAGGCCCAACCATAATGTGTATATAACCTCAGGCAAAAAACACCAGCTTTGTTGCGTACGCCTGAACAATAGTTACCTGTAGACATATAAAACTAATTGTTCATCTGCCTCCTCTGTAGTTATGTTAGGGTTGCTGTAACGTAGATCATGTTCCTTCGCTGCTTGATCTAATTTGTTTAATGACGGTGAATACTTTAACCTTTTTTAAGTCTTTTCCTGGATCGAGGAACGTGTAGCCTGGGACGGTGAACTCGATTAGCTATCGTTTTGCGCCTCTTTTGTCCCTTTTCCATGAAGATGCCATCTACTTCCGGTTTTAACTATTACGTCATTTGTTTATTAAAGTACGAATTATCTCTTTTTGTATAATTTTATATTTAAATGAAAGACAGGCATATTAAAACTAGTATGAGTACTATTTCTTTTCTGTCATATACATTCATCTAATTACCTAAACATTAAATACAATATTAGTTTAGGTACCTCTTCTGAAATGACTCAAGTATATAATCGATCAAAATTTGCGTATGCACTTAAGTATAATTCCGAGTACTTATATTCGATATAAAATAACACCAAAAAGGCTATGCCGTTAAATTAACGAAGCAAGTTTAAATTTCCTTCAGTGTAATATTAAATACTAAATAACATTATAACAGAATCGCAAAGGGCCGGTGAAATTCTATAACTCATTATATCACTTGATTATTCTGCAATACAAAACTTCAGTCGCAATCCTATGAGACGCTTTGTAAATATTTCCCTCATATCGGGTTGAGACAAGAAGTGAGAATTAAACTCAAGATTTAATAGTACAAGACAAACATTGAAAACTGATTGAGAGAATATTGGAATCGATTTCACTTCCCTAAAGAATTCATCAACACTGGGAATTTGCCAAACTTCACACTAGCAAGGAAGCATTATAAAGTAGGAAAATATCACACTAACAATTTCTTGAACACTTTAGTAAACGGGGCTAACATTCTGGCAGATTTATCCGGTTAAAATAATATTAGAGAAATATTTTAATAACAATAACAACACTATTATTCAAACAATAAAAGAGTAATTTCATTATTATTAGAGGCTTTTGAGAAAAGAGATTAATCGATATTAAATGAAAATCAAAAGTCATTCTTCAATTCAGTAAATGGATTAAATACTAATTTGCAATTGCATTTTTCGCACGGGTAAAGATTACCATCTGTCAGTGTTTGCACACTGGCATGAGCAAGTCTGCAAAATATGCATTTTTCTTTTTCCATTCTGCAGTAAGTGAACTTGTTCAAATGTTATTAAAATTCTTACATTGTGGAAAAATATTGTACTACAATTAATGTAGGATATTTGTAGAGCAGGAAATGTCTAATACGAGTACCAGTTAAAATAATATCAATATATTTTAAATTCATCAATGAAAGATTTAGAATTTTCTAACTTGGAGTAGACTGTCACCATTTGGGTGTCAATGTTGGGGATTATGTCCCATTATTGTCAAGCAAACTGCATACACTGATCCAGCGTTTATGTTTTAAAGGAGCTCATAGCACCCCTTTTCATCTATACATGGTTTGGAATAACTGTCTTCACATGTGAAATGATTTCACCCGAGACGCAAGGTGTTAATGTGAGTGAAAGATAATGCGAAGAATTTACTGAGGAGAAAAGACAATAAAAGAACCGTTTTCAGTAAAATCGAAGATTGCGTTAATGCCACTAAGACGGAAGGTGTTACTATGAGTGAAAGATAATGCGAAGAATTTAGTGAGGTGAAAGTACAATAAAAGAAAAAAAATCAGGAAGATAGAAGATGGCGATTGGCATTGCATTTAAATATTTGAAGAAACAGGAACAGATTTCCGCAAGTGAGAAGTGCATAAAATATATAATATAGAAGTATAGAAAATCTCCCTGTATCCATCTAAATCAACAGTAAGAAGATGAAACGTAATTGCCAGTCTAGTAGGATGCTTAAATTTATGTAGACGACGCACCAATGATGAAAGCACATCGAAAAAAATTGGCATGAAAATATTTTTAGAAAAGACAGAGAGAAGCCATGTTATAGTGGCGGGAATTGGACTGAAGTCGAGATGCCAGATCAGGATCGATTACATTGCATACCCTTGTTTGATTTATTCCATAACCACAAGATATAAAATAAGTTCAGATATGGCAGTAATATTCAATGCATAGACGAATGGTAGATTTATAAATGTTCAAGATGGATGCTGACGAGAAGAACGGTCTGTTATGACATGATGCATTCGAACTAGCAATTGTTTCAATATAATGACTGGACTTCACATCAGTGTGAAATATATGCTCAAGAAGGCGTACAGAGTTATTCTCCTGGGGGTTAGCATCTGATATGCTGATAGAAGGCATAAAATATTCTCTAATTAAATGATAGCAGCTTTGTTTTGGAGTCGTTAAAATTTACAAGCCTTTCCTTGCACAAGTTATTCAAAGATAGGAGGTCATTTTCGAGATGTAATAGTGATTGCTTATTTGATTACTTATTTCTAAGTACTAATGCAGGGGAATTACTTACGATCAGTGTCTTTAGAAATAGTCAATATTATAGGGTCATCTACTACATTAAATCGGTTAATAGATTTCCTTCACGAACCATCTACGTACTTTCTTAATATATATTTGGTTCCAACTTGCAACCTAGAAGGATGGTTAGGAAGTTGGTCAGAATAAATCATTCTGAAAGTCAGTAAACATTAAGGACTAATGTGGAACTGAAATTTTGCTATAGGTCCGATCTGTATTACATAACCAACTTTGCTTTCTTGTAAACATCTATTGCAAGTTAATTCTTTCGTCTCATGAGTTTGATCTTCACATCAAATATTTATTTGCCAGAAGAAATATTTGCCTTCGAAAATAATATCTATAATATAATAAAATCTTCCTTCCAAGAATTTCTTCAAGAAATAAATAAATATCTGATGTTTAACCTTTTGGTCATTTTTTTCTTCTTTTTTTTAAGTAGGTCGAGTTGATAAATTACTAAGCAATGAACATTTTTTCCGAGCAAAATTGTTCAAGTTATTGGCTATTTCACATCGCCACTAATAAAACTAGTCACGCTACAACCTATTGATATAGTTTTATATAAATATGCACAACCGTGTGTCGAAAGATATTGCCCAAAAATACAAAATAAAAATCTGAACATTGAATTATTTCTTCTTAAATCTGATTCTGATGTAAAAAAAGAAGCTTTTTTCGAAAATAAGAAAATTATAATAGAATATTCAGCAACAGCATTTTCATGTGAAATTAACAAAAAACGTTTCATTTAATTATATCTGTAGAATATGAATTACATACATACATACATGCATGCATACATACATACATATATATTATGAAATGGACAAAGTCCGACAAATATTTTAAGACATTTTTATGTTTATACATGCTTTTTCTAGATATGGGAGCCAAAAAATCCTAAAAAATTTCGCTTGAAGATGGAACAGAGCCTACTTTAACTCAAGTTAATTCAAATATTATTTTGAAGTTTTCGGCTCTTGTTTTGAAACATGAGACCTCTTATGTAGCGTGTTGGAATCATATTTTTAAATAAATAATTATATATATATATATATATATATATATATATATATATGTGTGTGTGTGTGTGTTAATAATAATAAATATACATTTACCTCATCGATAGCATGATAAGTTATGGTATATAACTTTAGCTGCAATGTAAAAACTAATGTCGGTAGAATTTTTCTTAATTACTAGATAAACATTTTTAAAACTTTCAAAATTAGGGAATATTTTTATCAAAAATAACATGACGATCTGCTACAACTGCTTAAGAAATATCCAAAAAACCATATCCCATCGTAACAATATCTTATTGAGTAAGTATATAACTAGCAAAATGAAGAATTATAAGGAAGCAAGAGGAGATAATAAAAAAAGTAATTACCGAAAAAATATGACCGGTCTCCTAAACAGTCAATGTTTGACAAAGAATATTGTATATAAGGCAAACATAAAATCTGCTATGGAAAATAAATGTGACATAGGTTCAACTGAAACGTTTGGGAAAAAAATGTTGTTATAATTTAAAAGCTAAATCTAAGTAAAGGATAAATAATAATAATAAAAAAAAACACTGATCGCTCTCTCTCTCTCTCTCTCTTTCTCTCTTTCAATAACACTGTCAGTAAAATTAAATTTCCCCATCATTACGTAGGAAATAATAACAAGAACTTAATCTGATGATGGTAAACGCGAACTATTAAACCCCTGCCTTGTAGAAAATTAACTATTTAAAAAAATTAAATAACCCTGTTTGTTAAGAATACACTTCAACAGGTGCACAGGATCGCCTTATCAGTGATGTCATGATTCGTGTTATAACAAGTTTCGGGTCTTTCAATATAATACTTGTTCACCCAAGAGACGCTACTGAAAGAATATCTATTCCGGCAGGCGATCCTGGAGCAAATTACCATCAAGCACACAACAACGGACATATAAATAATTGTCTCTGCTGATCTTGAAATAGCAAGCGACAAATCAGAAACGCCCTACGTCACTTCCTCCTCAACCAAGTCGAGACAACAAGAGAACAAATTTAAAACTGGTCTTTTCCCTCTTAGGGCCAACACGCAGAAAGATCCACACTCACAACGAACTCTGCTTGACATAACAATAAAGTAATTCCTAGTTGTCGCCAGAAAATTTTTTATCTCCTATGAAACGATACTTCACTAAAAAAAAAAAAAAAGAAAAAATCATACACATTCGTTCGGAATTATGATCAGAAATTTTTCTTTTCTTTTCCGGCTGCTTTTTTTCGTATTTCTTTTTCTTTTATTTTCCCTCCCTTTTCCTCTTTCGGTTCCTTTTCTTTTCCTTCCTTTTCCCCTCTTTTAATGCATTAAACAAGAGAAATGAATTAATGGACACATGAGAACGTACAAATATTTATTGAAATATACTGAAATAATTGATTTCATGTTTATATATTCACTGTTTTGTTTATTAACTCATTTATTGATTTTTTCATTTCAGATATTTTTATGTATAATTGTATAATCAATAGCTCGATTTTGTAATGTTCTAATTAACTGTATGTAAGTTTAAGTTTTTAATAATATAAAAAATATATTAAGTACAAATATAATATATAATATGTATTTTTTACATTTTGCCTTTTCTATTGTATACGAAGGATGTGTATATTTATATGTATGTATCTCTCATAACCTAGATATGCCATGGTATTCGTGTATACATTTGTATCATTTTTATAATTACTTAGAATTACATATTGGTATTTTAATAAGTAGATGGAGGTATATAAATAGTAGGTAACTCCATTTTATCGCTAAAAAAAGAGTATAGAATGATGAAAAAGACGCCATACTTGAAAACAAAATTTTATCGTCTAAATGTTTGTTATTATGAAGAGGAAAGGCCAAATATTTTTTTAATTATTTAAAAACATTTCCCCTTCTTTTTAGAGATTCTAAATTTTGGTTAAATACCTTGTTTTTCTTTGTATCAGCGGAACTAGTAAAATACCATATACAATTTTTAGCACGTATTTTTTTGAATGATATACATTAATTATGAAAAACTTTCAAAAATAAAGATATTTGTCAGATGTTAATGATAATTTCAGAAACTATTCAGAGATGATGGAAATTATTATAAATATGTTTTTTTTTTATTAAATTCATGACAGAAATTTGTTTTTTTTTATATTAACTAATTTCATGAAAACTCTAGAAATTCGGTCGAATCCAGTTCAGTGATTACAATACTTAAAAGCACAAGACTTTGAGGAAGGCAAATCATGTTTTTGTTATTTTCTTTTTTAATTAGACCCCACTACCTGAAAATCAGCTCTGAATTGTAACATATAGACTCATAAAACAAAGATATTATTTAATTTAAAATGTTTTTTTTCTTTTTGCTTTTAGTTGCCTTTATGAATATGGACACTATTTTCTGAAAGCAAAAAAAAAGTTTTTTCGATGAAAAATGAAATTTAATACAATTATTTGTTATTTCTTTAATTATAATTGATTTTTATATTTAATTTGTTAAAATATTATAAAATTAGTTAAAAGCCACATCGGCTTTCGTATGTAACTTTATGAGATAGATCTTTTTTTAGCACCTTGTAAATTGTATCGTTTTGACTAATCAGAAGATCCGCAGTAATTAAGAAATGTAATTTTATGTTTATAATCGGGCTGTAATTATAAAGTACGGAAGACCAACCAGAATACAATTAAGTTGCGTTAAGCATTTTCCTCCGCTGATAAGGCCTTTACTTGTGCAACAAATGTGTGGAGAAGTTAATTTGATTTTTCATTTTCAACTTAGAAGGGTACCTACAAGTGTCATTATCATCTTAGGAGATTTATATGATCTTATTTTTATATTAATCTCAGTTATGACATTTTTACATGAATGAAATAACAAAATTAACAATAAAATGAATGGAAATACAAATAACACAGTAAAATATAGTAATTGAACATAAAATTATAATATTTTCTGTATACTCCTGATAAAATTACATAAGAAAGTTACCTTTAAATTAATTAGATACTTTTCTTATGAAATTTAATCTCATTCTTAACAGTCTTATTTTAATTTCTTTATAATAAATATATCAATAAAACATCGTAAACGTAAAGGTGAAAGCTAAGTAAAAAAAAAAAATTAAAGCGATGAAAGTTTTCCTGAAAAAACGTGGTCAATAAATTGTTCACTTAAAACTAAATAATTTCACTTTTCTCCTCCCGTAGAACAAATTACCCTCACGTAATCAGTCAATACGTCATTCAACGCCTGTCAAGTGACGCGAAAGATTATGACCTGCTTTGTTTTATTTTCGAACATATTTCAGCAAAGAAGCTAAGTTAAGCTTGGTTAAAAATATTTTAAATAACATTATAATTTCTGATTTTCTTAAAAGAAGATTTGATTTTTGATTTTTAAAAGAATTTCAAACTGGGATTTTCTTTTTTTTTTATAAAATAGAATAAAAGAGTTGCCATGATCGATTATCTCTAAATTTTGTTGACTCAAAACAAAACAAGATATTTAACGAAAATTTCAGACGTGCTAGGTACGATTAAAAAATGTAAAAAAATTTCCCAAAAAAGCTTTGAACTTTCCTCTTAATAATAACATGAACATTTAGACGATAAAATTTTGTTTTCGTCAAGTTTGGCGTCTTTTTCATCATGTCATGGTATTTCATAGCGATCACATGGAGTTACCTAATAAATAGTGGAGATGCGTTTTTGTACATATGTTTATACGTGTATATATTATTTGATATTTTTTTTATTTTTTGAAATTTATTTTTATTCATTTACACATTATTCTCTCTCTCACTTTCTCTCTCTCGCTCTCTCTCTCTCTCTCTCTATATATATATATATATATATATATATATATATATATATATATATATATTATTGTATTATTATTATTATTATTAGATTTATCATTTTTAAACCCACTCCGTAAATAATATGAACTGTAAAACTATCAATATACACACACACACACACACGCATATATATATATATATATATATATATATATATATATATATATATATATATATATATATATATATATATTTCAACATTTAAAATTATGTAACGATCAGTTATCAGTCAGCACCTGGATACTGAGTTGGGTACGAAACTCAGAGTTGTGCCACAGGTGAGGAAAACGTATATTTATGATTAATATATTATTTATATCTCTGTTTTTCTACACCAAGTGCAAGTGTGAAAGACTTTGGCTCATAAAACCAGCCACCGTTCTGCATTTCTTGTTATATATGTGGCATATCAAATATTATCCGGGTGTTGTAAGTTTACTTTGATCATCATCACTTCCCATGTACCTTTTCATGTGCCTTCTCAGGCCCGAGTTGGACTTGCATACCTTACTGCAGGTCGGGCATTCAAAGCATGCCATTACGAAATTGTCGTATACAATAGACTATTGGTTTTGGTGTGATTTCTGTTGACTGAGCAGACACGCCCTTGACAGACATATCCGATTGCATTGGGCACATGGCCAGGTTGGCACCACATGGCAATTCAGGGATCCCTTACTAACACCTCTCTTCATTTGTGCATCTTTTGTGATGCCTCATGGAAGATCTTGACGACATCAGCAATACCCGCTCTCCAAGAAACCTGGTCCCCCGCTAGAGTCTCCCACTTATCCAGACTAATATTGCACTTGTATAATGACACTTTAGGACAATATTTGTAACAAAGTTTCGGCTTGTGCTGCAGTCTTTTTCCCATTTCCAATCATATATATATATATATATATATATATATATATATATATATATATATATATATATATGTATTTACTATATCTGGCAAATTGTGGCTAATAAGAGAATGAAAAAAACGACAACCGTACCCTTTCTGTTGCCTTGAAATATTCCACATTGGAATAGCCGTGGTTTGAAAGGCGATATGTTGTATCGATTTCGTCGTAAATTTATAATGGAAGATTCGGCCATTAGTTTATTTTCTATGCTCTTTCGCCACAGGGAATAATTACGCTTTTAATTCCGACTGCATTCTTTATGACGAAATAATTGGCAGACTTTGTTACGCTGAGCGACTAAATTCACTCTGCTGTTTCGTAAATTATTTGCCTTGAATAAGACCATGTGAATGACGAAACATATCAAGTAGAAGTTTTCCATCTCTCCGCGCGTTCTCTCTGTCTATGTCTGTCTGTTTATCTCTTTCTCTCACCTCTCCCCCCTCTCTCTTTCTATCTATCTATCTATCTATCTATCTATCTATCTATCTATCTATCTATCTATATATATATATATATATATATATATATATATATATATATATATATATGATAAAGTTCATTCGTAATCCGTATGGAAAATTTCGAGAGCTCAATGTAGTAAACAAAGCAAGTAATAATTAATTAATAAATAAATAGGAGACTTCAGAAAGTCATCGTAATATCTTATTTTTCGCGAAACTGATAAAATTCGGTTTTTCTTTGTCAGATCTTGCGGTTTCTAAACAATGAATGGATTAAAAAATTCTTCCAGGCATTAACCGAAAAACGAAATGAAAAACAAGATTAGCGGAAGTTATATTTCGATTACTCCCTTCGTCTCTTTGGTTCTTCGCTTCTCCCTCTTTCTTTATTCCTTTCTCTTGTCCAGTGAATGAGAGGTCAACGCTGCAACCATCGTATTTTCTAGAGACATATACCTCCCTCCTCCCCGCCCTACTCTGTCTTAATACACAACTGTCTTAATACACAACATCCGCTAATCATGTTTTTCATTTCGTTTTTCGGTGGAATGCTGGAAGAATTTTTAATCTGTTCATTGGGTTGAAACCGCAATGTCTGACGAAGCGAAAGCGTATTTTATTGGTCTCGCGAAATATAAAATATTACCATGGCATTCTGAAGTTGCCGATTTGTTAATTAATAATTGCACACACACACACACACTCACACACACACACACACACACACACACACACACACACACACACACATATATATATATATATATATATATATATATATATATATATATATATATATATATATAACAGTTATTGATCAGAGTTGAATTAGACAAGCAATCAGTCGTATTAAATATTTGTCGATACACATTAAAAGACAAAAGATATTCGATTAAGTTAAAATAAGTAATTTTGCGAGTAATCAGATTCAGTTAATGAATAACGCTTCAAGAAACACTCCAAGTTGTTTGTATTGAAAGACATCAAATATAGAAAACCGAGTTTTTGACGCTATGAAATCTCTAGCGATTGCTGTTTTCTATTTCTATATTCGAAATTATTGGCATTTTTATAATTAGTTTTAGCGGTGACGATTTCCAGAAGAACGGAAAAGCCCGAATATCTACAGCAAAGATGAAAGCTTTTTAAGACGCCAAGGCAATCGGTGCCAAATTGACATAGTGTGATGATGATAGAAATGGAAGTAGGAGAGTGCAAGTCCGCGGACAGCATCGGATGACACAACACTTAGCGCTCCCCCCAAACAGAGTGCAAATCGACAATCGGTCAACCCTTAAAAATGTTTTTTTTTTTTTTTCCGGTTGGGTATTTCCTAAATGAAGATTAATTTAAGGTCGCGCTATGCGCGGGAGGAATCATGTCAATGCGTGCAGTAGAGTAAAAGAAAACATTTGACCTCAAATTCTGGAATGCGTACAGGGCCATTGAAATTCGGCTTTTTTATCCCTGCTACCAGCTCTGACTTTGAGCCACAAATGACATATTCGACTTTGTCAACACTTTTGCTTTAACCGTCGCATCTTACCAAAATAAGCACATCCTTTATTCGCGTCTTTACTGAAAAAAAAAAAAACCGCATACGTGCTGAGTGAAAATGGTTCCGCCCTCAGTAGTTCATTTTCCAATTCTTTAAAACTTTTCCCCTAGTCAAGGCCGCATCCCAGACCTGATGAGAAGTTTTTTGCGCTAAAACAGCAGGGCTTCCTCCCAATCCATTTCACTGCTAATGCCGGCAATCGGTTAGCGGCTGTTCGTTGTCGCAGAAATCAAACGAGCAAACACTTCATTGCAGCTCCTTGCATTTTCATCGGCGGCATCACGTGCGTTAGAGGCTAGCTGCATATGAATCCGGCAGATTGATCCTGTTTACAGCCTGCCAAATCATTCGGGCTTGGGTGAATGCGTGCCAGCATCTTCCATTTTGCGCTAGCTCATTCATTTGTCTAAGTCATGGCCATTGTCCAGGCTACACCAATCAATGACATGTCACGCTCCCTTTAAATACCTTCAGCACGGCTACATCCGCACTCACGTCTTGATTTGATCGCCATTAACGCATCTGTCCTTGGATTAATTGACAGCTTCCTGCTACCGCAAGTTACCTATTTGCTTAAACGTTTGCATTACCCATTTTATCTCCGTGTGCTGCCTTTACTGCGCAGCCCAGTCCATCTTAGCGTTCCATACCTATTTCTACCTTTTCGTAGTTCAGTTCTGCTATTAAACAGTTAACTGCTGTCGCAAGTTACTTCTCTTCTGCCTTTACTACACCGCCCAGTATACCTTAATGTTACACAACTTTTTAACATTCAATGATTCAACGTTTTGGTTGCGTAACCTCTTCCTACAGCGACGTTTTCGTGATCCCAGAAAGCACGGCCCATAGGTAGGAGAAGCATTTTCCATACCGCTCCACTGCAGTTTTAGTTTTCGTATACAACGAGGTTGCACCGCTTCAGCTTCGGCATCAACTTCTATTCGCATTCTTACACAGCATTTGTACAACCCTTCAAATGGCTCCTATACGACGAACATTCGCACGTCAGCAACTGAAGACCCCTAATACCGTTAACGTTACGACCTTTCACGTGTAACCCAAAATGGTACGCAATTTTCTTCCATTGGAAGGAAAAATGGAATGGTGTTTGCTGAGGATTGGCCGAGGACTCATGTGCAGACCACGTTATCAGCTTTTTGTGAGGGTGAATAAAGGAACACATCACACGCCTGCGGACTCGAGAGCAGGCTATGTAAAGTCGGCCGTATGAGAAGCACTGCTTCTCTAAGTGCACATCAGTGACAGACAGTGTTTATTCTTGGGCCTTATTAATTGTCATAGCAAAACAGGGTGCGAATGGGAATGGGGATCTTCTGAAAGTGAAGGGTACATCGGCATCTGATGGATACAAATGCATTCTTGGGATAAGCACTTGCTCCCCTTTACCGCATTACTGTGAAACACTGAACTCATCGCCAACTAATGTATAGTTACAAGCATCAATTGTCTCTCCTCACATCACCATACGATATGTACAGAAATGAATGGCTCCGACCAGATTACGAGACCTTTCAAAAATGCGTGGGAGACCCCTTCGTGCTGCAAAAAATCGATAAAAAGCTGCGGTTCGACCCTGCCATCAGCTGTCCGTTTTTGACTTCTTTTCACGCCCAGGTTGCAATTAACGTCAAATGCCGATTCAACTTCCAACATTTACGGCGTCAATTCGTAACGGAGACAGATTTTCAATTTGGACTCAGTCTTTCAAAAAATTGGTAAATCGGCTGGGACTCCGGTATTTGGGCGGATTACATTCTAAAATTTCGGGCGTTCTTTACAATTCAACCAGAAATTCCTACGCGGCCCAGTTAGAGGTGCCTTACGTAGAATACCGTGTGACCCCGTCGTGACTCAAAAATCGATACAAACGTCCATGTTGACGATGCCCTCAGCAGTCCATTTCCCACTTCTTTAAACTTTGTTCTTTCTCTCAGGCCGCATCCCAGATCCGATTTTTCAATTTACGTCATTGTGTCATGCCGGAGCCCGTTTTTTTATTTAGGACTCAAACTTTGTAAAAAAACCGATTAACTCACAGGTGATATGGATTTTGGGGGTTTTAAGTTGAATGTCTCGCCTGCACTACGCGGCCCAGTACATCTAAGTTTTTCACCTCATTTTGGACTCTGTGCAATTGACTTCGCGTTGTTAAACACATTGAGCTCTTTTTATTTGAACTTAAAGTCGGATCAATGTATGGTTTCCAAAGTACCTGGTTAATAAAACAAGGGCAACAACAACCCCGCCCAAGTAGTATGGACCAGTCTCAATATTTCAGGAAACTGGGTTGGGTGTAAAAAAGTATTTGTTGTTAACATTCTTTTTTCATTCTTTTTTTTTCAGTTACGAGTCCTTTTATAAATACGATAGTTTTGTGTTCATTTTGTTTAGTTCTTTTTTCGTAACTGATTTAATGATTAGTATAGAGCTTAGAAAAAATTCGCAGTGTGAGATAGGCAAGAAGTAAGGGATGTAGCAACATCAGCACGGCAAAGAGCACTCCTTTAAAAGCAAGGAAGGGCAAAAATATTTTAAGTCAAGTGATAGCGATTGCTGTATGAGTCATACGACTTTTGAATCAAGCACGGGCAACGCTGGGCCATGCTGCTAGTTCTAAATAAAAACGTGACGTTTTTATTTAGAATTCATATGAAAGCAGAAATCGGGCATTTAAGGAGTTTAAAAATTTGTTTATAAAAGATTCCTCGATAATAAAATCCGATAGTTAAATTCGATAATTAACTTCTTAGGGCATCATTAAACTAAGACGTTAATATAGAGTAAGTAATTTATATTGAATGTGTAATGATGTCTGAATCCACGGCCGTAAATTTACACCGATGACGATATGGCAACACTGATGCTTATACAATGTTGAATATATACAAATAATAGCGATAAAATGAGAAATAGGAAAATCATACGCGATAGGAAAATGAATTAAGGTCGAGATATACTAGACGTCAAGAGACTGTAAATTAAAAACTTAGTGTTCCTATATATGATAAACGATGAAGCTTTAAAGAAAATGGAAACAAAAAGAAGCATTACATTAAGAATAATAAAGATACAATTGACATTTCTAGAATTCATAACGAGTCATGACGGATTGGAAAATCACTCATAGGATATATTAAAGAGAACTGTGACAGAAGAGATGGCCAAGTAATCTTCGTTAAAACCTTTTGGAACAGGATAAAACTACAGACCCTGAGCGTGGAGATGACAAGCGAAGTCTTAATAAGAACTACAAATTATAGGAACTGGTGGAGGACCAAGTTGGCCCATGTCCTTAAGAGACACGAAGGGAGAAGAAATGAAGAAGAAGGAAACATCAAGAAAACCCACACTTCATCATACAGGCACTAACAATATATATATATATATATATATATATATATATATATATATATATATATATATATATATATTAGGTATAGGAATGAGCGTAGATGAAATGGTGCACTGGGAAACAATAGATTATAGAGTCAGTAAGACATTTATTTTGCAATGGAGATTTATTATCAATATTATTATTATTATTATTATTATTATTTGTTTTAGAATTACTATTAATTTTATTTAGGTTTACGTGTTTATTTAATTTTTTATTATTATATTTTTTATAATTTTTTCTAGATTATTAGTACAAATTTAACATAATTTTAACTTATTTCTATTCTGAAAAACCTATATTTTACAATTATATATCAATAACAATTTAAAAAAATTTAAAATTTAAAATTAAATTTTCCAAAGTTCAATCATTAAATAACAAATGCTAAAGAACTGTGGATTCTATACCTGACTAGTTTCTTTTTATTTGGACATACACACACACACACACACACACACACACACACGTACACGTACGTGTGTGTATGTATGTGTGTGTGATTATTTCCATCGAGAAATTCATTATTAGTCTGAAGAAGTCCTTTTTTTCGGATGAAACCCGTAACTTTGAAGTATTTTTTGCGTATACCCATTTGGATATACATATGAAATTATATAAATAGAAACCTTTCGTCTCTAAGTATGATGTCGGAATTACCAAGTATAATTTGATTGTGTTCACTGTTTAATTTACTATTATTACCATTTAAGTTATTATTATAAAGGAACTGAGATTTACGAATAAATTTAAAACAAAGGACAATACTAAGGATACTGCCGGGTCTGGAATTTGTGGATTTCCATCGGAGTGAAACCATAAATTATGACAGCAGGTGACGCCAAAACCCAGAACGCAAGTGGATTTCTTTTAAGGAAATTACAATAAAATTCATATAAGTTATAATGATCCATTCAAGCAGATAGAGGTGAAAGGAGGAAAACGCACTATTGAAAATTCCCCTGCAAATTTCTCAGAATAATAATGGGCCATTCCATTTCCCAGTGAACAAACACACAATAAAACGATATCTCATCATCATCATTATCATCACCCTCATCTTCATCATCATCATCATTATAATATACACATTTCTTTCCAACTCTCAACCAGAGACATAAGGTCAAAATGACTTCATGGCATTTTCAACTTAGCATTTTTTGAAAAAGAAAAGAAAAATCCACTAAGATCACACAAATTTAACATAGACAAATTCTTTCGAAAGGTATGGGCTGTACTTGTGTGTACAACTTTTTTTGTGTTTCTTTAAGGCTTGGGCTAACAGAAATTACTTCAATGAGTCAACTGGAATTTTTTCCAATTAATCTGAGGGCTCCAACTACAAATGGAATTGTTGATGCCCTCATGCAACTTATATATGAAATTTCTATTTCAGAAATCCTTTTATTTTAGTAGTTTTTGGAAGAGCTTCAAAGACACATTACAGTCTGCAGGGAGTGTCCTGTCAATAAGAAGGCACATTCTGTTTTGGGTGTCTCTGATCACGATGTCTGGGCGATTAGCTGTGATTATTCTATATTTGTGCATATTAAAATCACATTAAATTGTTATAGATCATATGCCTGTAACCGGGTATTGGTAGACTGCCTTAACCGGTTAGTTCAATCCAGCGACAGGACCCAAACAGTTTCCTTGAGAGCTAGAACCTCCAACTATTTAAATGTAATGTCAATCGACATCTCCAGTTACCTTGATCTATCCACTATCCTTCTCCTCATACTTCTATCACTCATATCTGCTCTCGCTTCAACTGAAATTTATAAAACAGGATCTTTTCATTCATAAACAGTTCGGGGTTTTTGTATATTATTTGAATTGTTTGCGAAGATGGATTTCTCGCCATTTAAATCATTAACCTTTGTATTTGTTTTATGTATGAATAATTCATGAATTTGTAAATTAATTGCACCTTTATTGAAATATATATCCTAAGGAGCCAGTTAAAAACTACCTAGGTTTCACCACATAGAATCGTCAGGATGAACTGGCCAGTTCACTCTTATGATCCCTTGCGGTGAAACCTACGTAGGTAGTACCTGAACAGTGAGGATTTTTTTTTTATTTTACTTTTGCTGTACTTAGTGTATTGAACACTCTTCGTTTGAACTTATTGTCTCGCTGTTTGTTTTTTTTTGTTTTTTTTTTTTTTCGTACCAGTGACTTAAGGTATTGGACGATTTCTTTTGCCCTGTTCAGAGGTTTCTGGTGATTTCTTTTTTTCCTATTTTTCTTCGGATGCCAATTTATCTGGAAATTGTGCCATTCAACTTTTTTCACCCACCGAGTTTTATTAGATTCACACACACACACACACACACACATATATATAATTATGCTACAAACGGATAATGTTGAGAATACATTACCCATTTTTGTGCTTACATAAAGAAGGCTGTCTGATTTTAATAAATCTCATGCACTTCGTAAAGAAGATCAGTACAGAAAATGTATGTTCAAGACGAGTGTTTCGATGTACATTGCTGACTATGCTCAGAGATTGCAGATCGGAATGTATAAGAGCATTTATTCAAATTTTGAAATCGTCTTTTCTAATGAATACTGGCACATGCTGTTCAAAATGTTACTCAATTTTAAATTTAACAATAATCCACATTTTAAACCTGCATGAAAAAAAAGAAAAACTTTAAATGATTTCAATTTTTCTACACTTTTTTCTTTGATTTCTTAGAACGGGAAAGTAGTGATTTTCCAAGCCTGGCTTAGATGTGGCACAAGGACGAAAGTATGGGGCACTTAGTGAGTCTCGAACTCACTCTGTTCTCACGTAATTGTTCTAGCGATACAATCTTGCTAACTATTAAACCGCCTCGGGGTGCCCAACGAGAAACATTCTATGTCACATATTTGATTCATTACGTTTAATACTGAGGGGAAAGATCGCGTTGCGCAAACCGAATGTAGTATTCTGATTATTGCCAGAAAATATTGGTAGTCCGACAGGAGTCATTAGTGTTTAGAAAAATCCTAAAAACATAAGATATGCAGAAAAGATCGTGCTGACGGCAGTCACAGAAGAAAAACTGTAGGAATTCCTAGAAAATGTAGGAATTGAAAGCATGAAGAATGCTTTAACCATCAATTGTAAGAAGTCAGAATGTATTGCTATCAGAAGACGGATAAGGCCATAAATCGAGATAAAAAATGATTGATGTAGAAATGAAGCAAGTAGAACCATTTACTTATCCAGGAAATCTTTTTACAGAAAAGGAAAAACATGACAGTAAAATTTTAAGTATTGTAATACAAAGGAGCACAGAAATATATTTAAAATGAATCCTCTTATATAACTGTGACGGCAGTATCATTTCATCATCCAGGAAGTGCAAGAAAAATGTAACAGAAATATGATTCTACAGAAGCATAATGAGAAGACAATGGACTGAACATTTGAACAAGAAATTTATAAGGAAATTGGACAAAATACTTAGATTATACTTAGATTCAGAAAGAGACGAAATTTTAGGTCAATTTTATGAGAAAAGAAGGTTTAGAGAATTTCTTATTCACAGAATCTACTGAAAAAAGAGGAATGCAGTAGACAGCGAGGGTCTTACCTAACAACCTTGTTGTCATGGGACCTTACCAATAACTACAGAACGAACTCTTCCTAACACTATGTATACTACGCCTCTCAAGAGAGAGGAACGAATCGAGTCGAGCCGATAGTAGTTCACTCCAAACCAGACTGACAGTCATACTAACACCTTCCAAATCTTGTATTATTATTTCGTGTAATATACCTTCGTTATTTCTACTCTTGTGTTCGTGTTGTCCTTCCTTGGTCCTAACCTGGACCTTAACACTTGTGTACATCGATGGCATAGAAGGGAATGGGAAAGGGAGTAAAAATACAAACATTGCTTAGAGCTGCAAAGGATGGGAAGTTGTTGAGATCAACAATTGCTTACATCATAAAAGAAGAAGATAAATAAAATAAGAAATATGAAAAAAACAAACATATTGATAGAGATATAACACAATGATGCTTGTTGCTGGTTAGAAATCTCTTATCATAGACCAATCTACAAATATGTCGTTCGTAACCTCTACCCGTAAACCAATTAAAGATGTTCTACACAATTGGATATTTCACTGGCGTGGATTTAATCCAAACTGAGCTTACTAAATACATTACTTTGCGTGCATCGAACTACATTTAATAAATAGCAAACAAAGCAAAGTTTCATAAAACGTTTTCATTAATATTTAATGTGGTCTTGCACCAGACAACGTGTAATAACTATATGTAAGCCTTTTCTAATCGAAGTTTCTTATGTGAAGTAGGATGATTTCAGATAAAATTTCCCGATTCTGAAAGGCAGGGATGATTTTGTTTTTAATAATGACTTCAATTTCATGTTTTCTGGTAAAAGAAGATTTTATTTCTCAGAATACGTGACAAAGAAAGGCGATGAAAATGATAAAAAAACAGGATGTTCATACAATAAACCAAATTGACACATCACAATTTGATAATGATAATAATCATCTTATCAGGAAATGAACTTGATTATAATAATGATTATGTGAAATGTAATTGTTTGAGATGGGGTGTCGCCATCTTTCATCCCATTGTTTTCTTGTCTGTGTCGCACACACACAACATAAAAAAGAAAACATTCCAAGCACTGAGTCATATTTCGGCAGCCATCTTAGGTTTATTGTTTTGAAATCACGACGACAGTTCGAATAAAATGTAGGTTACCTTTTTTCCTTCATGCTGGAACATTTAAATATGAATTAATATAAAAAGCACCCTTTGCTTTTCATAGAGAGACGATTGTAATGACAAAAGTACACAGGTGTAAGCTTTAAGAAAGCTTTATTCAACTGAGAGTAAAAGGTTAGCCTATAGTGTCCTTTTCTAATCCCAGTCAACAGAAATAACTCTCCGAAAGAAGAGAGTAACAAAACAAGGGGAGACCACTCAATATCAACGATATTCAAAAAAGCATGATCATTTATATCCTTCGATATGACAGCAAGACTACTGAAGAATTTTTGTGTCGAATGTTGATTGGCGGTTTAAAATTAATTTCAAGTGGGGAATGGTTATTCTGTTAAAAAAAAGTTCTAGTAGATATTAAAAATTATATCACTTTTGAATATTGTGTAAATAGGTAAATTATTGAATTTGTTGAGAACAGTCATCGAGTACAAATGAAAGGTGAGCGAAAATGCCAGCAGGTGTCTGTAATCTTTGAATGAAACCTTCCATTTTGGCTTCATTCATGATCCTCAAGAAATCCTTGATGATGACTCAGTTAGTTGTTTGAAAACATATCGCTGAAATCTGAGCCATGATGTTTGCCGGTATCACCTGTCAATCCACAGACTCTCAACCGTTCTGAAATTTTTGTTAGTTTACCTTACGTTTGTACTCGGTATGTCACTTCATCGCTGGCCTTAGCATCATCATGCAGTGGATAATGGTCATGCTTTCACATTTTACCTATGCACTCATGACAATGTTTTTATTGTATACTTTTTTTTAATTGAAATTTAGCGGCGAATTATATGTAATTCAATTTCAAACTTATTTTAGCAATACTTGTTCTTACGCTGCTATTGTATATTGGTTAAAGAAGATCATTTTTCCAACAAATACTCTTATGTTTATTGTCAATGTTTCTCTTTTCTATAGATAAGTCATCATTACTTGATTCGAGGCCAATGCTTATCATGTAATCTTCTTAGCTTCATCAAATACTTAGTTTATGGTTTTGGTAAATAAGCGCTCGGTTGCACAGAATTGTTGATGTGCCGTAGGATAAATGTGGGCATGTTGTTATCTTTGACTACATACATTGTTTTACTTGCATTTTTTGTTATAAGCCCACTAACTTCTTTTCAAATTGAACGATAGATCAAGAACGTACGCCATTTTTATAAGGTCTATAATTTCCCGTGTGCGTATTGAACGAGACATCATGGAAGTTGACTTATTTTTTTTCCTTCTGTTACCTTTATTCTCAAGCTATAATCTCTGAAAAAATATAGGCCAAAACAGGCAAAAACAATTTTCCATTGCTGTGAATGCATTTGACTCGACCTAAGAGTGTGAAATTCTAAGGGTTTTCTTCTACGTTAAGTGAAATATATTGGCGGACCTCGAAACACGGGGATCTACATAGATAACGGTTTGATTGTATCCCGTAGAAAAACAATAAACTCAAAGTGGTAAAGAGAGCAAGAAAGGATATCCTGATGTTCTTCAGATTCACATATCAGCGGTAAGAGAGAATTATCTTAGTCCAAACATGATGATCAATACCTGCGTTACTATGTCATTAAAATTTCACTTGTCTGCTAATTTCGCTAGAAGTAAGATGATCATATATATATATATATATATATATATATATATATATATATATATATATATATATACATTTTTGGCCCCTTTCAATTTATTAATTTTATTCGGTTGAAATATGGAAAGTGTCACAAAATTATTTCACAAGCTCGTAACTTTTGGATTATACGCTTTTAATTTTATCCAGAGTTTTATAGCCAGAGGGGAAAAGAATTAAATCACGTGACAGACTTTCATTTCAATTTTGTTTCAAATTGCGTATGTTCGTTCGCGTGTGCGCATGTATATTTCAATTCAATTGAAAATATTTGGAAAACTTAAAAAAAAATTACTTATTACCGAATAATTCCCGAAAATACCAATACAATATTTTTAAGGTTAAAAAATTAGTAGTTTATTCGCCGTGAAATTTTTTGAGACATTATTTTAATTCTCGTTACAATTAGACAATTTTTGCGTTCATTCACTTCTCCGCAGTTAATATATATCTTTAATATTACCTAAATTCACTTCGTCGTCAAAGGTATTAGGTTGGTGCAAAAATAATGACGTAGTAATGTCGTTTTCTGACGTTAAAAATACGTCAAAAAACGACATTATTACGTCATTATTTTTGCACCAACCTAATAATAAACTGGTTATTTATATAGTCGTTATCTCTTAGCTTTGAGGTTCAAAGTAACAATAAATAGAAATGAAACAGATTCATGTTTATATGTTACATACTGGATGTGATTTATAATCAAATGTGATCGACAGGAATAAACTGATATTGATATGCGATAAACAGGAATAGAGATGGTAGTCCCCGCAGATTCTAATTTCTCTTGGAGGATATTTAAAAACTATCAAATACAAGAAGATTGAAATGGAACTCTTAAAAATGTGGCGCATAAGTATATCAGTAATTTCAGTTGTATCTGAAGCCCTCGGAGTGATTGAAAAATGTTCCCGTAGACACATTGATAGGATTCCTGGTAGCTCATAACTTAAAGTAATAAAAAAAAAATGTATCACAAGTACAGCTCACAAAATACGAAGAGCTTTATTTATTTAAAATGTGTGTGATCTTAGGTTTTTATTTTTATCTTTTGTAAAAATGATCAGTGGAAAATGTCATGAAGTTATTTCTGACCTTATGTCTCTGTTCGGTACCCGGAAGGAAATGGGGATACAACGAAAATTCAAGGAAATAATAATAATAATGATAATTGATATGGGACCTTACCAATAATAACATAATGGACTATTCCATACACAATAAATACTACGTCTCAACAGGAAGCAGAGGGTTTAGTCCGAAGTCGGGCGACCGGCTGATCGGTTGAACTCTCTGCCTAAGGGCGGGGAGGAACCCGAAGGAGGCTACGTCGAAGGGTGGAGTCTCTTTCGGGGAGGTAGACCGACCGTGAACCCATTTATACGGGTTCAAAGGGCATATTTTTGCCCGAGCCCACGGGGTCGGAAACCCCACGTTAAACGGACCTTGTGCACATGATGCCCTCGTGTGGCGGGGGGTGACTAAATACCGTTCAGTCCGAAGTCGGCTGATCGGCTGATCCGTTGAACTCTCTGCCTTCGGGCGGGGAGGAACCCGAACAAGGCTACACCGAAGGGCGGAGTCTCTTTCGGGGAGGTAAACCGATCCTGAACCCGTTTATACGGGTTCAAAGGGCATATTTTTGGCCGTGCCTACGGGCTCGGAGATCCTACGTTAAACCGGCATTGTGCTACATGATGCCCTCGTGCGTGACTAAATACTGTTCTGCCTGAAGTCGGGCAACCGGCTGATCGGTTGAAATCTCTGTCTAAATACCGTTCAGTCTGAAGTCTGAAGTGAGGTCCGTCAGAAGTCCGTCTGGAGTCTGTCAGTCAGTCAGAGCAAGCGAGTCAGTCAGTCGAGTCAGAGGCAGTCCGAAACAGAGTCGCATTCAGACAATTAATACAAGACATTGGAATAGTGATACTGGTCGAGACTACATTGTTCTCCCTACAAAACCTGATTGTTCGTACTAACACTTTCTACTTCTCTGTATATATTCCTGTTTGTAATATATCTGTGTTATTCAATATCCGTGTTCGAGTTCTTCTTTATTGGTTCTACCTTGGACTATCACCGTGGTACAAGGAACCGGACCATAACAATAATAATAATTAAATTGAAAAAAAAGATCTTGACGTATCAGGAGCAGCCAGTGGAATAATGACCATCAGGTGGGCAGTCACTATTATAGTCGTAAGAACAAACATAAACACACCAACAGAGACAAGCACGCAAGCCACCCACACAAACACAGCTAATTCTGACACGTAAACATACACATGCACTAACTACGAATTCTCACACACGCACATATCAGCACCTTTATACAGATATGTGGTTGTGGGAAACTTCGACATGGTGTAATGGTCAGCAAGCATATTTTGGTTACTAACTTACAACTAAGTATTGATTTCGATCCTGACTAAGTGCTAGAGATCAAAGAATAATAATAGAAACAAATAGATGACATTTACCGACATCAGTGTTACTTATCTGTGAAATTCGAATACAACGTCAGGTGAGTTGAACACATTTGTTTAAAAACAAATATTACTTGGCTTCTTTTCCTGGTGCCTCGTCTGTATGAATTTTAGTGTGAGACTAGATTGGCATCAAGGTCTCATTAGTTTACTGTTGAAATACCTAAATTCAATCGTCCCTTCTACTCAAAAATTTTTTTTCTCACACTTCCTGCCTGTGGAACTCTCTTCTGTTTAATTACTTGTCTGATAACAACAATCTTCAGAAATTTAAATGCAACGTCAGTCGTCATCTATCTTCTTCAATCTCGTTCATATTTTGTCCTTTCCTCAATCCTCCCTGTACTCAGTCTTTTCTTTCATTTTCACACCCTGTAAACCCCTGCGTAATATTGACATATCCGATTTGTTTGGGGTGAAATGATTTTTTAAAAATAGAATTGTTGTATTATTTTTTATACGGCTAAAATGGAATACACATTGTATTCGATCCCGTATCCTAAGTAATAGAGTAAGAATCTAACTCAGTATTTGCTGTCTCGGATCCACTTGCTAGCAAATAGGCTAAAACAAGAGTGAAGCATATTTCATTTTTAAATTTGATTTTTTCCAATTGATTCACGGAGCTGATTAATACGATTGAATAAAATGACATTTTCTTTGTAATACTTTATTTTTTCTTATTAAAAATGTCAGTTTATTATCATTTTCAAATAAGATACGCCAAAATGATTTCGTTGCTTCTACTGACGTGGGCGAGATTAAAAATTACATTTTGCTGATATTTTAAATCCATGCTTTTTAAAGAATTATTGGTATTTATGTGTGGGGTGGGCGTGAATTTATATTTTAAAACTGCTCGTTTATAATTCAGCGGACGTGGGTGTGTTGGTAATTTTCTTATAATTAATGAATTGAAATGTTATTTCTTGTTTGGTGTGCCAGTTTAATATATCGTTTTTCAAGCTTCAGTAAACAGCTTAATAATAAATTATTTAAAAGATTATTTAAAAAAAATAAGTACTCCCGGGTGCCAATGTCAAGGTAGTATTTGATAATTGGGGGAATCGGATTTTTTTTTAAATATGCAGTAAACGAGCCTTTTTAATAAAATGGGTGGTGGGGTAGGAGATCGTTGAAGCTCTCAAAATATGAAAAATTAAAAAACGGGTAGCCTTAATTAGCTCATGGGAAGTTGGAACATTTCATCAAAACGCCCCACCACTGTCCGTCTATAAAGCGTATAAGTGTATGCAGGTAAAAATTTATAGAAGACAAATTCATTTCTCGCCTTTTAATTTCGTATAGTTTGTTTCTTAATAGTCTAGTTTATCTTTAATTTTATATTCGATGCCTTTTATCACTACACAGACTTACTCTACATTCTAAAAGGGAAAATCAAGCCATAAGAAAGGTATCTACTTTTTTTAAATTTACAAAATTTATGTCCGAAACTAATAAAGAGTTACAGACTTATAGCGTTTTTAATTTATTTGTTTGCACGTTATTATTAATAGATACTCATTAATATTCTGAATATTCGAGCAATCTTTAAGATTATATGCCCCCTCCAGCGTAATTTGAACCTCGAGAAAACACATCATCGCATTCGTATGCGAGATCGATAGACACAAGATGTTCGAGATCGAAACGAACCGTCAACTCGACATGTGTCCAGAACGGGTGTACCTGAAGATATTGGTAGAAGGCGTGCGCAGATGTTTCTTCTAAACCGAGGTCCTACCGATGGCAATCGGGTTTATCTTCCCACACCAATCTGAAATGCACGCCATTAAGAGATAGGCAGTTCTTAATCAGACACTAGGTAAGTGAAAACTCGAGGTTGATGAGATAATTCGGCACTGGCGCCCAGAACGAGAAAGAGCGCAACTCGGTCGCCGACAAGCCGAGTCACAAAAACAGTGGGTCCGACCCAACAACCTTCATCGTTTCGCGAAACAATGCTCTCCTAGGATATGACGGGTCACTGAACCGAGGAGTAGCACGCAATTCAGATTGCTTCTGGTGTTAACTACATCCCGCAAATCGAGAATTGGAGTAGACATGGTAAGGCTGGGGAATTCGGCCATAACACTCTAGCTCACAGCGAATTAACGACGCAGCTGAGAAAAACCATCCTCGCGGTAATACACCAATTATGCCATTCCCATCCCGCATAACACGGACGCTAGACACATACGTCTCTGCGTAACTTCGGTTTGTGTTCATGCCACAAGTGGAGAAAAGCAAGCGGTCGATCGGCTTCATAAGGTGCTCGCAAAGAGGGAGTACTGACAACTGGCAAAGGATGAGAGGAATGGTATACACGGCGCGCACCTCCACCATACCATTTATGACAACTACCTTCGGACCAAAGTCCGGACCGCTGATCTTACCTTTGTTGTTTGTACATCCCACCAATTTTTATTCAGGTAAATATCCAGCCACATTCCAGTAATGCGGACGGAACAGTACGTCCAACTGAACGGTCCTGGAAGAGCAACACAATTACAAACACCTAACCGCAAACCAGAAGCCATATTTTGGTTAATCTTCGTCCCCAAGACCTTCTCATACCGTTCACCCGTCAACGTATAACAACTCAATGTCACTGTGACGCCCATATTCGTTGGACATCTATACCTAAACCTGACATTCGTAGCGCTCTCTAGCCGTTCGCTCTAGAGCCTTCTTCGCTAGACCTTTTTCTAGTGAATCTGAAAAGTAAGTGACCGGGTTAAATGTAAATAAATGGCAGAACTGCCCAAGAAACGGAACCGACAAAGTTTGCAATAAACAACAACTAGAAAAAGAAAAGAACATTGCAACAAATAGCATAATACATGGAAACAATGTATGCAAGTCAAATTGACAGTAATACGGCAAAGAAACAGTGATATGGCAAAAAGTTCACAAACTAAGAATTGTCATCTGTCTATCTCAAGGACACATGGCACAGTGGATAAAAGCGTTGGGTAGATCCAGTGCCAGGACCCAAAGTGTGTGAGTTCAATACCGGGTTAAGGCAGTGGAGAATTTGGAGAGGGAATTAATAGGAGATAACTGACATCCATTAAACATGACACGTGGAAATAGAACAGTCTACCCAAGTGAGTAAAATAAAGGGTTCAGTTCTACATTCCAACCACCTAAAGAAGGTCTGAGCGTACAACGGCCGAAATATAGTAATAAATACGGCAACAAAAATGAGGACAATATTCCGAATAATGTAAATAGTGTACATAATACCTCATCTCAGAAATATAGACAGATTCTGAAGGGCCGAAACGTTATAATAAATATAGCGACAAAAATGAGGACAATAGTCCGAATAATGTAAATAGTGTCCATAATACCTCATCTCAGAAATATCGACATATTCTGAAGGGCCGAAACGTTGTAATAAATATAGCGACAACATTGAGGACAATAGTCCGAATAATGTAAATAGTGTATATAATATCTCATCTCAGAAATATAGACAGATTCTGAAACTAGATGATCGCAAGTTGCTAGAATGTCCATTTGTCAAGATTAGAGATTAAACAAAAATATAGAGTGAGTGGCCATGGTTAAATGTAAATAAATGACAGAATTACTCAACAAACGGAACAAACAAAGTTTGCAATAAACAAAGTAAATCAAACAATTAATAATACAAAGCAAGCAAACAATATATGCAAGGCAGATTAAAATTAATAAAGGAAAATAACAATAATATAGAAAATTTCATAAACTAAGAATTGGGGTTTGCACAATAAGAGAATATTCGGTTAAACGAACACAGTGTTCTGACTTCAAGGCAAGACAGATCGGGACTGAACCAAGGACACTGACAAGTGGCCTATCTTATTGAATATGAAGAATTTCCAGGATATATTTGTGTGCTTGTGTGCTGGGGAGGGAAATATATTTTGCAATCATTCCCAATGAAATAGGAACATAATATCCACCAACGCAATCTCAGGCCAGGACGAGATTATCCTTAAGCGCCTTTATCTTTTTACCCATATCAAGAGCGAGATGTTGACTATATCCGGTGGTGAAAAGCTTAATCCTATCCTTAAGCCTCTATCAACAGTTATTTCTAATAAACGCCCCACTAACTCCCACTGAACTAATCTAGTGAGCTGTTGCCGGAAGTCTCTCCTGTCCAGTAGGAACAAGCTGAACCTTTAGTGTTCAACCATTCTAAGCCTAGAGTCTAACGCCAACCGGACAGATGAGCCTGTTGTCCAAATAGTCTTACTAGCGGAACGTGAGACAATCTAGAAAATATAGTTCAATCCTTCTTACTAACATCCTATCCAGGTAGCTGGCTAACTGGTTAGACGGCCACTTAAGAACCCACGACTACATCCCCCGCCTTTGATGATCGACTCGGTAGCTATCGACAAGACCAAAATCACTGACCAGGATACGATCATTCAACCTCCCGCTAGTTCACCGTGCCGATCTATGATGGTACTCAAGATTTTATTCCAATACCGACAAGACAAAGTCCGACAAATTCATCAGGAACAGCGCCAGCTGATGGAAAGAAAAAACTAAATCGCGCTCCGTTTAGTCGTTGGATGTATAACACGCAACGATTTAAAACGAACTACTTTTTACTTTTTTTGGACACGTTCACCCCCATTCTCATTGACATGGGCAAGGTCTACACTTGCGTCCAGTGTTCGCGCAACCGGAAAGGAAACACATCTGCCCTATCAGGACCCCGGTGGATTGTGGCTAACAGAGCCTTCATCTGATGTAATCCGTCCGTCTATAATTCCGCCGTTTTCCGTCAGGAATGTTGACTTGTGGACCATATATAAAGAGGGGTGAAGCAAGATCGGGGCCCTACTTGAACAATTTTTGTAGAGTTTTTCTTCCAGCTCATGTGACTGAACCTGAGCCATCCTGAGCTGATGGAAAGAGTCCTTGGTGGCATATTCGTCTCCCCGCCACTTTAACCTGGTACTAGAATTCTGCAATATGCTATTCATTGCTTGGGGTGAAATGCTTTAGAAATATACATAAAAATTTAAAAAAAAAAATTGAATGAGTGTACAGAAAAGAAAAAAAATGTTGAATCCATAATTAATCTCAAGTGAAAAGTAAACCTCAAGTGTACATCTCTTTGATTTATATTTTTTTCTAATATTTTAGCAATGATTTTACAAACATATACGGGTATTTTTTTTCCATACGTGACTGTATAATCTTTAAGTAGTTGCAGTTTACTCGGTTTTATGCTTCTTGTGTGTCTTTTCAATTACATCCATATATTTCTAAGACGCACTTCAGTTTCAGATTTCTAAAAAAATACAGTTAAAGTTAAACCAAATATATTAAAACAATCTCTGTTCATCATTTTGAAATTGAGTCTTTGTGTTTTTGTTTTACGCATCTCAAACAACCTTTTTGTCATTATGCACCAAACTTCATAGATTTTTCTCACCATAGAATGTATTCCCACAATAATTTAAACTTATGTTCGTTTTCAAATAACAATGAGCATTTCAAATTACAAGACTCTTAGACCTGCTCTGTCCAACGTTATTTTATTATTTTCAAAGAAGCGTCTTTTGAAATTATTCTTATGAGTTGCATTATTTGGGTTATTTTCCACAGTTCTAAAAAGAAATCCCAAGATAGCATTCAGGAGCAAGGTTTCGGTTCATTCGAACGCCTATTCAGACGGAATAGAAATGATACCAAATTGAATTCATGCTATAGACAAAAATTAATCAAACTTCTCGGTTTTTCCAGTCTTGGATGCTTCAGGCGATCGCTATTAATTCTAACCTTACACATTTAAGGAGGATAAGCCTCTGGTGCTGAATATCCGATTTAAATTGGCTGAAACAATTCACTTTCAAATTAAATCGTAATATACTTAATTAGTGTTTAATTTTTGGCGCAGGATATTAATGAAAAATTAACTGTTTCTGCTAAAAGATTGTAAACATTATGAAGAGAATTAAAACGATAGAAATCATCAAACTTAATTCATCATAGAATATATGTTCATATTTTATTATCTATTAGCTCTTATTACTCACTTATGTATAAAAGACACTATATTTTTCTTGTTCATATATTTATAAAGTCATTAATTTTGGACATAGATATATATATTATGTTTTCTTGTATTAAATTCTTATGTCACGGGCTAGTGGTATCACGTATCCCAGTACCATTTTCATTATAGTCTTACCATCGCTGACGAAACCTGTACTTCTGCAAGACTTTTCTAGGGAGAGGAGGGTGGGTATACACTTAGCAGGATTAAAAATTAGACGTCTCAAAAATTTATTGGTATTCTTTCAGAATAAACGGTTATCTAAAAACATGAGATAAACTAAGTTCTATAGTCATATATGGAATCAGCTAAGGTATGGCATGTACTTGCGGTGGGCCTCTAGACTGAATAACAAGGAAATCGGTTGGTAAACCGGATAAAATCAACGGTCACATCGTAACCAGGGTGACAATTCAAGTTGAAGGTATCGAATGTAGTTTGACATAGTGAGTATAGGCTCCGCCAGATTTCCTAGCGCTAAACACACTGCCAATAACGTTAATCAACAGTAACTATATAACAGCACGCTAGGGCGCGGTTTCGAACCCTGCCGAAGTGTACTCATATATTATTTTTTTTTATTAGAGACATACGTAAGTCGCAATCCGGTAAAAGATCATTATAATATTTTACAAAGAGATGTCAAATCTAATAGGTGTAAACACTTACTATAAGCGATATAGTTAAAAGAAATAATACCGGAATATATAGAAAAATGTATTAATTTTGAAGAAAGTATTGTGTTTATGTTTCAGATACTAACAAATATATTAGATACAGGCTTCTGGATATTATAATGACATAAGTAATTTTCCCATGAGCTCATTTGTGGCTGAGAGCTCTAAAAGCATACTGGGCTATACGGTAGTTTCTTCTACAAAGGGTTACATATCCGAAAACTTGCAGGAATGCGCATTTCTTGAATACGGCTCACGAGTGCACAAGCCAGTAGACGTAAGTTTCCTCATATAAAAAAGACATGCCTACTACGTATAATTCATATAATATATATATATATATATATATATATATATATATATATATATATATATATATATATATATATATATATATATATATATACAGCGGGTAACACCCAGAAGTGACAGTCTGTTTCATGTTTAAAAGCAATCGTTAGGTGATATGATTACGTTTAAGCAAGAAATCAACTGTCGCTACTACCTCAATGTCTCTTTTTCTATTTTCTTTTCTTCATACGCTATATCCCTGAGGTCAAGAACATTAAATCAAATGTGCATGTGTGTGTGTGTGTATTCTTGGCATTATTACTATCTGTTTTCGAGAATGCATGTAATTTCCAGACTCTTAAGGAAGATCAACCTTCTTTCGAAGATTTTCCCTATTGATTATTATTCGTGTTATATTTACATTAGATCTTTCTTTAGAAAATGATTGGAAACTCTTTGCAAATGTATTTGCTTTAACCTAAGCAGGCTCCAGGGTGCATTGGCGCCGACTATAATAATATTTTCGATTTTAAATCAGCCGATGCTAAAAAGGAAAAGAAAAAAAAAACTCATTTATAAGAATTAAATGGAAAGAAAGCGATCATTGTATTAGGTTGGTGCAAAAATAATGACGTAATAATGTCGTTTTTTGGCGTTAAAAAATACGTCAAAGACGACATTATTACGTCATTATTTTTGCACCAACCTAATAATATATCATTTCGCTATACTATTTTTCACGCGCAAAATCACACACTCATAGGTACACACACGTAGATGCACACACACACAAACACACACACACACACACACACACACATATATATATATATATATATATATATATATATATATATATATATATATATATATATATATGGATATTAACCCGAAAACATCTCATCAGGCGATTGTAAATTACTGGCGAGTGAAGTATTTGTTTAGATTTAAAATCAAAATACACTCTCTTTTTTTGTGAAAATCTAAATAAATCGTTTACTCACCAATAATTTACAATCGCCTGATGAGCTCGATACGCCTCGAAACATGACTGCAATTTTGTAGCGATGTTGATATGTTTTCGGTATAATATCCTAAAATAAATCATATTGGTTTAATTTTATTGACCCTTCTGTTAAATTTATATATATATATATATATATATATATATATATATATATATATATATATATAGAGAGAGAGAGAGAGAGAGAGAGAGAGATAGATAGATAGATAGATAGATAGATAGATAGATAGAAACTGGCTGAGTTGGATAGCTAGCTAGCTAGCTCGATATTAACAGACTAATATCCATTCCTATAGCCACGATCCAAGATAAGAGGTGGTTTCACTTTCGAAAAAAACAACGTATTTAAATATCATTTAATTTTTTGGGAATTCCTTGTGTATGCTGCGGTATGAAAATCAAAAGTAACACCTTCTATATGGATCGAATTTAATTTGAGCCTTAATAATACCATATATAATTGTTTTTATATTGAAAATAGCATATCTTATATAAGATGTACAGCCACATTTCTCTCCCGCATATCCATTTATAAACGCTCAGACATCAACGCATTCTAATCACTTCACGTGTGCACTAATATATTTTTAGGCGGGCGTCTAGTGTAATATAACCTTAAGGGAGCCAATGTCTCTTGAGATTGGTTTTAAATCAAATTCAATTCTCATTGATTTCCAGAAAAAGAGATAAGAATCACTCGTATTATTTAAGCCATAACTGGCGGCAGAATGGCGTAGAGCTGGATTCTGCCATTTTCCAAATTTATATGTGCAAAAGACAACAAAACGAAACCAGGGATAATTTGAAAACGGCTCGTCAATTTCTCTTTTGGTCACCTTTAAAATACATAAGCATTCCACGCAAGACAGAAAATTGGGATTGGAATTTTAATGTTTCTTTAAGACATATGTGGCATCCGTTGGTCTCGAAAGACCAAGGATCTGTGTCACTAGCTCTGTTATGGCTGTACATGTCCACACGAGAGTGGCAGTCTCGATTGCAACGAATGCATGTGAAGACGCTCTCGCTCGAGGTCTCCATGATTTCTTTCTATCAAACACGCTTCTCTCCGGCGTAAAGCCTTAATCTATTCTCTCTTCGCTCCATCCCTCGGTTTAAGTCGCGTCTCCAGCGTGACTGAAACGTTGGTGGCGTTTTCCCACTTCTCTGTAGCAATGTCCATCGCCCTCACGTTCAGACGTCCTTCATGAGACGATGAGGTCGCCCTTATGCGGTGTACAGTACCCCGTACAGAAATACTTTAGCCATCCTCCTATCAGGTATACGGTATTCATGTCCAAGCCAGCGGTGCTGTTGAAGGGCATACATGCTGGGTAACTGTGAACGGGTGAGAACTGCAGCATTGATGGCCAATTGTTGCTCCAGATGAAAGGCGTTGAGGCAACTCTCTTGTTTGAAGTATATGATCCGATTCTCGCTGCCGTCGAAATACATCTATACATTCCAATTCTAGTAAAGTAGTGATGTATGTAAATGCAGTAAGTTAGCTCATATAGAAGACGAACAACAAGCATGATTGATGGGAAAGATGACGCCATTGGAATTTATCATTTGGAACAATGATAGATGCGAAAAAATAAATTGTCTTAGGAAAACGACAAAGCATACATGGAATATAATTATTTGGACGCGTGTTGCAATGTAGGCAAGAAACTCAATATTGACATCCTAAGCAAAAAAAAATAATAATTTCGCACTTTTGGTTAGCACTTTTTCTCACAGATCGAGAAAAATCGGAAATTTAAAACATCGAAAAAATAACTAACATGAGTATAGATTTGAAAAGATTGTGCATTATTACGTTTGTACCTGTCATATGTTTGCATAAATACTGAAGACCTTTTAAAATATCAAAACAGAATTAGATGATGAAAAAAGACAATTAAAAAAAAAAACTCACTACTTAAATAGTCAGCACATTGTGGAATGAGCTGTAATATGCTATGTAATTTCTGACATTTTACCTTCAGTAACGTTAATGATAATGCCATTATGAGGCAATATTTAGCATTCATTGACCGAGAGGCCTGTGCAACTGTATGTTGAATTTTATAAAACCTTTCTCTTACAAAGTGTTTTAAAGAAAATAGCTTTATCAAATCCAGTAACTGCTATCGCTCTTTCCAGAAATGATTGGATTTTCTTTCGAAACTTTTATTTGAAGTTGTGTGGAATGTCAGCATCTTGATTATGACTTTCTTTTCTGCGAGATAGACACAACATCTCTTTTCCTAGTTACTTTTGTAGAATACCCTGATATTATGGGGTTTCTCTTATTTGACATAGATCCTTATTTATAAATCGGTAGCGCTACTTCACAATTTTCAAATAAGTGTAGTCTTTGCCAAGTCCCATAGACATAACATACACAAAACAATTATTAATCACTAATCTGAGAAAACTTTTTTATTTTTTAGCATTTCAGATTGTCCTGAAAGAGTTCGAATCCACGTAGAACATCCACGTGAAAGTCTCGTTCTGCGGAGGATATTTAAGAATCTAAGGCGGATTTTCAGAATAATGTTTTGATTTCGCAGCAGTTTGTATTGTTGCACATAACTCTCTGCAGTCCGCCTTATTCGATGTTGCATTTCTTTATCGCCTATACTAAATATATTATTAGGTTGGTGCAAAAATAATGACGTAATAATGTCGTTTTTGACGTTAAAAATACGTCAAAAAACGACATTATTACGTCATTATTTTTGCACCAACCTAATATATCTGTTCCATACAAGTATGTAGAACCATGAATTATAAATATTTAACATATAGGATTGAGGATACTTGCAACAATTTGATCGTCATTGAAAATTCAATAATGATATAAATAATAATAATAATCGATCAGTGATTCTGGTCTTAAATCAAAAACAGAAACATTTATAACGTCTAGGATCAATGCCTTCTTGTGTGGAACTACCACTGTGATATCTTAGTAGTTAATAGCTGACTAGTTTAACACGTATATGGACAACATTCGGAGACAATCGACACATCATATTTGGATGTGACAGACTTGTGCCATCAACTTACTTGCAACTGTATCATAACCTTATCATAACACCTTCACAAAGACCGTTTTGGGTATGTCGATAAACTACATCCTCGTTCTGGGTAAGACAATAAACTACATCCGAATATTGAGTAAGTAGAAAAACTATGTCCAACAGCAAGGCCTCTGACCAGGTGGTTTTGAGGAGCGTGGAACCACCTTTTAATTGCTGATGTTCCCACGTCCACCCTGACCCGGAGTGGTAGGAGATGTTAGGGTCCCACCTATGGGCAAATAGTTAACTCCCAAACTCTGGTCAAAACACTATGAAAGTGTAGAAATAGGTAAATAGTATAGTAAAGTAAATGCTTTGGGAGTTGAAGAATGTCATAATCAATCATACCAGAAATTCTTTATAAAAAATATTACCAACATAACATTTTCGAAAAACAAAAATATTACCAGCAATATATTTTTTGAAAAATAAATATTACAAGTGAAGGAAAATTTTTACCAGATATAGTTATTTTAGATAAAGATGACATGCCACAACACAAACTAAACTAAACCAAATCCTTCACAAAGACAAATGATGTTGGAATAAATCATTACAATTTGTAGAATATGATGCGGTTACCATCCTCTGAAATTTTAGTGTTCCCAGTGTGAGTGAAATCCGGCCAAATCAATCAGATATTTGTAAAAAAAAAAAAAAAAAAAAAAAAAAAACAACATAAAAACACGTCTTCTAACCGATTCTGCATCCACTGCCAACAACAAACTTCTTGGAAAATGCTTGATAATTTAATATAAGGAGCTCGTCATCGAAATCATTACAATATGGCATCGGAAGACAACATTATCAGTTGTTATTTGAACGATTGGTATCCTATAAAAAGGAGCAGACGAATATGTGGACCAAATTCCTGGTAACCATAAAATTTACGAACTAAAAAAAACTCTAAAATCTCATGGGTAACTTTCAAATCTTTAATAGATTTCCCTTAAAATTTACATATTTCTTTTTTCTTCTTGCATAACTGACCATCTGCTAGCATTTTCAGATTGCGAAAAAACTTATTGTCTCTTGAAGTTTGCAGGCAATGTGTACAAGTAAATGCTTTGGGAGTTGAAGAATGTCATAATCACATCAGTTGTCACTGTTCTACTTGGTAGTCTGATTGACAGAATAAATACATGGATAAAGAAAATATTGTCGTTAATTACCCAGTGGAACAATTAGAGAAAGGAAAGACAATAATAAAACTGAAACAATTGTGAAAGTTTAAAGTCAGAAGACTAGTGCAATGGTACCGACAGATTCTGATTATCGGCCGTTATTCATGCAATGATTACTAGATATTGTGATCTTATTTGAAACAATAATAATAATAATAATAATAATAAGAAGAAGAAGAAGAAGAAGAAGAAGAAGAAGAAGAAGAAGACGAAGAAGAAGAAGAACAAGAACAAGAACAAGAACAAGAACAAGAACAAGAAAAAGAAGGTTTAATAAATCTTCGATGTTTCGCTCTGCAAATACACTCCGACATGTGCAATATCTTTGAGATCGTACGGCTTCATGGAGAACACCAAAAATGCGAGACATCCGTTGAAAAACGAAAACCGTCCGAAAGAAGAGATACTACAAATGCTGCTACTATTATACTACTACTACTGACAACAACAGCAGCAACAAAATTAATACTACGAATACTACGAAAATAATAATAATTGCTTGTTCTTTGAAGTATTTTTTCTTGCTATGCTTCCTTTCTATCACGAAGTAACGCTCATTTGCTTTTATGTGGTCACGAACACTTAAAAAACTAAACAAAAGATATTTCATCTGCGTAACGTAAAACTATGAAGAATTATTGATTAAAATATCGGTTGGATGGCTGAGTCTGCTCTAAGACGGTTTCGCGGTTATTTTTCTATATGCTGATTTTTTTCCTTCATCCAAAGATAAATGCAAAGACGTCTTTCATTTCTTTAACATTATTGTGTCTTAGTCTAAAACATTTATAGATGCCGATTGTAGTTGCGGTTTTCGTTGTGCGTTAAGTTCACTTCATTAATTTCCACTTTCTATTTAAAGGCAAACAATTATTTCGTCAAGAAATATAGTCATCACTAAATAAGAAAACACACAAACAAAAAAAAAAGAATGTTTCACGAAGACAATACTTTACAATAAAGATAACATCCTAGTAAAGTTGCCTTCTCGACCAACAGAACACTATATTTCTTTCTACAAGTTTAAATAAACTCGGCAATATATATATATATATATATATATATATATATATATATATATATATATATATATATATATATATATATATATATATATATATATATATATATATATATATATTTTTATTTATTTTGCAAAATGGACAAAGTCCGACAATTATTTTAAGACATTTTTATGTTTGTACATTCTTTTTATAGATACAAATATTTAAGCAAATGCTCTGTTTATAATACACAGTATTAATGACATTTACCGGCCTGAATGTCCGAGAAATTGTCATAGAAAATATTAGTCCTCCGACAGAATTCGAACCTGTACCCTATGAGGAACCGAGGCTGACGTGTATTGACCGATTGAGCCACAGAGGATCGCTCGGTTCGCAAGGTCGATTTTACTGCTTTTAAAATACAATCTTCCATGAATCTCTCACGCAAATTCATATCCAAATGTAAGCAAATGACTTCACGCATTATGAAATGGTCAAAGTCTGACAATTATTTCAAGATATCTTTATGTTCGATATATATATATATATATATATATATATATATATATATATATATATTGTTTTAATGTATTTGTGGGTTAAATTAGTCAAAATCAAGGTTAGAGCGTATGTAAATATATAAGTGAACATTGAGGGCAGCACACAGCGTAAACCAGACTTTCGACACAAACAGATTAAACCCAATGTCCATATATATATATATATATCTATATATATATATATATATATATATATATTGAAAATAAGTAAACAAAATTTGTCTAAATAATTCACTGATATAGGTATATAATTCTCTAGTTAAGAATTCAGTCTTTTCCTACTAGATTGGCTGCCAAACAAGGCTGAATTTCCAATCTCTCCTACCATTTAACGCGTAGCTATGCGATGAAATATGGATTCTTACATTTCCAAAATTTATTTGTGGTTAGTATAATCGTTAGTAGGCCGGACTGAGAAGTAGGAGACCGGTGTTCGATGAAGTAAAATTCTATGAACCCTATGTTTTCATCTGTTCCTGGCTACGGATTAAATAATAGTTTAGAAATGATTCTTTAGCCTTTGTTGTCAAGTAGTCAAGGAGGCCAATTCTGAATTCAAAACGCGAAGTGCTTTGTTTTGAGAGTGTGATGCATACAAGGCGTACCAGTTATCTTTTTCCGTCCTGTCGGCTGGGGCTTCAAAATACACTGAATGCACCTCTGCAGAGGGGTACCCCCCAAAAAAAATTCGGCGTCCTGGGTAAGACGATAAACTAGACCCGCGTCTTGAAGAATGTGGAACCATCTTTTAATTTCTGGTGTTCACAGGTTCACTTTGACGTGGGCTGGTAGCACCTCTTTACTATGATCAAATAGTTAAGCCCAAATTGGGGTCAAAGTGACATGAAAGTGTGAAAATATGTTTTAATAAAAAATGTATTGAATTTTTTTAAAACAATGATTACTAGCAATGCATTCTTGAAGGAAAAATATACTACCAGCAATACATTGAAGAAAAACATATTACCAGCAATACAGTTATTGAAGAAAAATATTAGCAACAGTACATTTTTGAACAAAAATATTATCAGCAGTAAAAAACTTGTTGACATTAAATAGCCCATTGAGATTGATATGTCGTAAAACAAACCAAGCCAAACCAAGCCAAACCAAACCAAACCAAACCAGGCCTCTTTATTCAAAACTTCCGAAACGTGTAAATTATCAATTCTTCACTGTTCACCTCTAATAATAGAGTTGCTGTCTTGCACTTAAACAGCAAAAATCTGCTCGCTTCTAACAGAATCTCGGCAACTAATTGCAAACGCTCCGTCAAGATCGCCGAGAAAAGTCAATAACAGAGCTGCTAATCTAATTGAATAAGGGTTTCATGAGGGCTTTTTTAACGTAACGTTCACTCTCTAGGGTTTTTTGTCCTCATGACAGACTTTTCCCCTCTGGTGTAAGATTTTTTCTTTCTTTTTTAGGAGGGTTTGAGGGAAAGAAGAAGGAGACCTAGAAGAGGAGGTTCCTTGTCGTGCCTTGGCTGGAAGTTTCCATTTTTTTCTGGTGAAACCGGGAGAGATTGGGACTTGGCTTTGTCCACAGCCTTCTCCGTCCTACTTCCAGCAGCTCTTTCTTTTTTCCAGTTTTTAACTTCCTTTTCCTCATTTTCTTCATTGTTCACGTCAAAAGCAGGACCGTGACAAGAACACTTCCTCCATCTTCTGTTTAGTTGCTGCTGATAGAGCTCCTGCTGCTGTTTTTTTTTGTTGTTGATGATGTTCCTACTCCTGGTTTTGTTGGTTCTCCGGGTCCTGCTATAGATGATTTAGAGGTATTGCTGCTGCTGATATTGATCACGTTACTTCTCTTACTTCTCTTGCTGGCTCTCTTGTTGCTGGTTCTTAGGGACCGGCTTATTTGCCCCCATTCTTGGAAGAATCATCCTGGTGGGGATGGGTTGTAGCCGATCGCTTCTTCACCACCGGCCCATTCACTCAGAGACCTGAGGTTTTAGGTATTGTCTTCGGTTCTATTCTTTCGTTGCTTGTAGATGGTTTGGTTTGTGGTGTCTGCCTTTTTTCCAGGAAATAATTTCGAAAGTTGTCTTGCGGCACAAAAAGAAACAATAGAGAGGACAGTGTCATTTGCTCGGCCGCCACAGATCAGAACATTTAAGGAAATTTTTCTTGATGAATGTGACCATTATTTATCGTTGTTAGGAATCGTATTGGAGGATGTTTGTAATAAATGATGAATGCAGTTTTTATTTCTCGTTTAGTGATATATATCAGTGCATTATTATGATATTTTTGTATAGTTTATGATCATTGCCTAATTTTCATGATAATAGCTTAAAAGCAATTTTACGTTATTATCATTTGTTTTAATTTTAATTTTTTAAAGATCAGTTACATTTTGGGGGCAGAGATTTCTTTTTGCGAGGTATATTTCTGCCGTATGAGATAGGCAACTATAACCTGCAGAAGAACTCAAAATTGATCGCTGCTTTTAAGTATTGCATTAGTATTTAAACTTACCTTTTAAAAGTTGTAGCTCTTTAATTGAAAAGTGTGACACAGAGACCCACTGTCAGTGGCTTTTATTATATAGAAAAAGAAGATACGCTATTGAGTGTCATGTCACTTTTATTGAAAAAGTGTGACGCATTCACGTTGCTATTTATTTTCTATTAAAAGGAAATGAGCTGAAGAGAGTTGTGTTCCTTTAACTTAAAAAGCGTGATACACTGATATAGGCATTTATTATAGAGAAGAAGTAGATGGCTTTTTGAGAGTTTTGTCCATTTACTTGAAAAATAAAAGGACATTGGCATTTATCATATGTAGGATGGAGATCAGTTAATGAGTGTTGTGTCTTTTGAATGGAAAAAACTGTTATACACTGACAATAACATTTATACTATAGAAAAAGGAGGTGAGATATTGAGAGTAGCATCACTTTAATTGAAAAAAAAGTGTGGCACAACGTCATTGGCATTTATTGCATAGACATTTGAAATTATTTTTAATGTCCCAACAAGAACATAGAGCTTATTTTCGATTTACAGTCGAGTATATTACACTACTGCATAATCATTTATAAATAAATTAGAAATGTTACAAATGCGAAGTAACAGTTAAGCTATTTGAAGCTGGTCGACACAAATCCATTACAGATGTAATATGACTGAAGAAGCATTCACATAATTTCCAGCTCGTTTTCTGACCAGGTCGTCGGAACCGTAAACGGTCATTAAGTGTGGAATAGCTAAAGGTAAGATACTTGTCAAGCCTTAACAAATTATATATTTCAATGAAATATAACGTTCCATAATTGTCATTACATAGAAAAGATATATGCAATTGGCAGAGATACGTTCCAATCAATGGAAGCCTCGTCTCGGAAAAAAAGTTGTATTGCGATTGTGAGAATGTTCAAGCCAAAGGAAAAAAGAAGACCATTTCCGATGACATTTAGGATACAGAAGCAACATTGTCTTTGATACTTTATTAGACTGTTAATGAAGTTTAGGTTTGTAAACATTAAAACAACGCATCCATGATATTCACGATTTCATACTTTTTATAATAATAAAATTGAATTGTAAATTTTTATTTAAATTCTGGGCGTCTATGTTTGCGGCGAACATTGTGCATGTTATTGAAAAGTTGTGGCCGGATATTATAGCCTCGTCATCACCTGTTATATTTTTCTCATTTTGCTTTAATTGGCAAATATATTTCCTTGCAGACAAATGTGTTGCCTATATTAATTATATTAATCGGACTGTTATCCTCATCAGGCGTATCTCACCACATATGAAGGTAAAGGTTATTCAGTGCACTCTGTAGGATGAGGATGAAATAATGGATGAATTATAAATAGCATCACTGGAAAATACGAAAACCTAAGGAATCAGCACATATGCTAGGTCACAAGAATCTCTTGAGCTGACCAAGCATATATATGAATACAATATGGGAACAAGTAATAAGGAGTACTACAGAAAAACAAAAAATTGCATTAATAATAACGGAAAAATTGCAATATGAGAACTAATAAAAAATGACTGCTTGAGACATTAGGTCTTTAAGTCCTAGAAAATAATAGACAGGATATCACCTCAAGGGCACATAGCCCAGTGGATAAAGATGTTGGTTAGATCCTGTGACTAGACCCAAAGATTTATGAGTTCCATACCAGACTGCAGCAGCGGTGAACCAAACTAGGAGATTTATGATAAAAGGAACTAACTGGGACATCAGGGAGAGACATGACACGTAGAACTTGGACAATCTTTCGGTTTGAAATTACAATCACCGGAAGAAGACCGGAGCGTTCAACGACTGCAACGTTGTGAATATGGCAATGAAGATGAGAATAACAGTTCCAATAATATAAATAAAGTAAGTAAACATAATACCTCATCTCAGAGATATAGAGAGAATATGTTGCCTTTCGGATGGTTTCTCTATATGTTTAATCTCTTTATAATTCAGACGTGTGTACTTGTCGTTGGCACGCGCATCGTCATCCTCTCTCCAGATTCCTTTTCTCTCTACAAATGGCGGTGATGGCTATGAAGGAAAGAGACTTTGACAAGGCCATTTACTTGAATGTGATTTTGGTAGACAACTCTGCACGACGGAGAATCCCACATACTTGGCCAGAAAAGCCTCCTTCACATTTCAAAGATGGTTTTAGACATGCGAGAAGTGACAAACCTGGCTGCATCAGGCTGTCGCATGCTTTGTCTGTCAAGTTCCATCCTGGTTACACCAGCCAGATGGCGCTGTCTTCTTCCACCGGATTGCTGGTTGAGATCGTCTTCCATGACAGTGAGCATTTTATTGAGGATTATTGTATTTATATCTTTCCCGAGATTATTCGCATATAAGTGAATATAACGAACTCATTCCGATTTATCTTTTTATGCCACTGACATCAGATGAGCATCAAAGTTGAAATCCCCTGGTATTGCTGAGCGGTCACCCATCTAGGTACTGACCAGGTTCGGCGATGCTTAACTTTACTGATCGGAATAGAAGAGTTGTGATATCTGCCGTAAACTCGACACTATCATAGGTGACGCATAATTCAAGTTAGATGCATAGATCTGCATAAAATATTGATCTAACGTTATTTTTATACGCAATAAGCTTATGAGAACCACAGAACAAAAAAATGGTAGTACATTTCGCTACCTAATAAACAGATTTATTCGGATTTTTCTAATGCAAAAAGGATAAAAAATTTGGTGAAAGAAAAAACTTTATTATATTTAATATTTAATAAATCTAATCACACACAGATTCGTCATAGAATACAATCTAGCTTCGCAAAATCACTGTGTCTTTCGGTACGAGTAACGATAAGATTAGCCTTCATTGACCAAAGAGCCGAGTCCGAATTCCAGTCAAATCCATTACATTCATTTACGTGCTAATACCCTTAGGAAAGGTATGAATCCTCTTCTTCCCCCACCAGCTATGGGTAAATAGCAGGACAGGTCGGGTTCTATACCCTAAGATGGCAACTGGCCTACCGCAGAAAAAAATGGCAACCTACTGCGGGAAAAAAATTGTCTCGTCTGTCATGTATCGAAAGATACATGATCGCCTAAGCGTGTATCACGCATGGCACATAACTGACTGATCAACGAGTTAACTTTATTGCTGGTTGAAGATTTTAAATCTTTCGCTTAAAAAATGTTTTTTGAAAGAAAGAAAGAATTTACTCAATCCACTACCCATCATTGCTACATTTAGTGATGTTTTTTAATCATTTCACCCAAAGCAAGGCGATAAAACCACTAAGATGCAAGGGGTTACTGAGTGTTAGCGAACATCGAAAAATATAATATTAAGAAAAGAGGAAAATAAAATAAGTAAAATAAAAGACAAAAGATAACGATTGACTCTGCATTTAATTTTTGTAGATCAAAAATCAGTGGGAAGCAAGAAGTCAGGGGAAAGTTCACCAAGAAATAGAAAAATCTGTTAGCATAGAATTTACGGTTACATCTAAGTAACTCAACATTAAAATGATGAGACTTTACGGCCAATGTAGTACTATTCATAAAATGTGGATACCATAGAGGAATATTTATTCAAACAACTACCATAAAAAGTATTTAACGGAAAGATACAAAGAAACAGCGTTACAACGATTGAAACCGAGATGCCAGATCAGGACCAATAATATTTCAGATTCTTCTTTGAATTTTATCAAGAATCTCTCAATATATATCTGGAGTACATGACCAGATGTGACATCAATATTCAAAGCAAGGATGAAAGGCAGACGTATAAATATGTAAGATAAACTCTGGCACGAGAAAACTGTTTAGCACAATACAGGGAACCAAATTTGGTGCTGCACACTTAGGATTAGATTAAATATACTATTTATGTCAGTGGAAAACCTTAGTCTGATAAGATGCAAGAAGTCACCCTTCTGGAGGTTAGCATTAGTCATATTGATGGAAGGTAAAAAACGTTCTCTCAGACAATTAAAAGAGAGCAGTTTCGTTTTGGCCGCTTTGAAATATTGAACAAGCCACTCCTGAAAATTTTGTTTGACATACGGTGGAATATCAGTATAACGATTATGTCATCAGTTTTTCTTCGAGGCATATGTGCTAATAATTTCTTGTTGCTATTTATCAAGTGATGTATTTTTTTTGTTTTTTGGTAAAACACTTACGAATGTTGTAACACAAATCCACGATATTCGATGAAAGATGGTTCTCCTTATGACATCCAACATTCATTTGCTCGAAAATATTGTAATCATTTATCTAAGAAAACGGTCGTATACAGCGGATGATTTGGCGTTTTTGAACGGCCTGGACGCTTTAAATGTCATGTATATTAGAGTTTTGATCTGACGGTGCTATTTAAGTACATAACTTGAATTCTCATGTTAATGTTTTGGATTTTTAGCATCTTAAGTTGTTAAACAAAACTAGAGCATTCTACAAACCTTTTTCTAATCTCGTATACAAGATTTCTTATAACCGATCCATAGAACGAGGTATTTGAAGTGCTTAACCTTTATTACTGCAATATTCTGAATTGTTCATGATAGATTCTAAACCGTCATTCTTACATTCGAATTCGAAATAATAATGTCTTCTTTGGAATGTTATATCTTGAAAGTAAAGGAAAAATAATCATCTACACTACTTTGTAGGGCACAACATTTATTTATTCTGTTTTTAAGATCTGATTCTTTTATGTCCCCCTTGATCCGCGCAATATGATTTATGATTAAAACATAAATATGTCATGGAACAGTCGTTTGTTTTTCATCCAGGGTTTTCGGCGAGCGAATATCAGCATCATAAATCAGTCATCAACGTCAGAGAGCATACAGAGATTTCTTTGTCCCTCATCGTCAGTTCAGTTGTTTGTATTTCCAGTTTTGTAGAGAAAAAATAAACTCAAGGAACAAGAATGGTACAATAATGTAAATCATTGATCAGCATTAATGGCTTTTTGGACCTAGAAGAGCAATGGATTATATTTGCCCGAAGCCCTGATAAATAAAATCACCACGGTTATTTTTTGTTCACGTTAAAGCGTCCAACTTCAATCAGTGAAAGATTTTCATGTTTATAATTTATGATATCCAGCAAGATTATAAATGAGGCATGTAATATATATGTAACAAAAAATGCCAACGAAATCTTTGTGGGTGTGAAAACCAAAAAGCCAAAACGGCTATTAAGATTACTATAGAAATATGTATTGATTTCGGCATATAAATGGAATGTTTATATTATTGTTATTATTATTATTATTATTATTATTATTATTATTATTATTATTATTAATAATAATAATAATAATAATAATAATAATAATAATAATAATAATAATAATAATAATAATAATACTTGAAATCGAAATCTCAAAAATGACACCTGGGAACATCAACAATCGCCGGTGTAATTTGGAGCCCTCGGATTGTTTGGAATATATATCAACAGACTAACTGAAGGGATCCCTAGAAACCCATGGCTAAAAGGTGGAAAATGTCATGAGGTCATTTCTTATCTAATGGGTACACATCATAAATCAAAGGAACAACAACAACAACAGCAGCAGCAGTAACAACAACAAAAACAGTAGCAGCAGCAACAACAACAACAACAACAACAATAACAACAACATGATGACGATGATGATGATGATGATGTAGGCTTTTAATTATTTTAACCATTTCATCCCAAGCAAGACAATAAAGGTAAGTGGTTAAAGAGTTCGAAGGAATATGAGAAAAAGAAAAAAAATATTTTTTAGAAGAGAGAACCTTAAATGTAAAGTAATTAAGTAAGAATATAACAGTTGCATTTTCCTTCTTCAAGATCCAATGTTGAATAGAAATCAAAAAGGCTGGAGAGATTTCTACAAACGTCAATTGCAAAAGAAAAAATAATTGACATAAACTTTCAGTTCTATTTAACTTTTTTAAAAGTGAAATGATGAAACCTAGACACCAAACTAATACTTTGTCAAGTCGAGGGACAAAAGAGGAAAATCCATCAGAACAATTCCTACCAAGATATTTATAGAATATTCATCATGAAGCCAATTTATTGTGGGGTGTGGGGGGGAAGGTACTGAAGACCAGATGACAAGTCAGGATCAAAAACTTTGTAGATTCATCCTTGAATCTCTAAATACAGAGCCAAAGCTTCCGTCCAGATGTGGCAGCAATATTCTATGAATAGACGAATGGTAGACTTATAAATATATAAGGCAGATTCTGGCGAGATTGTCTCGTGCGACGAAGTTGACAAGCTTTTTCCGAAAGAAATTCACAGTAACATATTTTGAAATATTTTTATTCTATTCTTTTTCTTTTGTGGATTCCGGGTTCAAATCCAGTACCAATAAATAACAAACGCCAGGAATGAATATAGGAAAATAATGTATTAACGTAATAATACAAACTGGAAAAGCAGGTTAGCAGTTCCAGGAATACGTGTTAGTAGCTATATATATATATATATATATATATATATATATATATATATATATATATATATATATATATATATATATATATATATATATATACACACACACACACACATACAGTCTTTGGTATTGACGTATCGCTGTATGACTTCTTACCTCACCCTCACTCTTCTACAACCTTTTACTCTGTCACTCTGGACTCGGCTCGACGGTCTTGCTCTCACTCTCGTCTGACTCTTGCAGTAGTATATGTATATACTGGGTGAGTTCATTTCTATAAAAAGGGGTGGACCCCTCAACATTTTCCTTAGCGAAAGAAAACTACGTCTTTAGTTTAACATGTTCGACTTGTTTCAAATGTTTCTATTCTTTGTAATTATTTTATTTAAAATATAAGAACTTTTGTCCATAAATATTGGATATTTCTCGGTTAAATCGCGGACCTTTACTTATTTCCCAGCACTTGCACTCTGAAAGAATGCAAACTTGGCATTTTCCATCATGCGTCCATTCATCTTCTTTCAGTTTGACAAGACAGAATGCGTCTTTCATCAGATAACATTTTCCTGGTAAAAATACCGCATACAAGAAAATTAATTTAGATAAAGCAAGTAATGATGACAGTGATAGGATTTATCATTGACGCGAGAGATTCTTTTCAAAAATATTTAAAAGAATTGCATATTTGTAACAATTTCGCGAGTAGTTGAAACAAATTCCTTGATCCGCTTATATGAGGAAGCAATGATAGTGGGCTGCCAGCACTGTCATTTTCAGATTCTTCATTTCTGCACTCGTTCGGTGGCTTCACCGTTTCAAAAGCTGTCTGTAGATTTATTGATTTTTATTTACCAATGATTTCGATTTTTTCATTGCGTTCGACTTTGTACAAGAATTTGAGAACGTTTGCATCAAGCGTTTTATTTATTCACGTATTCTGCTTTACAATTTTAATCACTGAAAAAGCATTTAATACACATCAGTTAACTTGTAGAAATTCAGTATAAAGATGTATTGTCAGGTGAGAATCGATTGCGTATAAGGAAATTGCCATGTTCTTCACTGTAACCTAGAAAGATTCAGAATATGCGAGCTGCAATATGGTTAATGCTAGATAATTATTTCAAATATCAAAACGTATTAACAGAAATGTATTTAAAATGGATCCAGCTTAAAAGATTGAATTAATAAAAATTATTAGAAATAATCAGATAGTTTATTACGCAATTTCTTATTAATTATTAGTTATATATCAGAAATAATGGTGGAGATTTTGAAAACAATCAAGTTGAATAATAATGATATTGCAGAATGACTTATTTCAGCTTTTTTCAAGAATATGTTTTCTAGAACAACCTCCGGCATTTACGAAAGGATTTTATCATCGAGTGTTTTATTACCCACAAAATGATCCCAGCAGAAGTTAAATAGACAGCTTCATTTCACGCCTGGATGTGTTTTTCATTGCTTGTCAAAACAACTAGTGCTTTCTGAGTTAGAGGATTCGGTGTTGTAGAATTCTTGCCTCATATAGAACAGCGCACAATCACTTCCAGAGAGTCCTGGAAAATACAAAGTGCCATAATGCACAGGCAGTCCAAGGCAAGTATCACTAGATTCCTGGAAAATCACAAAACAATTCCCAGTAGAGGCAAACCGTTATCACCTTCCATTATAAATACAACTGAGATTATCTTATAATCGTCAGATAAGGCTAATATCTTTCAATAGATTTTGACTCACTTCATATTAGACGAAAAGGGTCAGTCATTAACTTATTTCCCTCGCATAAGGGAAAACATACTAAGTGATATTTCAGCTTAGATGTTATCCAATCAAAATCCTAGCATCTACGAATGTTGTTTATCGGGATAATATCTCTGTTCTTATTCTCAAGAACCTTGGCCCATAACTATTTCTATTATGTCTCTATATATAACCATTGCCTGAAAAGTAAATGCATCTCAAACCCAGCAGTGGAAACCAATGCATGCTCTGGGTATAGCAAGGTAGGTAAGCCCTTGTCTACGTCACAACATCGCCCCATGACGCCTTATTCACATGAGCAAAAGTTTTACATTTATCATCATAAAGATAATTGTTGGCAAGCACAACAGAAACAACCTTCTAAGGAACAAACACTATGATATCCTTTCCTCAAAATTTCTTAAATATTTTCACGCATAGATTAAGTGAAGTGTTTGATAATAAACAAAATATGTCGAGCGCGATCACCATAGATATCTGGAAAGCCTTAGAGATGCTGTAGTATGGGTGACTGCTATACACACTCGCCAGCTATTGAATCGATGGCAGAGTCTTATAAGTTATCATATATTTCTTATCAGGTCGGTCTATGAAGTTTGTTTTTAATCGCCAGTTTACTAAGCCACATAATATTAAAGTTGGCGTCTTCCCAATAATCTCTGATCGGCTATACTTTGTTTCTGCATTATATTAATGATCTAAAATATTCTCAGATCCTTACTAAATATATATCAAGATGATACCTCTCTGTATAGGGCAGCTCCAAATATCTGGATGGTCATGAACTGGCAGCTGATTTCTCCGTTAGCCTAGCTGAAACGGGGTAAAAAATAGTCTCGGATCATTCAATACCTCAAACACAAAGCATGAAAAGTAGACACTAAATTACCTTCAACCCTTATTAATGAGGCTCTTTTCCTGAAACGCTTATTTGGTTAATTCATCAAATGGATATCTTATATATATGACATTTTTAAAGATAGTGGGGGAATGCTCAGCGATGTTTGGAACTTCTTCTGCTGGTCAGTGTCATGCTGTGAAGGCATTTAACTCACGAGTGCTACCTTGTGCCTCTAACTACGGTGTACTGGAAGATTGTATGAACACCACCCCACAACGCCAATTTAATCTACTTTGTGGGTGATAGGGTGGTTATCATGTCGTCGCAGGACATGACCGAGCCAGCACACACGGCGGGGGCAGAGCGATTGTGCAGAGTATGGCGATATGACGGTGGAGATCGTCATTGAACAAGTTCACGCCTCGATGGTCCTCTGTTAGCGGGATTATTTTATGGTAAATATTTTCAACATTCTCCTGTAAGATGAAAATTTTACAACATTCTCATTTTGATTTTTGTGGAAATCGAGAAGAATGTAAATCGAAAGCTGAAGTTTCTCCAATAACTGAATAATAATAATTTGGTGAACTTTGTAAATAAATATTTGAAGATTGGCTTTTAATTCTGATGCATTTCAGAATTCTTTCATTGGCCAGACAAATGATTTTCACATTTGCTGTGGTGTCATCTCTCTAATGAGGCTATTGTGGACTCTTCGCCTTACTATAAAGTAGTAGGAAAGTGAGCCTCTGGGGAACGGTGCCTCAACCCGTTCGGCTGTCTATCTCTCCGCCTCGGCGGAGAGCAACCCGGACGAAGCTTTGCCGAAGGGCAAAGTTTCGACCGGGATGTTAGACAGATCTCGAACCCGCTTGTGCGGGTTCTAAGTGAATATTTTTGGCCGAGCCTACGGGCACGGAGAAACCCACGTTAAACTCGGCCTTGTGCCACATACATTCCTCGTGTTGGGAATGTTAAAAATAACGGTGATATAGACTGTTCTACTGAGGCTGTTCGCAGCTGCTGTCGAACTCTCTGCTTTTGGCAGAGAGGAACCCGGGCGAGTCTGTGCCGAAGGGCAGAGTTTCGTTCGGGTCTGTCTACCTCCCCGAACACGTTTATGCGTGTTCTACAGGGATGTTTTGGCCGAGCCTACGTTCTCGGATGACCAACGTGAAACTCGACCTTGTGCCACATATAACCCTCGTGGGAGATGTTAAATATTAACCGTGATATAGACTGAACGCTAGTCAACCGATACACACTTCCAAGTCGTGTAATACACTTCTGTTGTATTTGCTGTACAATACACTATTTATCTGCAACCTCTTTTTTTGTTATTTCTTAAACCAAATAATTGGTCACAGCAACGACGATCACACGAATGTATTTACAATTCTTGTTATGTAGAGAAATTACTTATATCCAACTTAAAAACAAATGAACTGATGAGACCGAGAAAGATTATCTCTGCCACGTCATTTCAGGGCGTTAGTTACCACGGCTTTCCACAATTTACTCGTAATAAATATTGTTCTTTTTGTTATCTCGCCATCCACTTATTCATGCTGGCTACGTTATTTATTTGTTGCTTTCCTCTTTCCCTCTTGCCTTCAATCGGTCCTGTGAGTATCAGCTTTTCCAAGTCGTCTTTCTTCAATATATGCCATAAACTTGTCAACGAGTATCTTCCTGATATTAAGTATAAATGTCTGCTTTTTTCCACTTTTCCCTAAAACATATGTTCGGTCTATGATTTTTCTCAGCATCTTTCTGAATAAGCACATTTCTGTTGCTTCTATCTCCATTTCACTTGTGAAGAGAAAAATCTCTGCCATATAGGTGAACGTACGATATAACAGTTCAGTATGCTTTTCTTTGTTTCTATGGAAATTATTTTGTTTCTTAATCCTTTGCTTAGCATACCGAAAGCATCATTTGTTATCCAAACGTTCCTTCTTGTTTAAGTATCGCACTTGACGTTATCAGATATTTAAGTTATTATATTAGGTTGGTGCAAAAATAATGACCTTAATAATGTCGTTTTTTGACGTTAAATATACGTCAAAAAACGACATTACTACGTCATTATTTTTACACCAACCTCATACTTAAATGATTTTTCTATCTCCAATTTCTACTTTACATGTTGAGTTGTTCTTTATGCTGACGACATTGCATTTTGATTTCTTGCAATTGATGTCTTACACTTTCATTTACTATCTTGTTTAGTGCATATACCTTTTTTATAAAACAGAATTCATGGCTATGGTGATATTTTTTTTTTTTACCACAGATTCCAAAAGAAAAAAAATGAAAGATTAAAATTATATTTTAAATTAAAATAAAAATAGATCATCGATGTACTGCATTTGAGATATATGCGATCATGACTCTCCAGGACTTTCTATTTTGTGTCGCACTTAGTAGCTATTTTCTATTTGATAAGGCTCCGCTCACCGTTCCACCATTTATTTACACAGTCTCCCCAGGCACGTGGCTTGCTGCCTACCCTTATCTTTCAATATGTCAGATGAGGGTATAAGTTTACCAAGTACTCTTTCCTTATTATCTGGGAACTTCTGCGTTATTTCAATAAGAAAAAAAATTAATGTTTATTTATATTGACGTCATCAAACCCAGAAGAAAACGTGAAATTGTGTGGCCTTAAATCAAATGTAATCAATTTTCTAATTGGATGCATCAGTGTGGTTTCCGTTTCTACCGATGGACTTAATAATTAGATCTTGTGACAACCACGCCATCATATCGTGACCAAGTGTAAAATCTGACAGTTCTAATTTCAGGGAAGACACCAAACCGACAGAATGGAAATAAGACAATATAAATCCAAGGGATAAAATAAAATGTTCCACTGAACATTCTTAGATCACCTCTTGCAACATTGATTTGAGGGAGACATCAGATTACAGCGAAAGGGACTTTCTAATATTAATATTACATGATCCTGTTCTGAAATAAATATTATTTTCAGCTCCTAAATATGTAGCCCCACCACATGTAACTCAGAGTATTTTAAATTGAAATAAGTTAGAAATATAAAACCAAAAGAAATTTTATCCAAACACTGGGAAGATTCATAGTTTCCAAGTGCGATTATTACCGTATAGACAACAGGTTTACGGACAGGGTGATAGCACCTGTTAGGGTCACAGCCGTGAAAAAATAGTGACGTCACCAAACAAAAACAAACGAATATGAAACTATAAATATACATTTTTATTGTAAAAATACCAGCATAATATGTTAATATAAAACATTACCACCGATGTTTATTTACAGTAGAAATACTAAGAATAGATATCTATAGTAGAATTAACACAAATCCATATTTATAGTAGTATTATCACCGATACATATTTATAGTAAAATTACCACTAAAATATACTTATACTAGAATTATCACCAATACATATTTATAGTAGGCTTATCACGAATTCATAGTTATACTAGAATAATCACCAATACATATTTATACTAGAATTATCAACAATACATATCTATAATAGATTTACTAACAATATATATTTATCGTAGAATTACTAACAATACATATTTTAGTAGATTTCCTAACAATAGATATTTATAGTATAATTACTAACAATATATATTTATTGTAGAATTAGTAACAATGCAAATTTATAGTAGAATTATTAACAATATATATTTATAGTAGAATTATCACCAGTACATATTTAAAGTAGAATTATCGCCAATGCATAAATATAGTATATTTACTAACAATATGTATTTATTGTAGAATTACTAACAATACATATTTATAGTAGATTTACTAGCAATACTTATTATGTTAGAATTACTAACAATACATATTTATTGTAGAATTATCACAAATACATATTTATTGTAGAATTACTAACAATACATTATTATAGTAGATTTACTAACAATACATATTTATAATAGAATTATCAGCAATACATATTTATAGTAGAATTATTACCAATACATATTTACTAGCAATAAATATTTAGTGGGGAATTACTAACAATATATATATATATATATATATATATATATATATATATATATATATATATATATATATATATATATATGTATATATATATATGTATATATATATATATATATATATATATATATATATATATATATATATATGTATATATACATAATGGATTTGCTAACACTACATATTTACAGTAGAATTACTAGCAAAACTTATTTATTGTAGAATTAGTAACAATGCATATTTATAGTAGAATTACTAACAATACATATTTATAGTAGAATTATCACCAATAAATATTTATAGTAGAATTATCGCCAATATATATTTATAGTATATTTACTAACGATACATATTTATAGTAGATTTACTAACAATATATATTTATAGTAGAATTTATACCAATACATATATTTATTGTAGAATTATTAACAATACACATTATTGTAGAATTAATAGAAATATATTTTTATAGTAAATTTTCCAAGAATTAATTTAAAAGCAAAATGACCAGCAATACGTTATATTAGTAGTTGAATGGATACGATTGGGTTAAAAAAAATATTTACTTAAAGACACACAAATGTTCAAAATATTTAGATTTCGGTATTAAATTACAATTAGAGTACAATATGCTGATAAAAAAATAAAGCCCACACCATATTTGCTCGCATATAATGTACACATTAAAAAAAAAAAAAAAAAAAAAAAAAAAATCAAATAACTATTCCAAAAATTACAATTTATCCAATATAAATGATTTATGACGCAATAATCCATTAAAGAACTTAGTTGACCCTGGACACTTTGTAATGTTATTCTATACAACCTCACCCTCGGATTAATGGTGAAAAAGTGTTTGAGCGATTAAAGCCTAGGGTCTTTCTAATGATTATCCTTCTTTGAACATTAGGGACTCGTTCTACAGAATCCCTAAGAACTGTACCAAATTACAGAAAAATACATCACTTGACGACTTCCGACAAAGGTAACAACTAAAAGAAGAGAATACAATGACATTATCAAGATGCTAACGTTTTACACCCTATCAATAATAGAAGAGCGATAACAGCTAATGGACACGAGAAACCTGTTTTCCTATAGTGTCGTTTTTTAAGAGAAATATTTTATAAATTTCAACCGAAGGCAGTACTTGCTTCTCCATCGATGAATATCAATTATTTCCTTATCGGGTAACGTCTATTATTAGCATTACCGTCACCATTTTATTGTTGTCATTACAAAATTTCGGCCGTTGTACACCTATACTGCTCGTCGATGAGCGTAATCTTCAGAGGAAATTTGACTCCTAGGTACTTGATTATTTCATACCCCATTGTTTGTCATTGTAATTTTTAATTTTTCACTATTCTTTTTGCAAAGAAATTTCTTGCCTAATTCGCTATTTAGGTAGATTCCTTGCATTTAATATGAAATTGATGTCCTGAACGCTAGGAATACCCAGATTTAGAATCACTGATCGTAATGTTTTAACGTTGCGGTAGTGTTGCCGTTAAAATACAGGAAACCAAGGTATAATCTTGATGAAATAGACTGGCGGTCCTTTTCATACTTGTGTTGAAGTTTCAAATGTGTCACTTGAGTTAGAACATGGAAGGCAGTCGCTGATGGAGGAAAAGAGAATGTCTCAATTGCTGTGTCCATATGCTGCTGTGAATTCAACCTAGTTGGTTAACACTTTTATAATTGAGTGTTATGCAATTTCCTGCCATATATACTATCATTACGCCACTTACCTGGACGAAAATAAACCATTACCTGAAAATACCCCCATCGACAATGCACGGCGGTGTAAACAAAGATGAGGATATTAGTGCGCGTTTAAATAATGTAAATACGGATTCCACGAAATTAACGTCCGAGCTGCGTCCCAAGGAAATTCTTTCGATCAATAATTTTCAGATATGAAAAATATAGATGTGAGAAATACGTTATATATAATGGGCAATGCACCAAATTTCCTCATGTATAATACGCATCTTTTTCTAAAAAAAAAAAATAATATGCAAAATTAGGGGTGCGTATTATGCACGGTTACAAGTAATCTTTAAAAAATAGCCTTTTCATAGGTCGATTTCAGTTGCGAAATGACTACTCACCACAAATACACAACAATTTGACGCTAACATTCAGTGATTGCGAACCTATAAGGATATCAAATACAATTATATCTACCTAAAAATACTTACACATGTAAAATAAAATAATTATCATAAAACTAAATTAGAATAATATCTACGTTTAAAATTGTTTTTCAAATAAGAGTAAGAATCTTTGGCCCTAATGAATTTGTGGAGGTACGATATATAGTTTTGATTACCAAACAAGGTGTGCGTATTATGTGTGATTAGAAAAATTTTCCCACACTTTCAGCACAATTTTAAGGATACGTATTATGGATGAAGGCGTATTATACATGGGGAATTACGTTGATTGTCATCGATTTCGAAGCCTTTACTCAGTGAGTAACCAAGTCATCTGGAACAAATTCTGAAAATGCCAACGTCAGTAGGACACACTCGATTCTTTTTCTTTTTAATTAATGTACAAAATTTACCTTTGTTCTGAGAGATGCCGTATTGCATTTTGAGATGTTTGTTTTAAACGATCCAATAATCTTGGGCCAAATTGCGTCTTTCTTCTACGACACTTTGAATAAACATAACATATTGATATTTACAAAACTTAACTACTTGCTACTGATTTGATTTCCACATAAATTATACTATGATTTAAGCTCCATAAATACGGGAAAGATCAATAACTTCTACTGAACTTGAGAAATCTATTTTCTTGATAAAGTGTTGTAAGAGAATGATTTTATACAGTTCAACCAGGAGTAGCAATGGTTAGACTATCAATAAATGCTGGAGGTGGCTTTATGAGGAAAATGTTAATATTACCATTACCATTGCTCCTGCCTACATCGAGTTGCTGGAAAAAGCAATCAAATTCAGAATCAAAGAGGGGATCTAGAGGAAGCCAGACATATACCAGCGCAATTTAACAATAGCCAACGGGACATAGAAATGCCTGGCTGAAAATTTTAAGATGATTTCACTTCTAACATCTGGTCTCTAATCACTTCTGATTTGAATTGCTGGAATAATATGTCTTTAGTTCGCACTAAGAGAAGACCAACCAACGGAAACCCAATATCAAGGACTGTCATGCACAATAAACGACTGAACTGGACAATCGTTTGGTCTTAAGGCCGCATCCAGGCTCTCCACAAATGAAGACAGTCTTATAGAATAAACCTCTTTTTGTAAATTGAACATTGAAAAATTTATGTAAAAATACACTTTTTTTTATTCAGTATTGTCTTAATTCCATGGCATACATTACCATATTTTAGAATATCTGTCACATTGGCGTTGCCATGCTTCCAATTTGTTGGACTAACTTTTTTGCTATTTCATTTCATTCTAATTTTTTTATGAATTCGGAAAATAACGACTTTCTCTAAACTGGGACAATAAAGACAAATATAGTTATCAATTGTTTGCTTTGAATTGTTTGATTCATTTTATGGCATATCAACACCTCAATTGATTATCTAATGACGACAACATTTTTATAGATAGTAATATTTTTTCTTCAAAAATGTATTGCTGGTAAAATTCTTTGCTGGTAATATTTTTTACAAAAATGACTTGCTGGTATATTAAAGCCTATTTTTACTCTTAAATGTATTGCTGGTATTTTTTTTCAGAAATGTATGCTGGTAATAATGTATTGTTGGTAATATATATCTTTTTTACAAAAAAAATATTGCTGGTATTAAAACCAATCTTTACACATTCATAGTGTTTTAAGAACCACTTTGGGGGTTAACTATTTGCCCTCACCTGGAATTCTAAGAGGAGCTACTATCGCGGGTCAGGGTGGACCTGAGAACACTAGAATTTAAGAGGTGGTCCCACGCTCCTCAAAGCCTCCTGATAAGAGGTCTTGCTGTTGGATGTAGTTTATCGTTTTAACCAGGAGGCTAGCAATTGTTATTTGAAATTGAATTGTTTCGTAAACTTCAACCGTTAAAAATAAGTTAAATTTTAATATGTCTTTACTGTTTTATATTTTTCATATTAAAGAGAATATTTTTTATAACAGCAGCGTCAAGCCCATGAAGACTAGGAATGAGGAAAAATCTGAAAGAAAGTACAAAATGCAGGATATAAAAGGGAAAACAAATACAATGACAATGACCAGGAGGAAGGCGTTGCGTAAGAAATGAAATCCTAGAAAAAAAAAACAAAGAAAAAAAGTATGGATTTAATGGAAGTTAACTCAAACTGAAAAGAACGATAGCTAAAGTAATAAAATCATAAAAAATATATTAAAGGTATAGAAATATGCGCCATGAAAAAAGCAATAAATCTAGTTAAAGCGTTAAAAATAAATCAGGAAACAAAAAAAGGGTAGAAATTCGAAAGAGTAAGAAACGGTGAACGAACAAATTGAATGAGGACAGAAGAGCAAAATAGCGGGAAAAATTACTAAAAAAAGAGTTTTAATTATATTCCTTTCTATTTCATTTTTTTTTTTTTGTAATACATTAATTAAAAAAAAAAAGCTTTGATTTGAAGGGGAAATAAAAGAGCTTAAACTTCTAATCCTTCAGACAAGAACGGCATATAAAGACGAAGACAAAGAAGACTATATACAGTAAAGAAAGATTAATCAATATGAGATCGAAGAAAAGAAGGAGGATGAATAGGAAACTGAATAAAAAGTGAAAATAGGTGCCTGAATGAAAATGGAATGACAAAGAATAAAAGAATGAGAAACAATGAAATAGAAAAAAAAATTATACAAGTTTGGAAAGAAAAAAAAAAGAACAATGAAAAAAAAAGAACAATGAAAGAAAAAAGAAAATTAGAACGAAGAGATAATAAGATGGGAAACATAAGACAAGAAAGAAATACCTAGAAAAACAATAAAATAAAGAAGAAAGAAAGAGTAACGGAAGTTGAGGAACTGAATGACGTATGTATATAGAGAAATTACCAAATATTTAGCAAGGAAGAAAAATAGCATGAAGGAAAGATAGCGGAAGAAAAGAAACTCAAAGAATAAAATATAGACGATCAAATAAATAGAAAAATGGAGGGAATTAAATAAAACTGAAAACACTACAAAGAAACTACAGTGTAAACCGGATATAAGAGAGTTGTCGGGACCGGATAAGTATCTTATATCCGGGTTTCTCTTATATCCGGGTTTGGTCTACATTTGTTTAGGTTAGTATGGCTCTAATTTGGGACCAGATAAAATATCTCTTATATCCGGGTCTCTTATATCCGGGTTACACTGTACCAAGGAAATAAAAACGAGTAAGTGAAACTGAAAAGAAAGAAGAAAGCGGAGGAGAAGAAGTAAAAGAAAATACCTCAAATAATTTGATATCGAAAATGAACAAAAAAAAAAAAAAAGAAGGAAAAAAAAGTCAACCGCTGCAATAAGGAAAGTGGAAAGTAAGATGACAAAATGAAAGAAGTATTTAAAGTGAAAACATAAATAGAAAAGAAGAACCATGAAATCTGATGAAGTAAAACGAAATATATAAAAGAATAAGAAGGAATAATGATCAACGAATAAAGAAAGAAAATGGAAAAAAATAAAAAAAAGACGCAATAAGACAAAGATAAATGAAATTAATTAGGAAAATATTTACACAAAATTAATGAATGAAGAGACTGAAAGATCAATGAAAGAAAAAAAACAATTTTAAAGAATAACAGAAGAATAAATGATGAAATAGTCGACATATGATCAATAAAAATGAACGAAAAATAAATATGTTCAAATAAAGAAGGAATACGAAGAATAAAGAAGGAGAAACTTCGATAGCAAAAGTAAAACAACAGTAAAAAAAGTATAACATGACTGAAACAGTAATCACATAAGAACGAAATCTAAGAATAAAATGGATGATAAAAGGAAAAACACTAAAATGAAAAACAGAAAATATATTATAAGAAAAGCAGATTAAACTCTTGAAATCTGAGATAAAAAAGAAATAAATTTGTTTTCAAAGTGAAGAAATATAAAAAACGAATCTGAAAAAAGACAAATTTAAAAATACTAAAAACTAAAAGGTAAAATAATTGAATAAAACAAAGAAAATGAATTTCAAGGAAAGCAAGGAGATTAGGAACAGAAAGATCGATAAAATCGGATACGAAAAAGAAAAGAGAAAAACAAGATGGATGTGCCTTAAAATGAATAGGTTTATTGGAAGACGACGAAAAGCAAACAGAATGTATTAAAAAAAAATACAAATTGCGAAACGCAATCTACAGCAACCAAAGAAGGACGTCAGAGAAATAATCTGAATCGCCATTCATTCGAAATGTACTTATCTGGCAAATCCACGTTTTACATCACCTTTTTTTTTTTTTTTTTGTTAGGACACGATTGAATTGTTGTTCTTTTTCTTGCCTCTCTCTTTTAAGACTTAGAAATTAACCAGTCCATTACATCTGATCTACAGGCAATCTATTTGGGTTTCTAATATGGCTTGATGGTTAGCATACATGGTCTACACGGAAACTTACAATTGATATAAGTTCCATCCTCATTGGATGTGTTAGAAACCGCCTAATATATGACTATAGTCGTCTAGAAAGGCACGACGTTAGTAGGCTAGTCACGCCTGCCAAGTAGCTGGTGTTTATTGAATCAATTGATTTTACGACTTGTCAACACATCTTAGTTTATCCAATGTCGAAATGTTATTGGTTTAATGTTGTTTTCTGAGCCGGTTAGTATTCACTACTTTTGGGAATAGGTAAACTATGACTTTTTATATTTTCTTATATACACATTTATGTTTCTTTTGCCAATAGGTAAATATTTCTTCTTTTTATTTGATCTATAAACTCTTAAAAAACTTCATTTGTAATTAAATATTGCTATTTTTTTATTGGAGTATATATATATATATATATATATATATATATATATATATATATATATATATATATATATAATTACTCAACTTTTCCTGATACTTTCCTTTATTTTTATCTACCAATATGTGGGGCGAATGGCCGAATGTAACGACGGTTTTCCTTGCCCATTATTATTGTTTGGTCACCGAAGTTATGCATTGTAGAATCCTGTCAGTAGTTAGATGGAGGTGGGTTTGGAAACATTTAATACTCTCATCTGAAACTGGGCCGGAAATGTTAGAGAATTGTTATGGCAGGTTCAGCAAAACGTACTTGATAGTGAAACCACAGTATACTGAGAGAGATCTGTACTTGTGATCTGTGGCGCCATATTGCTCAGCAATGTGTTAAGAGGAAGAGAAATCTGTGACATCAGTCGGTGTCGAGAAACCATGGATCTGCCCCCCAAAAGATTTGCCTTAGCTTCTGATTGCGGGGCATTACCTGTTATGGCAACAAAAGAGTGACAGTCTCGGTTGCAACCAATGCATGTGAAGATGGTTTCCGCTGTCTTTTTTTTTTCTTTGAGCGCACTCCACCACGGCGGCAAGCATCCATTTCTCCTCTGTTCGCTCAAGGCCTCAGTGTAAATCGCGTCTCCAGCGTGCGCGAACGTTGGCGACGTATTCCCACCTCTCGTTGTGCATGTCCATGTCCATCAACCCTTATGTGACTTTTGAAGACGTCCTTGAAGCGAAGGTTGACTTTATGCCTTCTTGACGGTGTCCAGTTCCCCATACAGGACATTCGGAATCTTCCCATTAGTAGACCACTGCTTATTGTGTTTTAGCGGCGCTGGTGTATCTTCTCCATGGCGCAGCACTGGACAAGGTTTAATGAGAGATCGACGATTGCCCATGCAGCACGTCTCCCCTCTTCAACACGTCGATGTTTTCCTAAGGGAAAGGAAGAGTCCAATACAGGTTGTCACCGGTGTCATCAGAGGAGTTGTTACAACGAAGATGAACACAACCTCGGACTGTCTTAGGAATTCTAGCTCGAGGATTGCCTTCAGGATCTACTCCCGAAGTTTTTCCCATGATTGGTTATTACCACAAAGCAGTGGAGGATGCAAATCAGAGTTTTATTTCTTTATATATCAATCTACATGCATTTGTTTGATCCTGAAGAGAGAAATATCTGTCGTGTACATTCAAGTCTCAAAGCATTCACATGATTCACTGATAGATACATATTGGTCGTTTAGATATGAGCCTAAAACACTTACTTGATCCGGAAATTGGTAATATCGGTCTTTTATATTTGAGTCTATATGCATATACTAGAAGAACGTATAGGTAAATACAGGTCATTGATATTTGAGTCGAAATCAATTTACTTGGTTTGTTGATAGGTAAGGATTTGTCATATAGAGGTGATTTCATATGCATTTGCGAAAGTCATTTATTTGAATCTATATATATATATATATATATATATATATTACCTTCATAAGTGGCTCATCTAAAGGCGTTTACTTGCATCTATGGATGATGCAATCAGCCTGTTATAGACCTCAACAATAAGGCAGATCTTTTTTAGTCATTTTGTTTCTCAGTCGGTGCCAGTAAGTCGTAGCATTTTTATCAAATTATTTAAGCAATTAGTACATCGCCAAAGAATTAGATCAATATTTCGCATTCTCACACAATTTCGCGTGTTAAAACGTCATTGTTTGTCCACCAGCTGTAACCTTCAGACAATCTAATCTAAGCTCTCTCAGGAAATTTATTGTAGACTTCCTTAGTAATAGGAGATGAAAGAAAAACTTAATGATGAGTGGAGATCTAATGATTAAACAAAAAGCAAGATATTCTGGAAAGGAAATGAAACACTGGCGAGGAAAGCCGCAATATATTTAGAACAGTTTTCTTATTTAATTATATATATTTTTATTATTTACATTGTTCGGACTATGGTCCTCATCATGTTTATCCTTTTTATTACAACGTTTCGGTCGGTGTACGCTCCGGCCTTCTTCAGGTAGTTGGAATGTCGACCTGAAGGTAGACTATTCTAATTCCACGTTCCAAGTCTAATGAATGTCAGTTATCATTTATCTCCTGTTAATTCACCTCTCCAAGTTCTTCACTACCTTAAACAGGTATTGAACTCACACTGTCACTGAATATAACCAACGCCTTTATCCACTATGCCATTTGTCCTTGAGAACACCTGTATATGAATTTCTGGGACCTATAAACATAATGTCTTCAGAAACCATTTTACCAGTGTTAATATTGCAATATCTGCTGTTATCTTTGAACGTTTTTTACCAAATTTCATATTTCCATTTTTGTTGTTATTATTACTTTTCTCTAGCACTCGTTATTACTAGTTCCCGTATTGTATTTATTTCTATGCTTGGTCGGCTCAGGAGATTTTTGTGGCCTAGCATATGTGTTGATTCCTTAAGTTTACGAAAATCATATAGATGATGTAGAGGCAGTTTTCGCAGCGATACACAGAGCTACCTCACATATATGGCCTTAGGGCGTTAAGAAGTGACTGATATTAAACTGCCTGTTCATAACCAATAACAATGCAGATTTGTCTTTGAATTTCGCGAAGAATATCTAAATATATAAAAGAAACGCCAGACTAGATGTAACAGAAATATTCATTGCATGACGATATATATTGTTATAAATTATATATATGAAGGAATATTGTTTTAAGGTGTGCTATGTTTATGGGATAAAATTCTGAATATTAGAGATAGAGACTATGTAAGTATAAATATAAAAGTTAACATTGAGCCCTAACCTTGCCATTCAGAGGCGACAGGCTGTTTCATGCTAGACGCAATCGTCAGACCGAGAGTGCTGGATTTTTTTCTCGACTATTTATATATATGGGTCAGTGGTACATCATGGGTAATCTATTATGGCGGTTATTTTGCGGTAGTGGCTTGTTTATTTATTTACTTCTTTATATGTTTGTTTGGGTTAATTTATTTTACTTATTTTTCATTTTTTTATTTTATATATTTATTTATTCTTTTCAGTTTTCGATGTTTTATTACCAAGGGAAAAAAATTGAGGGATTTGCTTAGGCCGCCTATTTAATAGTTTATTTTATTCTGGAAAGATAAAGCTTGTTATTCCTCCAATTTTTAGATTGATTGCCGTAGCCTATTCTGTTGTTTTGGCGGGGACAATTTTTGTTTGTTTATTATTTATTTATCTAGTTGGATTGGTTACTTTTACTTGTTTTTGCCTATTCATATTTATTATTATTAGTTCTAACGGTTATTTTAGCGGAAGCAATTTGTTAATTTGTTCATTTATTTATATATGTGGATTGATTTATATTTGCTTTTTTCTTATTTATTTCCTTGTTTTTTATTTTGTATATTTTTATTTACTCTATTCGGTTTTCGATTTATAAGTAACGTAGTAATGTTTTTTTTATCGTTAGATGGCATTTATAGGTATTTTTACCTCCAATTTTTGAATTCATTGTTGTAGTCTGTACTAACGGTTATTTTGGTGGGATTGGTTTGCTAATTTGTTTATTAATATTATCTACTTTATTTACTTATTTGGGTTTCATGGTTTTACTTGTGTTTTATGTATTTTATTTTTTATTTTTATTTATTCTATTTCGTCTATTCTAAAGGGAGTGGTTTGTTAATTTGTTGATTATTTGTTTGGCTTAATTTATGTCACTTGTTTTTTATATTATTTTGTTTATTTGTATTTATTCATTTCAGTTTTCGATTTTTAAGTAACGTAGTAAACATTTGTTTTCATTTTTTTTCTGCATTTTGAGATGAGCTCAGATCGTTTATTTAGTAATTTATTTTGGTCTTGGAAGCTATTTTTTTCCTCCAAACAAAGTTTACAGGTTTTTGATTGATTGTTGTAGGCTATGATCTTTTTCTTATTTTTTATGATATTTCTAGTGTGATTTGTGTTTTGTTTTTAATTTCTTAGATATACTTGGAAAGCATTGTGCTGTTCGAGTAATTACTATTTCTGTAAATACGCGAACAGCACAATGCTTTCCCATGTCTCTCTGCCAAATGTCAGTCGACTAAATGTCTGTCGGCCAAAATGTGCGGCCACGAGCGAAACAGATATCGCAATGCATTGAATGATATCCTTTTAATCACCTGATCTTATAATCACTTGCTTTCGAGGCTCTTATGAAATATACATCACCACCCCCACTACCACATGATTATGATCATACTCAGTACCATGAACATATATTATCAAGGGCTTGATACGCAGCTGAACGAATGATCAGCTTCTTCCATGCAGATTCATTACTTGCCCTTGCATGACATCTGAACGATCTTCCAATCAATATAGTGACGATATCTGATCATTTATCCTCTGTCTCCATCTTATTTTTTTTACTGAGATGGATCTTGAATAATGGCAGCCGAATGAGTGTTGGCACTTATGACATAGTCATACTATTTAAAATTTATCTTCTTGTCGGTGTTACGAAATCTTCCAATGGTCCTGTTTCATGTTTGATGGTGTCTCGCATTGTATCATGATATTCCAGGGATCTCTAGGAATGTGATTTTTACGAATCAGTTGCTGTACGTCAAAACTGTGTTTTGTTTTATACGCTATTTAATATATTCCTTCATGAGTGATGCCCTTGAGGAACACTGATGGAATTTATGAATCGGAGGCCGCAAAATCACAAACCGTCGTTTTGCAGGTGCCACTGATAAAAAAAAAAAGAAGTCGTTAATCCGGTGACGGAATTGAATTAAAAATCTTCTACATATTTCATGGAGATTAATGTCGAAAAACTCATCACAAATAACAGGAAAGTGTTTTAAAATGGAACGTTAGTTGTCTGGTTTTTTAAAGTAGTAAAATATACACTTTTCCTCAAGCTTTACAATTTGTCACAGTGAAACCAATGTTTCATTACATCTAAGTATTGTTTTGCATACAAAAAACAGATACTTTTGTATTTTGTGTTTAATGTAGTTAAAACCACGCTTACTTTGATTAGTTACAATATGTTTGTTACCTCCTATGTCATATAACTTTCTCAAGCAATGTTTTGATTTGTTTTCAATTACTTTTCTTACTATCAAGCTCAACTCGAGGAATCACATCAAGAGAAACATTGAGTGACAAATCTCGCGTACAAATCTTAAGAAAACATCTTTCATTCTTAATTCTTCCCACATACAATAAACAAAGCCTTTTTTGTATTTGAATCGGATTTTATCTTATTTCAAACAAAATAAATACATTAATAAGCGGAATATATTCCTTAATTTCTGTCTTCAATAACAGAATAAATACAAAATCTCCACACAGTTTCAAGTTTTTGGAATATACACATATATCACAGCTGTCACCTCAAAACACAACCACAAAGAAATTTGTTTAAAAATAATGGAGTCCAATCCCTACCCAATAGAATCTTATAACAAAACCAGCAGATGAAATTTTAAACATATTTGATATTCAAAGAGATCCGTTGATATTAAGGATTGTCTGTAAAGAAAAAAATTACCAGTAAAATCATTTTCATCATAAGTTGTGTGCAGCACTTATTAGCTCTGAAAATATGACTGTCCTGTTAAATTAAATTTGCACTCGATAAACCAGTGATCGCACAAATCCTCTTCAGTAAGATATAAGACCATCTCTTCAGACTCTATCTAAAAGCAGCACAGATTGGGATGTCTAGATTTGGTTGGTAACTGGTGTAGATGGACAATTCTGAATTCAGATACAACTGTGTGAAGAGCTCGTCATTCCATTCCGTAAAAAGAAAAACTTTCTACAGCTTCAACTCCTACAGTAGTGACGCTGTGGCACTATATATCGTTATCTATCATGAAATTTTCTGTTATACAAAAATTGAGTTATAGATGTGCCAACCTGAATACTAAGCATTTGAAAGTTTGTATTATGTTTATGTTTGAATCTTAAAACTTAATTCTGATGAGAAAGAGACGTCTCTGTCAGAAACCTAGCAGATATAAATTCAAAGACGTTCAAACGGAGTATCTCCTGTCTGGAGTAGAGGCTACAATTCTCGCTGCCGTAGAACAGCATACTGACGACACATGCCCTGTATATTACAATTTACTTGTTCGTAGTAAGCTTTCTGTCCTCCCAGACTATCGACGTCAACCTGGCAAATGTGGTGGCAGCTCATCTGATCCGTCTCTTGAATTCACTGTTTAGGTAGAGGACACACACACACACACACACACACACACACACACACACACACACACACACACACACACACCTTGACCTATTTAGACGGTTAACTTAACGGAAGTGATATATTGAAATCTGAGGAGAGAAGAGAGAAAAGAAAAAGGAAAAAGAAAGAAGAGGGAGAGGGAACTAAAGAGAAAGAGGCTAAAACTGGGTTTTAGCAATTTATGTAAAAAATAGATATTAATGCTTGATACTAATTTAGATGTCTAAAAAATACATACAGAAATTGATTTGATCCTTGCTAGCAATTTAAAAATTTAAGTATTTTACAAATAATTTAGGGATTTAATATGAGTTGAATACTGTATTTATTAACACATTTATAGAGAACATATTATTATTTTTTTAAATTATAACAATTGGTTTAACTGACCAATAGTACTTTTTTAATATTGTAAAAGACAATTACGGTAACATCTTTATCAGTTTGATTCTAATTTATGAATGTAATTTGTAATTATTTTTAGATTGGTAATCTTTCTTACTTACTTATATATATATATATATATATATATATATATATATATATATATATATATATATAAAATAGGAAAGAACGGGTTAGGTTAGTAATCCATGGTTCTTTAGTATTTTAGTTATTATTTTTTAAAAATAGTGCTGGATACAAAAGTAGAGCATAATAAATATATAATTATTTATTTAAAAATATGATTCCAACACGCTACATAAGAAGTCTCATGTTTCAAAAACAAGAGCAGAAAATTATTAGAATTAAATTGAGTTAAAGTGATAAAAATTTAATGTCGAGCATTTAAGTATAGAAAATTCGGAATCAGCTGATTTCGCTACCTTGGTTTCAACCTTTCGTTATCTTCAGGCGATTTCGGTATATATATATATATATATATATATATATATATATATATATTAGCATATAAATATATATATATTAGCATATAAATATATATATTAGCATATAATATATATATATATATATATATATATATATATATATATATATATATATATATATATATATATATATATATCTATATGTATGTATATATAAGGATAAAGCGTGTATACATATGAATTGTAAAAGCGTGTATACATATAAATTGCACATAGATGTCAGTACCAAATCCCGACAGTCCGTTTCATACATGCGCGTTATTTTTAGGCCCTATATATATGTGTATGTGTGTTTGTGTGTGTGCATGTGTGTGTGTCGAAATGTCGAATAATCACTAAAACGAATATGAAGACACAGATATAATAATGTAATATTTCTCTTATCTTCCTCTATTTTTATCAGTGAGTGATCGCTGATCACTTCCGCTGATGTTCGACACGAAACAAAATCCGTAAAAGGTAATCTCTTTATACGCTTCAAACATTCATATGACGATAGCTATTCAGTTACATTGAATATTAATAGTGGTCAGTGCTATCAGGATCAAATTGCTGAAATTGAAACCATACGAATTTGCCATTTGTACTTGAAAACGGCGTCAGCCATATGACTTGTCATTATGCATTAGAATATCACAGGCCTCGCTATATTTCTATATTACACGTTTAATCCGTTTTTCGAAAGTACAACGTATATGAAACGAAATGGCATAAATCATGTAAGAATTTTCCACAATAGGAAAAATTATTTTGAACGATTCCTATCCACCAAAATAATATTATATGAGATTTTCTTAAGATTGTACTGTGCTGCAATGTTTGTAGAGTTTAAGTTTTAAATGGTAGATATTGTTCACGCAGGTTATCTGGAAATTGTGTTTTCTTTACAAAGAATTATTCAAAAGAGGTGAAACTAAGAAATCAGTATTATTGTTGTATTTCAGTCTTCCTAATTCATTCATAAAATACAACTAATCACAAACCTTAGCTAGGCTGAATTACAAGAAATAAATATTTGATCAACACGGAAATAATTAAAAGAAATTATTATATGAATTAATTTTAATTTATGCTTGTCTTTACAGGATATTAGTAAAAATTTGTATTTATGTAGGTAATTCGAAAAAAATGGCCTAAAGCCGACATGAGAAAAAAGGTAACCGCATAGATAAAAATACTTCTAACTAATATGACAAGACAAGCTCAAAAAATCACTTGTAATTTTTAATTTTTCTACTAGCAGTGAATTTAAAATTTAATCTACATCATGATTCACGGCCTGTTTCTTTTCTATCTTTAAAGCACTTACATCTACAGTCACCACAGTACGTGTAGTCTGTCGGTAAATACTGTTCTGGAGATATACGAAATCATATAGATTTCCTGACAAATAAATAATGCAAAAGTAATTTTTAGACATTTTCTAATAGATCTAACTAATACCACCATTTATTGTTGTCGAATCGCCAATATGTACAACAGATTTCTCGCAGGAATATAATTTCTCAGTTCTCAGATCAGAGACCAGACTTCAGTTTACGCGTGAAGAATCAGATAAATAATTCATAAAGTTTGCAGCCATGGTTATAGTATATATTATATTGTCTATAGGAAACATTTCTTGTACCAAAATAAAATGTATATCCATACATGAGGTGAATGTGCGACGCCATTATTGTCAGCGTCAAATCATATCAGACATGATTACATGTATATTAGATATGTCAATTCTTATATATATATATATATATATATATATATATATATATATATATATACATGCACACACACACACACATATATATATATATATATATATATATATATATATATATATATATATATAGGTATATGTATGTATTTCTGAGATGAGGTATTATGCAGAGAATTTACATTTTTCGGAGTATTGTCCTCATCTTTGTCATATATATATATATTCAATAAATGACGATTTATTTTTCCATTTAAGAAGTTGAAGGGACGTAGAAGAACCACGATTTTCGTTTAGTTGTTTCCATAAACGTAAACTTCTTATATTTAGGATACTCAAGCAGACAAGAAAACAATCTAAATAGCAAGGTTTAACAGAACAACAAATACCTTTTCACAAATAGATTTTATCGCAAATGTTATTTGTGAAATAGTGTTAGAAGATTGAGTGTTTAGAAAATACATATTAAATTGAAGTTTGGAAAAGGCCTGATCTGTCTTACACGAGCTTAGGACAAAATGACAGTAACTTTGTGTTTTCTCGACATGGTAACTCTGAACTGAAACCTTATAAAGACTACTTGGAGATTTCGTGGTTCTCTATACTCCATTTCTTAGTTATCAGTTTTTCCAAAACCTGGAGAAGTTTCAGTACAAGGCTTCACCACTGTAATCAAATCATAGGTGACGTTGAATTTTGATAAATATTACGTGTGGTTCTTGTTCTTAAAAATAATCACATGTCGAGCAAGGCGATTAGATGTTAGAGGCGAGTGAGGTGAAAGAGAAAAGAATTTAGTGAGGAGAAACGACAATGAAAAAAAAGTATTTCGGAAGACAGAAGATGGCGATAAACGTTGCAATTAAAAATTTGAACGTTGTAGGAGGCAGGAAATCAAAACATCGTAAGCGAGTTCCACAACAGAGGAAATAAGCTTTTAGAATAGAACTTGTGGATACATCTAGATATTTCCACAGTACGATGATGAGACATAATTACCAACTGAATTGTAGTCAGCTGAAATTCACGCAGTTGTGCTATCAAAGGAAAGGACTCATTTTAAGAATTAAGAATATTAAATATTTCTATTAAAATATTTATAAAAAAGAGGGATGAAAGTCACGTCACGTCTATAGAAAAAAATCACTGGTGTTGATGTATCACATAAGTCACACACACACATATATATATATATATCTGTGTGTGTGTGTGTTTTGTAGCATACCTACAGTGATAATGGGTATGTCCCACGTAAATGCAGTAGTAAATACTGTATGTTGATCTGCAGTCGAAGATTCGTATCCAGCTGTATTGCTCAAACTCTCTGCTCACACGGGCAATATCGAAGGCCATAGTCTCGTCTCGGGAAACAGATATCCGACCTCGTTTTATACAGGTTCTACAGGAATTTTTTGGCCGAGCCTACGGGTTTGGATACCCCACATTAAATTGAGCCTTGGTGCACACCTGACCGCACAGGGAGGTTGGTATATATTCTGCAGTTGGAGATAAATTGTAAAATTCACTTGACTTACTACTAGCAGCTGAATACATCTTCTACGCGCCGCTGGCGAAACTTATGTGTTGTTCTAGTCCTAAGTATTATTGTTCCTTACCAATCTTCTGATTATTCTATTTTGTAACCTTCCCTAGGTTACAACATTTTGGCGACGAAGATTAAACAAAATTACATTTTCACGAGGATTAATCAAAATACAACATTTTAATGATGAGTATTTATCCAAATCAGAAAACGTCACTAGTGAGACATTTTGGCGCCAAGAATTTGAATGCAATTCAAGGAAACTTTCTCCAGCACAAGTTTGGCGAAAAAAAATATCCCCAAAATCGCAGGTTAAAATTCATCAAGGTTTCATTGTAAAAAAATCAAAATGGAATATCTTAAAAGGATACAACTTGAAATGGCCAAACGACAAGAAGAACAGCAAAAACGGTACGAACAAAAATTCGAAAAGCCCGAGGAGATGTTGGTTAAACAACAGAAAATGGTCAAGAATAATAAGAATGGATATTCTGAAGACGCTATCGTAAATGGGATTGCGGAATTTCACTATCACAAAAAATAGAGTTAACTTTTTCTTAGTATTTCCGTATATACGAAGATTTGTATGAGACTGATTGTGCAAACTGGTCCGATGATAAAAAGGTCAGACATTTGCTAAGAAAACTAGGCGCTGTCGTAAACTATATATCACCAAGGAAGAATTGTCACCTACTGTTACTTTGCTTTCAGAAGTTTTCAGTCCGAAAGAGTCTTTGTTCTGTCAAAGATGGGAATGTATGGATTTAATGAAAAACGAAGATAACGACATTACAACCTTTGCGAGAAAATTGAGAACGAAAATTATGAAAATTTCAGATTGGTGGAATTAAGCCCTGACAATTTTAAATGCTTGATATTTGTGTAAGCGTTAGTGTCAAAAAAGAAAACGAACCCAATTTAATGTTGCAAAACCAAGCAGAAGATTGTCATAAATTCATATATGTTCATTGAAATGCCAAAGATGTTGAGATAAGCGGCGTGGTGCACACTAAAAATGCCTCAAAAATATGAAGAGAAGAAAAAAATAAAACATCATTCCTAAACCCTTGCAAACTTGTGAAGAATTTGCTATGAGGAATTTCCTTAAAAAAAGAAACAATGTTTTCGTTGTGGTAAAAAAAAAAATGAATAACGACATAAAAAAACAACCTTAAAAATTTAAAGATCGAGTGACTAATTACATTAAAATTACTTATGTGGATATATATCCTATAGGGAAATTTGTGCAGTTAAAAATTCTGAACATAAACATCTCAACTGTGATCCTGATTTGAGTATAATAAATGTTTATACATGGAGAAAATTTGGTAAACTAACGTTAATGGTTACCAAAAAATCTCTCGCAGAGTTACAGAGTTTTTGTAAAAAAATACATTTGTAGCACAAGGCCAAAAAATGGGGAATGGTTTGAGGCTGGTCTTCACTCTCTAATACCTAGCTAATCAGATTCACGACCCATTCACTTTTGCAAATTGCACATTCACCACAAGAACTCATGCGTCACAAATCAATCCTCCATGCAACATAATATTGCATACTTTCAGGAAACCTTAAAAATGCACTGCGTGACATAAAAAAGTAATGAGTATAAATACTTATACATAAAATTCTGATAATTTTCAATGAGTGGGAATGGGATGAACGCAAAAAAACTAAACTAAAATATCAAAATGAACAAAATAAAGATAACTGATTTTAGTAGGTCCCGCCCAACCCTCAAAAAGAGAGACCGCTGTATTCTGGCCTCAAGAGGCTCTCAAGCTACAGGAGAGGGAAAGGAGAAAATAATTACAGACAGCTGGGGAAAAGAAAGCCGACCCATTCGAGATAAAAAGGGGGTACTAAAAACTAAGTGGGGAGGTTGGGAATCTCAACTTGGATCATAACCGAAGATGCAGCCGGGAGCAGGCCAGGAACAACATTCAACATTAAATAGGTATACGAAGCTTGTATAGCCTAACCAGGGGAGGGCTCCCCAGGAAGCCATTCCGATGTGAATTAGGTCGACCTAGAAGAGAATATCAAGGCTACCCCCGTTTACACAAACCAAGCTCGCCTCAGTTACCCACATTTCGCTAAAGTCTGTCGAAACCAGCCATTTTCAATCAGTTCTAACCGTCATCTTGAGATGATGATCAAAGACTCGGATCAGATCATGATGAGAAAGACGGTTGCCTAACAAGACTTCTTCCAGTCGCGTCGACCAAATCAAAATTCGGGCCATGGCCAGCAGCGATAAATACACCATTCGTTTCATCCCAGGCTAGGCACTGTCACACACGTATGCGCGATAAATGAGAACGAGATTTTAGAAGCGAGATAAGCTGTCAACTCGCCAAAATGATCATATAGAAGGCGTGCGAAGCAGTTACTTCTATGTAAAGGACACATCGTTCACAGTCTGGCAAATCCGGCAAGCGCCATATGAAGGTCATGTCATTCAGAGATAGCCTATTCCGAATGAGTCGCCAGGTAAGCGAAAACTCAGTGTTGCTTAGGTAATCCGCTGCTGGCGCGCTAGACCAGAAGCAGCGGAACTCCTCCACCGACAAGTCGAGCCGCTCACGTAGTGGAACCTTCGCGCCCCCTCCACTAGCATTAGAAGATTCTCCTTGTCCGGGAAAGGTCACTGGACCGAGGAATGGTCCGCAAGGCCGATCGACACTCGCGTAGGAAAACCGATTGATTTTTGGAGTTTACGACGGCGCTCATTTCGCGGGATGAGAGGTCTGATAGTGAGGAAAGAAACGACGACCCTTACAATCCCCACCATAATAGAATTTCCTGTCAATGATCAGCGTAGAAAAGCCAGCCTCGAATCGAGTTTGTGACTCTCCAAGTGTGGCGTTCCCAACTCCCCTCAAAGACACAGTCGTTGTGCACAGACTCCTCTGTCAATTTTATGCCTGCATTTACCCACAAAACAGGAGATAGCAAGCATTCGTGCGCCTTCTTATGTCGCTTACAGAGGGGGAGTAGAGACAAGTGGGAAAAGACAATAGGGACAAGACGTAAGTAGCTCATGGCTCCGCCCTGCCCTTCACGCACAACCTCCGTCGACGCTAAGTCTGTCTGACAGCCTCGAACTTTGCCTGTACTTCTGACCAATATTTATCCAGTTGGAGGTCGGATCCAAACCACACTCCGAGAATGCAGTCAGGAAGGTCCCTTTATCTAAAGGGGCCTGGAAATCGACTCCCTTTCAGACACCTAACCGGAAGTCGGAAAGATTGTTGCGGTTAAACTTGGCCCCTCTCACATTTTCGTACCGATCAAGTGCATTCAGTATCATCTCAATGTTTCAAAAGGACGGCACGAAAGTAGATATGTCATCGGTGTACGCGGAAACCCTGGCTCGAGCCCCTCCTTGGACAACGATACCGCATCCCTTAGCTGGCGGCGGAGAGGGTCCAACGCCCAAGTGTAAAGTAGGGGCGATAGTGGACAACCCTGACGAACCGAACGAGACAGCCCAAACCTTTACCACAACACTGAGGGAGCGATAAAGCAGGCTAATCCAGCGGCAGAAGTTGGGAACGAATCCAGCTGGCTGCAGGACAGCAGCCAGGTAGCGATAGTCAAGCCTATCAAATGACTTGGACTGATCCAAAGTGATCCGCGCGGGCGCATCGTCGTCTTTTACACACTCTATGCGGATCAGATGCAGGCGGCTCTGAATTGTTTGGACCTTCACAGAATAAGTCTGCTCTGGCCCCAACAGATTCTCGGCAACTGACTGCAAACGCATTTCGTATTTCACCAAAAGCCTGCCAGTTCAGAGTAACATGCAACACCATGAATCCTGTGGCAATACCGGACTTACTCATAATCGAAGAGACTTCTTCTACGGGTCTGTATTTCGAAAATAATGCCCCCACATGGTCTTCGCATATATCCACGGGCACCCCATGCACTATGATTTTTGTATGTTCGGTGCCCATGTACTCTGTTTGAAGTCTTAATGCCGTCTTTGCTAACATACTTCCGGCGAGCCGTTTCGCTAGAAGAAGAGCCCACATTTCATTTCACTAAACACTTCGCCAAGATACTGTGGTTTTTCAACGATTCTTCGATTGTTTCTCTACTCACCACAATGAATTTCCGACTTTTTACGTCGGTGGTCAGCAGGGAAATTAACCTTGCGGTAACTGCATCCAGGGCTTCCGGATTCGTAAGAAATTCTTTTTCCTGGGCGTACTTTTCATACTTGACTTATTGTTCGACATAATACAGTGATACCTTTTTTGGCCTGTTCTCTGATCAGGCAGTTTTGGGGGGCGGTGATTTAATCTGCGTGGGTACCCGGTTTTAATTTTCAGCCATGGTGGAACAAGACCACCACAGTTTATTAAATAATATTTCCCCGTATAAAAGAATTGCTTCTTCTTAAAAACCAAAGAAAATATAAACGATACACGAAAATAAAGTCAAACCAGAAAATAAAAACGACAACGTCGAAAACAAAAGTTAAATAGACACAAACTAAAAACCAATGAAAATAATAGGAAAAAGGAAAATAAATCTGAAATAAAAACGAGAAAGCAGAACATATTTAAAAAAAGAAAGAGAAAACAAAGGAAAACAGGTACGCAAAAAATAAAAAGGGAAAAAAGAAAAAAACTTAACAATTCAGACGAAATGCAAAACTAAGGCTGGTTGATATACTCAAGAACAAATCAAAGTAATTCTCACTCGGAGTGTTACAGGGCAGAAAAGGCGAAATTATTACGAATTTAACGTTAAAATATAAAACCTTGAAGTTAAAACTTTTCGTCATTAAAAAAACGAATAACCTGTTTTGAACAGATTGGATGGAACAGTTCAATTTATGGAAATGTCCGATCAATTCGTTCTGCCCAAAACTGAAAAAGGTTTTACTAACGAAACAGAAAGTATAAAAGAAGAATTAAAAATGATATGTCCCGGAAAGGAATATATTTGTTCGAAGCAGCAAGTTTTGGACTATTGTAACCGGGTAGGACAATCTAACAGGTAACCATAATGGACTGGTCCTCGTCGTAGTGGTAGGCAATAAGCGTAAGCAATAGGTAAAGACAATAGCCGTACTCAATAGGCGAACTCAATAGGCGTCCTCCATGTACCTCCACATCAGTCTGTATTTATGGCAGACACCAGCCAATCATATTACTGTGAGAGGGAACCCAGGTGTATGCATATCATTACATCAAAAAAATTAATTCCCAGACATATTTTTGTTGGTTTAGACATGTGCAAGTAAATTAAAGCTAAATTCGAGCTAAAAGAAAGCATATAATTAGTTTTCAAAAAGAAATGTACCATTTGCTTCGCTAAATCAGTTTGATGACGAGTTTGATAGACTTCAAAAAATGGGTGTTTTATCGAAGTTTGAATGTAGCGACTGGTCTTCACCAACCGTTTATATACAGAATAAGACGAAAGACATCCATATCTGCGTGGATTTTTCCATGGGCTTAAACGATGCCCTCAAATTTTGTCATTACTCACTTCCAGTGCCGGAAGATGTTTTTGCGCAGCTTTGTTGGGGTCGGAGATTTTTCAACATCGACTTAAGAGACGCGTATATTCAGATTCCCGTAGATAACAAATGTTCAAGATTACTGACCATAAATACACATTGTGAGTTTTACAAATTTAATAGTGTACCTTTCGATATAAAGTTTGCTCCAGCGATCTTTCAGCAAGTAATGGACACAATCCTTAGTGTATCTTAACGTCACACGATATTAAAAAAATATTTATAAACGTCCCCGTGGATGAAAACATTGAACTTATCTTTAACTCCCCGTACACAATTAATTCTATCGTATCTCTTTCCATCAAACCAAATATCCTCAAAATATTATCACATGCTTTCGTTATTCGATGTTACGAGTTTGTTGACAGATCTTTTTAGCGTCAAAAATTATTACATCCTTGCACAACTAAAATCACCTTCTACGACAATAATGACAACATCTACAACCAAACTAATGTTGTTATCGTGGGAAATGCGTTCGAAGCGTTCTTCTGCAATTACTACATGTCCCATGTAGAAAACATAATATTTAAACAGGTCTGTAAACCTAAAATATTTATCCGCTTCGTAAACGTTAGCTATTTTAACGAAAACACAAAAGAAATGGATACTCTCAAAACCAAATTTGAAAAAAATGTCTGCCTTTAACTTTACCTACAAAATTAGTCAAAAAATAAATTCCCATTCTTAGACGTTTTCGTAGATTACACTAATGACCACCTCATTGTATAGAAACCCATAATCAGAAACATTTGACATTAATTTTAAGAGTGACTGCCCACTCAGATACAAATTAGCAGTGATTAAAACTTCATAAAGAAAGCACTTTTCCTTACAAAAAATCAACAATGCAAAGCAGACACTAGTGAACACTGGTTTTCCTAACCACCTCATCGACCATGAAATTAGCCTATTTCTTTCCAAATTAAATAGCAACGTTACTGAACACAAACACAAAAATAACAAATATTTTCTACAAAAATAAATGCACATCAACTATAAAAAGATGAATCTTCACTAAGAAATATCAAAAAGAAATGCACTACTATGGTTGACCTGAAGAAAAAAAAATATCTACTTCAAACAATTTAAAACCGCTAAACTTATTCTCAAAAATAGCAACACACCTGCAAAATCAAAACTATAAAGAACGAAGATTATTTACGAGTTCAAATGCTCCTTACGGAAATGTGTTCCTAATCAAACTGAAATCCTAAAGAATTATATCAGTCACACTACTACATGACTATCCAAACGACTTACGTAACACCTATCCGACCACTGGCTCCATCAGAACCCATTTAAATGCACACACATAAACTTACCCGACCTCCATACAAACTAGGAGATAATACTAGCATAATAACCTCATCCATATGGAAAAATAATTAAATAATAATGGAAGCCTTAATGAAAAAGAAAAAGCCAACATTCAATATTATTACCTACGAACATGTCCACGATGAGCTGTGTTCGGATAATAAATGGTCACTATAAGTCTAGATCCATACACACAGCCGATAAATCAAGTTAAAAAGTAAGAATAAAATCATCCTTGATAATGGCTAAAATTATAGACGAAAGCACTCGGAATTATAGAACATTCGAACAGTTTCTACACACTATGTGTTTAAAAAAGAAAACACTTGTTCGAACAAAACAAACATTAATATATATGTGAAGATATATAGAAAATAGGAAAGAATTGGTTAGGTAAATAATCCAAAGTTCTTTAGTATTTTTGTTATTATTTTAAAAAAATAGTGCTCGATACAAAAGTAGAGCATAAATATTATTATTTATTTAAAAATATGATTCCAACACGCTACATAAGAGTTCTCATGTTTCAAAACAAGAGCTGAAAACTTCAATATAATTATTTGAATTAAATTGGATTAAAGTAAGCTCTGTTCCATCTTCAAGCGAATTTTTTTTTTTTTTTGAATCTCCCAAAAAAATTTCGCTTGAAGATGGAACAGAGCTTACTTTAATTCAATTTAATTCAAATAATTATATTGAAATTTTCGGCTCTTGTTTGAAACATGAGAACTCATATGTAGCCTGTTGGAATCATATTTTTAAATATATATATATATATATATATATATATATATATATATATATATATATATATATATATATATATATATATAAAACCAAACAATATTTTCTAAGGACATGTTGCTTACTTGTTTTAATATTTCGTACTATTTTCTTTGATTATTTTGAACGTTTCGTCCAATGTCTGAGTTATTTCGACTTCCACATGCTATTCTAAACGGCACTACATGAAAGCCTGCTAAAAAACAATAAAATATACATACTAGCTTATGCGGACCAAGATACTATTTACATTGTTCCGACTATCAAAATATTTATCACAACGTTTCGGCCGTTGTATGCCCCGGCCTTCTTCAGGTGGTTGTAATGTCGAACTGAATCCTTTATTTCGCGCGCTAGGATAGACTGTTCTAGTTTCAAGTGCCATGTCTAATGGATATCAGTTATCTCCTGTTAATTCCCCTCTCTAAGTTCTAAACCGCTTTAACCGGGTATTCAACTCACACTCTTTGACCGCTGTCACTGGATCTAACAAACGTCTTTATCCAATGTGCCATGTGTCCTGGAGGAAATATAGACAGATACTAGCGGGCCAAGATATTTGAACATCGAACAACTTATATTCAGATTTTCACTGTGATAAGAAGGCAGTATACAATATAAATGAATAACCTTAAGAAGATTCGTTTGGTAAAATATTACCAAACTTCGAAGCTTACTGCTATATAGGTATATAGGAAAGATAGTGATTAAAATGGCAATACACTATTTCTAACCACCATTAATAATTGTAGGATATCCGGATCAGAGAATAACCGGAAAACCCATATGTTGATTTTTCTCAAATTGGAGCTGTCTAACTGCAAATTGATAACTGTGCATAGTTCGCCAACGATCTACCGATTTAAATATTTATATCGTCTCTTGCATATGCATTTACCTTTATACAAGGTCGATAAACTGTGGTCTTTCCAGAGTAACCGTGTGACATTACATGTTCTGTGCTAGACAACATTCACAACCGAATTATCAAAATCTGATTAGCCTAATTACTTATACAAAAATGTCGTGCTAACCTTCCCCCTCATTTCCGGTTTTTTTTTACGCCTTTTGCATCTCAATTTAAAATACAATTAGGTTTAAAAAAAAAACTGCATATGTAGGGAGTTCCTAGCTTTGGGGTTTACCATCAGAATAAAATCAAGAATCAATGTGTTAATGTAGAAGAACAAAAAGAAAACAATCTCGACTTGTTGAATTAACTTAGAAATAGTGCCTCATTGCCTGGCTTACTATATTATTGCTTTCCTTCAAGGCTCACGTGATAAATGCATTAGTGTTTCTTAGTTTTATTTCTCGCTTTTCTTCTGTTATTTCCTTCAACTCATTTGTCGTCAGTTACATCGTAATGTAACTTCAGAATCTCTTAAATCACTCATTCAAATACAAAGGTGCAAAACAGCTTCCAAGAGATATTAATAAAGGACTTCATATAAATTATAAATGTTCTTTATTCATTAAGACATTTGTAAATGTTTAATGTCAAACGGACAAAGAGTTCGTGATGGAATTAAATCTGATGAAAGAAATATTACAATCAAATAAAAGGGGACTAAACTGTTAATATAATTGCCGTCCTCCTCGATGCTCACACGTAGATTTCATGCTACTCTTATCATTTGTCGTTGCTAATAAATGTCTGGCTCTTCATCATTCTTTTCCTCTGCAAAGAGATTGAGAGTATTCACTTCTGTATAAGAGACTGAATATTAAATTGAACTTCTACTTTTTTTGTTTCTAATGCAAATTTCTCCAATTGTCTTCTTAAATGCATAGCTTTTTTGGCACTTCCAATAAAACTTTTAATGTATGTGTCGCTGCTTTAACTTTAGTTGCTACATTTCCCACCTAGATGAATTTCAGCACCTGTGTGGTTTTGACGACCCCCATAGTTAGGTCATACATTGTTTTGATTCTTTTACTGACAAGCATGCATTCAATCTCCTGACACTTAGTAATTAGACCTTTTTCTCTTGTTTTTCTTTACTACATTATCTGATAGTAATTTCAGTTTTTCTTCTAGTCAGCCATTAATAGTGTATTGTCTACGTATCTTATGTCATTAAGATTATACTCGCCATTAATAAATTATAATTTAGAAAATATATCTTTGGCGCTTAATCAGAAAAAACATAATTCTATAATGACTGTATTATTTTCCTCTTTCAAATTTTAGGCTCTACCAGTGATTAAAATGTTGTTAATATATCTGGTGGGGAAAAATCGAAAGCAAAACCTACTACTATAATTTTTCTAAGGTTGTTAGTACCAATCAAATTCTTGTATGGTTGTCAGCAAAAAGAAGGGCTCATCTTCCGAATTGCAAACCCGTATATAGTAATTGCGGGATTTTAAATATTTTGGAATCATTTTAACAGAGGACGGAAAGAGCAACACTCAGATCCAATGCATATTGGGATAGCCAATGAAGTATTTGAAAAGCTAAGCAGATTACTGAGAAATAATAATAATAATAATAATAATAATAATAATAATAATAATAATAATAATAATAACTTCGCTAGAAATAAGGAAAAGAGTACTAAACTGCCATTTGATAACTCTTTTCCTGCATGACAGTGAGTGCAGGACGATCTTAACAAAAATGAAAGGGCGACTTGAAGCAACAGAAAACTTTTTCTACAGCAGAATGCTGAGACGATCCTGAACCGGACATGTGAGTATCAACGAAGCCTTGGAGAAAATGGAAACAAAATAAAAACTAATATTTAACACCAGCAAGAGACAGTTGAGGTTTCTAGAATATATAATAAGGACGGAAGGCTTTGAAAATCTGATACTCACAGAACAGCTAGATGCCAATAAGGATAGACAAAGATAACACATAACATACTTACGTAGCTAATAACAGGGATACAAAGTACATTAAGAGCTAGAAAGAACAGGAAGTCGTAGAAGGCCATGATCGACTACCTCCTGAAGGGACATGGTATTCAAAAGAAAAGAAAAATAAACATTAGGTTGAATTCGAACCTGGTTGTCTTATTTTTTCCATAACCATTATGTTACTTCTTGATTATAATATGGATATTGACTTTTCTTGCGTATATATCAGCATCCATGTTGAATATGCATCCAGTCATTATGTGTTGACTAAGAATCTAATCTCAAGGATCACAAATAATGTGTTTACCGTTCCTTATATTTACTTTTGTTGCGTCAAAATTGTTTAATATTTCTTTCAGCGATACAACATACATCAGCGCTTCATTTTGACATTTCATTCTCAATAATTGTCTTTATACCAGAATAACTAAAAATTATTTCACACCTTTAAGTATCTTATCCTTTATCAATGATTTAGGTATTAAATTTATCAGAAAACTGAACAAGGTCAAATAGTGTCGCTTCAATATTCCCTTTAAAGTTTTGAGTACTTCCCTTCAAAATCAATATTTTAATTCCTGCATTTTAAAACCGGAATCCAAACACTGATATCCAGACTTCGCGACTATCTCAGCCTACAAGAAGACCAGAATTTATTTCAAGATATTTCCCAGTTCTCACGAAGTTCCATATTTATTAGGTTGGTGCAAAAATAATGACATAATAATGTCGTTTTTTGACGTTAGAAAATACGTCAAAAAAACGAAATTATTACGTCATTATTTTTGCACCAACCTAAAATAACTTTAGCACCAGTACAGTTATTTTAGGAAGAAAACAGAATATGCAAATGAATTTACGTCAGAAAAGGAAACGACGTCAAAATGACATTCAAGTACATAAAAATCTCAATACTGGAGAAATTTAAATCGTCAATCCACGAATAAAATTGACGAAACAAATATATGAAGTCTTTTAACTATACTAACATAATGATACCGTAATAAAATGGTGGTAATATTAGCCGTATCTTTATAATGAAACATTCGGTATTCATTATCTAAATAGACATTGCTACTAGAGTATGAATTTTCTCCCTCCCAGTTAATTGAACTGGAATAAAACTCTAGCAGCCTCATCTCTAATAATAATAGTGATATTAGCCGTACCCTTATAAGTATGTCTTAGTTGCACGACCCTGTGGGTGATGGATTATTTCCACCCTACACTCTCTGCTACAGACGAAGCGTTGCTGGTCTCTAGTGACTCTATCGCTACATTTACGTCAAATGTTCAGACGAGCGACATCCCATAATTCTACTAGAATATTTCTCAGCCAGACCTCATTGTATCCCGTTCATATTCCATTGCTAGATAATAGGTTTTATTCGGACAGCTTCTTTCCCCAGAAAGGAAACCGGATATTACGATTTTTTGATCAGAACGCGTTCCACGACTTCAAGTCTAGGAACAACCGTTATATATACTGATGACGTACACTTCGTATTTCCTCCTTTTAAGTCCTGTCAACAACCTTATACAATAACACACTAACTTGAGTTGCGTTTTGGATTTGTATTGGGGGAACGATGGTACGAAAAAATGTTGATAGATAGATAGATTATGAACAGACTGAGATATCTATCTATCTATCGAGCTAGTTAGCTAGCTAGATAGATAGATAGGAAATAGGATGGATTATGAACACAGTCTGAGATATATAGATAGATTATGAACAGATAGATAGATAGATAGATAGATAGATAGGAAATATGATTGATTATGAACAGAGCGCGAGATATATATATATATATATATATATATATATATAGATAGATAGATAGATAGATAGATAGATAGATGGATAGGAAATAGGATTGATTATGAAGAGAGCGCGAGATAGATAGATAGATAGATAGATAGATAGATAGATAGATAGATAGATAGGAAATAGGATTGATTATGAACAAAGCGCGAGATAGATAGATAGATAGATAGATAGATAGATAGATAGATACATAGATAGGAAATAGGATTGATTATGAACAGAGCCCGAGGTAGATAGATAGATAGATAGATAGTAAACAGGACTGATTATGTACAGAGTGCGAGATAGATAGATAGATAGATAGATAGATAGATAGGAAATAGGATTGATTATGAACAGAGCGTGAGATAGATAGATAGATAGATAGATAGAGAGAGAGAGAGAGAGAGAGGAAATAGGATTGATTATGAACAGAGCGTTAGATAGATAGATAGATAGATAGATAGATAGGAAATAGGATTTATTATGAACAGGGCGTTAGATAGATAGATAGATAGATAGATAGATAGATAGATAGATAGGAAATAGAATGGGAATAACAGCAATATATAGATAAGCCGCCTTATTGACTACATATCAATGTAACCAAGTTTAAAAGAGAGATAAGCGCAAAAGTATTAGTTTTCTTCATGGATTCAAAGATGAAAGTACCGACGTAGTACAAAATGTAAGCGTGGTTATTTTTATTTTATGCGTATCAGATGAATATATGGATTATCAATGAAGATTAGAATTGATAAAGGAGAAAATGAGTAGATAGAGATAAAAGCCGAAAGAATAGTAGAACTCTGTGATAAATTATTATTTCAGTTTTCAACGCATTTGTAATTTGCACGATTACATTTAGTGTATATATGGATGTATGAATGTATGCATTATTAGATGCAATATTATTGGGTGACCAGAAGTTAGGTTTTCAACAATGAAAACCAAGTTCAAATCACGCCATCATCTATTTCTCGGGTGATGTATTGATATTATCAAGCCGAGGCAACAATTTAAATGTGTGTCACCATTAGCAAACACCTGAAAACCATGCCACAGTTTGGTTAGAGCTTATGAGTGGGATTTGGCAGATTGCAGTGCTTGGAAAGTGAAATCAGATACCATCAGGATTTAGGGTTTACGCGTAGTCGTTTTATTCAAAATGGTAAGCAGACGAGATTCCACGCTGTCTCGTAGAAATTCTTACAAGTCGTTTCGCAATAAACCAAAAGTTGACTTTATGGGTGTTTAAATGTGCTTGATCAGTCGTCTTCAGCATGAATTAGAAAGAACCCTAGCAGAGAGGCATTCTTGGATACGTGTGACCAGCCATACTGCAAAAATATTAAAAGTAAGAGGGACAGAAGAAAGTATAAAAACCTGCTAAGAAAGATACGTATGTGTTTGGCAGGACAGGGTTTAGAAGAGAATAGCAAAAAGACCAACCTTACTCTGTACAACAAAGAAGAGGAAATTGTGGAGGGACGGAAACGCGCACATCCTGTGGTACATGTCTAATATAATATATAAGTTATGAAACCTCTTCTCCCCTACCCAGCTATTGTTTCTATATACTTGGATGGCAACTAGACTACTGCAGAAAGAAATGATAACCTACTGCGGGATAAAAATCTCCTTGGTGAGTCATGTATCAAAAGATACATGATCACCTAAGCTGAGATACTGCAGATACGGCAGATACTGCAGTACTAATTGTAGTTATAATAATTATTCTTGAATTATGGTTACTATATGGTATTATTCTTCTTAAACTTCAACAAACATCATCATATCTTTAGTAATGCAATACTTTTATATTCTTTCGTTATTATATCGTTGTTGGTTAAAGAACTGATTTCCTTTTCATCTAAAACTTACTGACGGAGATTTACGGACAATTTCTAGTTAGTGTCTATGTTTGCTCATAAATATCAATTTTAATCCTTCCACAGACTCGAAATCACTGGAATATTATGAGAAAGATAATGCCACGTATATATTATTCTCAGCAACTGCATTAAATCACACGTTTTTGCCTGTAGATAAAATCACAGACTACAAAATCTACGTTCAATATAAATCTATGACTGGCTTAATTGGCGTAGATACCACTGGACACAAGATCATTCCCACTTTTCTTCTACAGTTTCTTTAAAGATTTGATGTTAAAAGTTGGCGAAGGAAGGCAGAACGAATACATCAAAAGATACATTAGGCTTGTGAGGATACTACTATCGTCTGATTGGATAAAAGTTCAGTAAAATATTTTCATAATACCTTCAGCAATCTGTAAATGAATTCATAAGATAGCATAAAATTCGATATTTAATATGTTTTACATCGTCTGGCTCAAGAATAATAATAAGAAAACAAATAAAGTAAGATGATTTTTTTCTGATTTGGGGAGGGCTATGTTCTTTTAAGCATCGTGTTTATTTAGGTTGTAGGCAATCCGAATCATATTTTCCTTTCTAGCACTAACTTGTAATTTTTACTATCCATCACATTCCGCTCCCTGGGTATGACGACACACTACATCTGCGTCCTGACGATAAACTACGTCCAACACCAAGACCTCAAATCAGAAGGTTTTAACGAGCATGGAACTACCTCTTCAAGGTCCACACTGACTCGGGGTGGTAGCACCTGTTAGGGTCCTAGCTATGGGCAAATAGTGATCCCCGAAAATGATGTAAAAAGCATTATAAAATATTACTAACAATACGTTTTTGAAGAAAAACTATTAGCAGCAATACTTTTTTGAAAATATAATATTACCAGGTATACGTTTTTGAAAAATAATATTACCAGCTATACGTTTTTGAAAAAATAATATTACATATACATTTTTGAGGAAAAAATATTACCAGGAAAAAATATGTCATTGTCATTAAATGACCCATTGAGGTTGATATGCCGTAAAAAACTAACCAAACCAAACCAAACCAAACCATAATATTCCCTTTCTACAAATCGATCCAGATGAGTTCATTAGTTCCGTAGGCTGTTTCCTTCTGTCTTGTCTTTAATAGAATTTCAATATATCCACACTCTCTCTTCCCTTATAGATGTATCGTTGAGATTTCACTTGTCGTTTTTCGGATTCTAACCGTCCATTGTCTCCTATTTTACTTAAAACTTCCTCTTTCTTTACATATTCCATCCGTCGTATTCTCAGAATATTTCTGTGGAACGATATTTTACTCACCTCAGGTCACTTCTTCTATGAGGACATTGTCCATTATTCAAGGCCCTATAGAAACATTAGGATTACATCGCATTTCAGTATTATTTTTGTAATAATCGCTGTTTCTTACAATTTCTTAGTAAATATATATTTTGGACGGAACTTTCACCAATTAAATGATCCTCGGAATTTCTGTATCATATGTTCCGCATCTGTTAAATAAGTTCTCGGATATTTAAATTTTTGTACACGTTTTATTTTCCTGTGTTCAATTCGTAACTAGAATCTTGGTTCCCCCCTCTTGCGATCAACTGTTATATTTTTTTTACAGTTTATGGAAAGTTCTTTCTTCCAGCTGTTCCTAAATAATTTTCAAAAAAGTACCTGCAGTTATCGTTCTCTGTTTGCAAACAGAATGGTGCCAACTGCATATCAGACTTAGTTAAAATTGTACCCACCAATAAGAACCATTTAAAACCCAACCTTTATCTTAGCAAGAATCCAATTATCGTTCCCTATGCAAATAACTCATGGATATAGAATTTTCATAAATAATCTATGTTTTTTTAATCATTTCACCCCATGAAATTCAATAAAGCTGTTAAGTATATTGTTAGAGAATATGAGGAAAATTATTAAGGCGAGAGAAAAAATTCAGACGACAATTGATAACGAGTGATATTGCATAAAGATGTATGCAAATCAAAGTTGTCTCGGATGCAAGAAGCCGATAGAATATTCCATAAGCAAAGATTGCCAAAGAAGAATGTGTTAGAATATAACTTACATTTACATCTAGTCGTTTTAACTATATAATGATAAGCCCATGCCGTAATGCGCTGGAATTCATAAAGTCTAGATACGATAAAGGAAAGTTCATCAGACCAAGACAACCCATAAATCATATCCTTCCAGGTTAAATTATTCTTGGTTAAAATATAAATTTAAACAAAATTTCTTTAAAATTTAAGAGTGCAACAACACTACGATTTTTCCAGTGATTTTATCCTTCAGCTTTTCTAAACGAATATCGTCTGCAAATGCCAGAAAATGTTGCACCAGTCTTCGAGGAACCAAATAGGTAAAAAAATAAAGAAAGAAATTTAACAATTCGAATTTCGGTGTCTCAAGAATATCTTCTACAGTAAAATACTACAACTTTCTTTCTATAGAAAAATACACATTTATTACACGGCTCTCTATGTTGCCGTTTCGACCATCATTGCATATTTCAATATGATGCCTTTTTAAGAGGCATGTTTATGAGTCAAACAGGAAGTTTCAACGTGATGCATTTGAATTAATATTAGTTTTAAAGGACAATACAGCTATAATGAGACCAATATGCAATATATTTGTGACCTTATAGCATGAGTAAATATATGCAAAAGTTAAGATATCTTCAG
>OZ010577.1:126364000-126414000 GCA_963932145.1 Acanthosepion lycidas | reverse complement strand
AAGCAAAGATGTTCTTAAAATGAGCAACGTTTAAAATAAATACATATATACAATTAAGACTTTGAAACAAACATCCCATGAAAAATATATTATTTAAAAAAGGTTTACAGAAAAAATCTACGAACGTTTTCAAAATGAAGATAAAAATTATTTTCAAATTCCCATAAAATGAACAGTACTTGATTAATGAAATAATTAGTTTTCAAGTGAAAGATTGGCTTATGAAAAATGAAATCTTAAATCGACGTATATTTACAAGCAAAATTCAGTAGACTTTCATAAAATTCGCACTGATATAGGTATACAATTTTTTTTATATTAGTTTAACAATGAAATAATCCTTGGAATTGTATGACACCATATTGAGGAGAGAAACAGGGAGAAAGCCGCAAAAATATGAACGTATCCTTAATCTTAATTCATGTCGGCAATCATGGTTTCCATATATTCTTTCTCTGCATAATCTGTCAATTGATATGACTTCTTCCAAAAGATATTGGAGTGGTTTCCCATTACTTTCTCCTGAGAGCCACCCTTTTTTTAATCTGGTTGCAGCTTGAGGCTAGAAAACTTAGTCTAAACTTTATTTAACCTATATCTGGATGGAGAAGATATGATACCCTAACTTTCCTAAATGACAGTTGTATGAAAATGCACAAAAATTACTAAACAAGAATTTGACGTCTGCTTATCGAATCCAAATTCGATATCCGTTAGTCTATTCACACGACCTTATGTATTTTTACAAAACAAATGTAATTTTTTACATATACTACTAACAATAATATCTTAATTTTCCGCTAAGAATCTATTCAAATTAATGCAGTTTTTCCATCAGTGAATGGACATGAAATACCCTTCCCGGTAAACACGTCCTCAATAGACTGAACCAACGTTGCATCTGCTCAAAAACTGCCTCATCTGTGTAAAGCTAATTTCAGAATATATGTTTTGTTTTTATATAATTATCTGATGGACGCAAATGCTCTCTGATTCGTCAAAATTCTCGAAGAATTTCACTGGAACCACTTTTATGAGCATGCCTGTCTATAGAATTCGATAGCGTAGTACACTTCAGTACACATCCTTCTCTCTTTTTTTCGAGCATCTTCCTTCAGTCTGGTGATTGCTTCCACAATCTAACTGCATGAGTTGTTTGATAATGGATGATGTATATCCCGGATAATATACCTTTTGCATCTCAGTGATCAGTTGTCTTTACTGAATTCTCTGACCGGTGAATATGTTGCTGCTTATATTATCGGAGGCTTTCAGGCAATGGAACAAAACTAGATGACATTTTATGATACTCTGATTTGTTGCGGATGATTTCATGAGCAATTGACTTGGGAAGATATGCTCGACAAGCATATCACAAAATTTGCGCCGTTTATCATACTGAATCAAACCCTCAACGCCTGCAATATTGTTGTCAGTTATTTAAAAAAATGGAGTCGACTTACACGAAACAGGAATTACCGATTCGTCTGCCCACCCGGGAATCATATCAGACATATCTCTGCTTTCTGCTCAAAAAATGTTTGCCAAATACAATTCAAATCAGAGGAAATGTGGCTGCTGAAAGGTTAATACAGAGGTGGTCAATCGCCAAATCGAATCAGGACTCTGGAATGCTTGCATCTCGTCAGAATTCTCTTAGACATTCACATATCCAAAAGAATTGCTGGAAGTTTATAGATCTATGTAGAGTTCAGTTACGATGGTAGGTTCTTCCTTTGTGCAAGTCATAGTCGTTTCCGTTTGATAATGTCATCTGTAGAATGCCGTTTTGTTGAGCATTTTCTCACGCGACAGGCTTGTCTAACATCAGCCATGATTGTGTGCGCTGTCATAAGCTAAAAATTTATATCGCTTTTCAGAGAGAATGTTTTTAAATGTAAAACTTGATAACTACAACAGCGTAAAGGTCTAACGAAATGCGTGTGTATGTATATATATATATATATATATATATATATATATATATATATATATATATATATATATATATATGTTTAAATAAATGTATAACTGATTATATGATGAGTATTTAAGTCATTTCCTTATATATATATATATATATATATATATATATATATATATATATATATATATATATAACTTCAATTATATATATATAACTTCAATTATATATAACCACAACTATCTACACTTTAAATCTGCCCTGTTCACAAGCACTTAACTCGAACATCAATCGAAACACGTGGTTATAAACAACATCTTGTCAAGGAACAGATAAATGAAGCAATTTCCAAACGTAGAGAAGACACCCTAATGTACAAATTTAATAATAAATCCTGATGCATCCTTGTAGTAAACATTTTCAAACCCACTATTCCTCCACTAATTATATGGAGCATTATAAAATAGTGGCTCTCGAGAAAGCAGTTAAGCAACATGCTCCATAAGTTTTCTATGGGGTTGAGGTCAGGAGATTGGGGCGCCCATGTCATAACATTCACCTGCTTCTCATCAAAGTATTCTTTCATCAACTTTCATTTGTGACAGGAAGCATTATCCTGCATAAAAATGAGCTTGGTGGGGTTGATTTGCACCCTTTCAGCAGAAGGGAGCAGACAAGTCTCTAAAATTCTCTTGTACTGCACGCTCCTGGGGGTCTTTTCAATAGGTTTTAAGAAACCAGTTCCATGAAAAGAAAAGCATCCACAGAACATTATACTGAATGGATGCTTGACAGTACTTACTGCTAAATTCAAAGAGATTTCTAAGCTTCTTCTTTGTATTTAAGATCGCTTATCCTTTGAATTTAGCTCAACTGTCGTTTCATCGGAGAACATTTAGTAAAAAAAATCAGGTGTGTCACTTTTATCGAACAGCACTGTATATATATATATATATATATATATATATATATATATATATATATATATATATATATATATATATATATACTCAAACGACCAGATATAATCAAACGTATAAGCGTGTGCTGTTGTGCATACGCGGGAAAGCAGATAAATAGTCAGCAAATTTATACATTAGGTGTAAACATAATAGTACTCGACGTGGTTAGACGAAACAAAGATATATATTAATTAGTACCTATACCTCCGTGTTGGTGTGCGACTAAAGTTTCGCAGTATTTCAGCTCGTCGGGCACACGGTATATGTTGCTAAAGTAAACAATAGATGTAAACAAATATATGTGTGTGTATAAGTTTGTGAGAGAGGAAGTGTAAGTTCTTCTGACGACGCAGTTGGCCGATCTGAAAAGCGTTAAGTACACCCCCACCTGCGCCTTCTTGAAAGAGCATCGCTACATATTAGCAAGCGCTACAGTTTTGACACCGAAATAGATTTTCAATTGCATGTGTATGTATCCCCGAACGCATGAACGTGTATGTGCACTTAATCTAAAATTGTCTCTGTGGGTGCGTTTGTGTCAAATAAATGCGTACACCTGTATGTTCCTATGGCTATGTGTGTGAGAGTGTCATCCCAAAAGGGCACAGAGGAGAATCCCCGCTCCTACACCCAACATACTCAAACACAGAGAAGCATAGACTGAATTTTTAAATAAGAAACCAGTTCGTCTGATGACCGCAAATGCGTGAAACCCAGGATTACAATCTCATATCCATGCAACTGAATATATATGTGTGTGTGATAGAGAGAGAGAGGGAGAGAGAGAGAGGAGAGAGAGAGAAAGTGTGTGTTTGTGTGTGTGTGTGTGTAAAAGAGAAAGATGAGTTGTTATTCACTATATAACGTTTGATTCTATGATCATATCAATGATGTTGGATGTTGTTTGTGAATATGCCAAATCTAAATAAAAATTATTTTTATTTTATTTTATGAAATGACTTATATGAGCAGCACGAGCAATTTTCAGAAGCTTTTCGTCAGAAGACGAGATTAAATTCTGAAATTTCCCTCAGTATATAATTCTTTGTGCGAAAGCAATAATTCTTGTGAATGTTGGCACAGCTCTTTTGGAAACGATAGACATTTGAACTGAATTAAATTGATGTGTAGAGCTTGGGACAGAGGTGAACAGAATGAGATGGATAGATAGATAGATAGATAGATAGATAGACAGACAGACAGACAGATAGATAGATAGATAGATAGATAGATAGATAGATAGACACATATAGATAGATAGATAGATAGATAGATAGATGCATTTACAGTTTAACAAATCAATTCACAATCAGATGCTGTTGTAACCATAGCGTATTGGTTTAGATATTTTTGTTCATCAGCAAATATTATTCCGCAAATTTAAACAGTTTACTTGAAACTTTAGATTAAATGAAGTAATATAGCAACACAACGTTGCATCTTCATTTAAAATATAAATAAATTCCAAGATTAACAAAGAATTTCTGCTTTCCTCTCGAAACACAACTATGTCATATTTATTATAGCATTATTCATTTTAGCTCCGCCATTGTTAACATTGTTAATCATTTTCCGATTTTCGGTCACCACTACTTACGAGATTTAATCTTTCAATCTACGTTGGCATCGCCATTGAAGTAGGTAAAATTTTCTGATTTGCTTAGTGTAAGAAGAGAAAATCAGGTACTTAAATAGGTTGGTATAATTTGGTTTATATCCCTCCCCCCCACATATATATATATATATATATATATATATATATATATATATATATATATATATTCAGCTGTATGGATATTAGTTTGTAAATCTGGTTCTCGATTTCGCGATCATCAGACAAACTGAGCGTGTCATCGCAAAAAGAAACATAACTATTTCCCCCCTCCACACTAAAAAATAATCAAACACAAACAAAGATAATTAGATCCCTTTTTTTAAAAATACAACCAGTTTGTCAGATAATCGCAAAACCGTGAAAAGCAGGGTTACAAACTAATATACACACAATTGAATATATTAGCTCTATCACAGTTAGTGACCAAATTGCACTAAGTACTGCGCTTACACGCACATATATATATATATATATATATATATATATATATATATATATATATATATATATATATATATGTGTGTGTGTGTGTGTGTGTGTGTGTTTAAAAAATATAAGTATGTGAATATATGAATGAAGTGCTGGTATAAGTGGAAGAATGCTCGATGTTGTATAAAGGAGCAATAAATTATATATATTGATAATTATACATATTTAACCCCGTACCATGTACTACTCGGTGTTTCCTGCCAAAGTCAATCTTGGGGCTGCTTGTTTAAATATGTGTTCAAGTATATAGTCCAGTCGATTTCCTTTACTTCCTTTCTTTTTTCGTTTATGTTGTCATGACTTTTGTCATTAAATATTCCCACATTGTGACAATAGAAAGAACAAGAATGCATTGAAAGTGTTATTTTGCAAATAATCCCTATTGCAAATTGTTTTTTAAATACCTTAATTTTCTTCTATGTAACAAATTAATATGATCTTAGAAAAATTAATTTTAATTATAGTTTTATAACGTTTATGGATAGGATAAGATATGTTGAGCATCCGATGAAGTCCTAAAAGAGAAAAACGCCTTACAGATTTTTCCGAATTTGTCATAGACTTTCATAAAATTGCTAAATGCAAAGACCATTGTTAGTGAAAACACTAATGTATTTTCCATAAATCCATAAATATAGATAGATAGATAGATAGATAGATAGATAGATAGATAGATAGATAGATAGATAGATCTACCGTTCTACCAGTCTCCCACTCTTCGACAAAGTCTTCTCGGCTTTAATCAACGCCGAAGTGGTTAGCGCCTTATATCCCATGATCTACTCACTGACAAACAATATGGTTTTCGCTTCGTCCGCTCTACCACTGACATGATCATGGCCATAACTGAATTTGTATATCAAGTTCTTGACAATAACGGAGAAGCTCGAGCTGTGGCTCTAGATATTTCTAAGGCGTTTGATAGGGTCTGGCATGCCGACCTTCTTAGTAAGCTTCGGGGATACAGTATTGTAGGAGAATTATTTGACTTAATACAATCATACCTGATAAACCGTGAAATGAAGGTCGTCCTAAACGAGTTCTTTTCCAGTTCCTTCATCATGAACGCTGATGTTCCCCAAGGCTCTATCCTGTTTCTGATTTTCATCAACGATTATCCTGATATCACCAATTCCCACTTATATATCTACGCAGCCGACACAACTATTTAATTCTGTCTCAATAGAAAATCCGGCATTGCTGACAAAACTAACCTGGCCATTGGTCTCGAAAAAGACACCTAATCTGTGGTTAACTGGCTAGGAATGACTTTTAAACTTTAATGGCTCCAAAACGAAAGTATCCACATTTACCCATGATAGAGAACCCTGCCAGCATCCCATCAGAATGACTGATACCCTACTCCACGCGATCGCCTCTCCACGCCTGTTTCGTCTAAAGCTTTCCACTGACCTGAGGTGGAACAACTACATTGAATCAGTAGCTTCATCTAACGCAAAGGAATTTGATTCTCTTGGTCGCGCCAAAAGGTTATTCTCGCTTGAGTTCATCCTTCGAATCTACATGTCTACCATTCGTCCTTGCATTGAATAGTGTTGTCATATATGGTCTGGTGCCCACTGTGTTGATCTCGAGGTTCTCGACAAAATCCAAAAAATTATATGCACTGTGATAGTTTCTGATCTGGCGTCACTGCTCCAGTCACTTTCTCAAAGGCGTGATGTGGCTTTCTTCTTTTTTTTTTTTTACAAATATTTCCATGGCAACCGCTCAGACGAACTACATTCACTGTCATCCCAACTGTATGAATTGAATTTAAGTGTGCTACTAGATTGACATCTCGGCCCCAACATTTCACTGTCGAAATAGTTAAATTTAACCACCTTTTCCAACAGCTTCCTCTCTCACATTTCACGACAGTGGAACTTGCTTCTTCCTACTTGCTTCCCGGGTAGCTAGAATCTTCAAATATTCAAATGACAAATGTCCTTCCCTATATCCTTTCCTCAAATAACACACTTTATTCTTGCTCTCACTCTCTGTAATCCCTTGCATGCTTGTGGTACTCTCGCCTTGCTTGGGGTGAAATGCTTTAAAAAGATATATATATATATATATATATATATATATATATATATATATATATATATATATATATAGATAGATAGATAGATAGATAGATAGATAGATAGATAGATAGTTAGTTAGATAGATAGATAGATTACTTCGTTTAGGTTGTAAGGAAAAATAAACAAGTAAAAAAAATGGTATGGGAAATTAATCTATGTATTAACCGTGAAAGAGTGCCAGCATCGAAAATCAGTTTTTAACTTTTTAAATAATCGGTTTTACATAATCAGCATAGGAATGGCCAATAAGTTAACATTTATTTATTCGGGTGGAATTTATTTTGCACAACGTCCATTACTGTGGCAAACATTTGATTAAACTTGACATATTGTGTTTATAGACCTGGTTTTTATTTAGACAATAAATTGTCTATTTGTTTATCTGCATATATCTGTCGAGATAGGTAGATACATAGATATATATGAAGAGACATGTTTCTCTAGATAGATAGATAGATATTGTTAAAATAAACTGAAATAGAGAGAAAGAGAGATAGAGAATGAGCGAGTTTGAGAAAGACAAGTTTGTAACTGTATCTCTTATTTCGTAAAACATAATGACATTTCAAATCATGAGTGTGGATTTTCTTTTTTATATGCTTGCTGAAAAATAATACCCGAAAATCAAAAATATAATAGCATCGCGCTAATCCATCAATCCAGATTACCTTCCGGGAGAAAAGAGCATAAAACTATAAAAGATAAGTACAAAAAAAAAAAAAAAAAACTTAATAAAATGTAATCCTGTCCATTTCAGCAAATGAATAGCCTAGGACCCATATATTTTCTGAATAATTAAAAAAACCGAGGACATTATCTTTAAATCAGCCTCAATCGGAATATCTATACAATGGACGGTGGTTGTAAATTGATAGAGTTTATGTTCATAAGAATTCGCCGATTCCAAAAATGATATAAAATAGTTAGAGATTAATATTTGTTATTATTCTTTTTTAAGAGATAAATATGAACGTTTCTGTTATGAGTCATCCTGTTGGATTGAGAGTATTCAAAGTGTTAGTCGGTTTTTTAATTCCACTTTTTGTTTCTACTTGCGAGTATATACGGACCTAATTTTGAAGCTAATTTGACTACAGTAAATGTATATATAATTTGGTCAACGGTGTAGCCAGAACCAGCAGAACATATGTTAATTTCCTATCAAATTTATGATACGACCCCCTTAAATATTAGTCTCAAAATTAGTCCTTCAACATTTGCATGATACCCAGTGGATAAACTGTAGTAAAATTGTAACTGAAACCATACAAAGGTTTCATATACGCATGGATATGCGAGCCTATCTTTGGGCACAAAATGTCTCTAAACACACTGAGAAAACTAAATTAAGTTTATATATGAATCTGCATATATACTTATGTTTATCTCTTCACTAGGAGAGATATATGCCCGCACACATACACACGTTTGCAGCAATATCACTTTTACGACGGTATCACCTAGTTATATCGATTTTGTCGGATCCTGACAGTAAAGCAACGTTGTGTCAGGTCAGTGCCAAGATCGGTTACCCCTTAGGAATTCTGCTGTAAGCATGGATATACGAGTGGTGTAAGATGTGATTTACATTCAGACAAAGACTTGGGTAAGATATGAATCAATGTCTTGTACCCCATGAGGTTCAGGGAAATAGCAGGGCAGCCTGCACCTTATAACCTTAATTGTCAACCAATCTAGTAGAAGGAAAAATAGGCAGATGAGCTTCTTTTATGAGATAAAATCCAGCATACAGCTAGATGGGAAACTTCTATCACCTAAGTTTGCATGTTCAAATACAATTTACAAAGTTCGAAAACTCAGTCAATTCGACTAGGTCCTCTTATATAGGACGCCTTACGCGTACAAGCCGACGAATGGTGGTCGGTTGTTGAAAAAAGCAAGTCGTCACACGAATCGATCTCTCTGCTAGAAGGGGAGAGATTAGGTTGGTCGGAGAGTCAGAAAATATTCGATTCTAGAATCATAGGAATCTTATGTTTTACATATGGAAGAGTCAGATGAAATTTCTGATACACGTGATGAGAAAAGAGGGCTTGGAGAATCTGATACTCACGGGACGAATAGAAAGCAAAAGAGACAGGGGAAAGCATCGCATAACATAAGTGGCGGGCTTGGGCAGGTGGATGACGGAGCGTCGTCTAGAGGAGTTGGCAGAAACACAAAACCTGTTATGAGCCACAAGGGATAGGGGGAAGTGTAGAGCCATGATCGCCTACGTCCTGAAAGGACACGGCACATAAAAAGAAAGAAACATCACACACGTGGCACATACTGTACCAGTTCAGATCTTAGTACTATGATGGTGAGAGTATGCATTGCAGGTCACATGCAATTTGCCATTCCAAACAAATTATAGAGGGACCTTGTTCCGTGAAAGAAAGAACTTACTGAACCGTCTTCCATCATTCTGGAAGGCAGAATGCATTCATAAATTTGCGCCTGCTAAATGACTGGAGATAATACCAAAAAATCCTTTATTTTAACGTGCAAACGTCCTTTTTCAGTTTAAGCCCATAATTTGTTTTCAAGATCAAGTTTATTTCGCTACTTCATTTTGTTTAAATTTTATTGTTATTGTTTCTTTTTTCTTTTTTAACTGTCTTGTTTATTATCAGATTGGCTGAATTTATCATTTAATAAAATGCAGTCGTTCTGATAAGGCTGATATATATATATATATATATATATATATATATATATATATATATATATATATATATATATATAGAGAGAGAGAGAGATATAGATAGATAGATAGATAGATAGATAGATAGATAGATAGATAGATATAGATATAGATAATATTAGTGGTAAATATACACATACACATACAAATGCAAAATATTTAAATATATATACATAGATGCATACACATACATATTTTTTAATAAAAAATTCCAAGAGGATAGAATCCAGGTAGAATTCAATGTCCAAGACAGAGTAAGGATATAATAAAAAGGCTTAAACGCTAATATTCCATGGTCATAATTTATTTCATTGGAATCGTACATACGATCCAATTCATCAGACCTACAAATTAAAAAGAAAGCAGAAAAAACAACTCCGGAAATAAAAATAGAATTTACAGGGAGTGTAAGTATGAGACACACACATACATATATTGCTTTGCGTGTGATCTAGACTGCTTTATGTAAATTGCAATATTATCATCAATTCTATTTACGATGTTTGGAGGCATGAAATCATAATTGTTACACCCTACACGGATTGAATGACACTATTGACTTGGCGAACGTGTACAGTTCCAATACGTTATACCATATGTATTTTAATACTGATGACACCTAATTGGGTAAAAAGACACAACCATCATTCTAGGTGTTGCTCCTGTGACATTTGTACCTTTTTTGTCAGGCTGAATCGACTAGCACCACACCAGGCTAAAATTGCACTACTATTTAACCCATACCTGGAGGAGAGAATTGAGGAATTTCTACCTTTCGTGATGTGACTGAGTGGAAGCGAAAAGGAAGCACCTAAACAAAAATTTGAACTTGGCTTGCGATAATCGTTTCGTTACATAGACATGCCATATATCCTAAGAACATAGAACCTTTTCTATAGTTTTATTTGTCATTTTTTTTTATTCATGCCTGCCGCCTCCCATTTCATTCACTCTTTCATTCTTTCTTACTCTCTTTCGCCGTATGTGTGTGCACGCACGCGTTTATGTGTAATGTAAATGCAAGTACCACCTTTAACCCATTCTCACTTGCTTCTATTACATTGGAGACATGAAATTGCCGTTATGACATTTTTTGATGCCCTTCCGCGCATAGCAATAATTCGTTTGCTTCTTTTTATGACACTTTGCATCATTAGCTGTCACAATGTACAAAAATTAATATCGCTGGAGACATATTCCTGTCAGCTTATAAAAAGAAGGTAACATTCAGAAAAATACTGGAAAATCAGACATTTATTGGCAAAAGGATCAGAATGAAAAAATAACATATATATATATATATATATATATATATATATATATATATATATATATATATAACTGGTCATATTTCCACATTAAATATGGATGGACGTATGGGAAATCTCTCGCTACACATTTCTGTTGCTTATGAATATTGTAAGAACAAAAAGTAATACAACATGGATTAACCAGTTATATACTGCAAAAAGCACAATATAGAGATAAAAATATTAACAATTGGATTGTCTATCATTGCTTGCCAATCATCCGTTTTATAGTAACAGCTAGCCGCCATATCAATGCATTGTCAACACTTGTAGATATAAATATTTATTTAGCTTACTTCGTCCGTCAAAATGTTAAATGAAATGAAATGCTGTTGAGACGATTGTATTGCTTCAGTTTTCTTTGCGAGAAACGTCTTTCTTATTTTATTCTCAATGTTAGCCCCCTTCGCATTTATTAGCAGTCATATAGAAAATGCGAATTCATCCGTGTTTAAGTGCAAACTAAATCAACGTAGTGCAAAATAATAAAAAATTAAATAACTTGTTAGCAAATACGAAAGGTTCCTATTAAAAATCCAAAGACAGATAAGCAATATGATAGATCCTGACCTGGCATCATATCTTCAGTAACTTTCTCATCGGCGTAATATGGCGCCCTTCTTTCTTTTCTATAAATATTTTCATGGCATCTGACTAACGATTTATTTTCGCTGGTGCCCCATCTGCATGAATTTTAGCGCGCTACTGGGTTGGCATCTCTATCCCAGCATTTTACTGTTAAAACAATTAAATTAACCGCATCTTCTATTCCAACAGCTTTATCTCGCACGCTTTCCGATAGTGAAAACCCCTTCCTCTTACTTGCTTCCCTTACTGCAGTTTTCAAAAATTTAAATGTCAATCGACATCTTTTGATACCTTGATCTTCATCCCCATCCTTCTCTTCATCTTTTCCTCAAACACCTCATTTTACTCTGACTCTCACTCTCTGTAACCCCTTACGTGCTAGTTGTCCTTAACATGAATATGAATATATATATATATATATATATATATATATATATATATATATATATATATATATATATATATATATATATGTATCTTGAAGAACAAAATGTATTACAACATGGATTAACCATTCATATACTGCAAAAAGCAAAATATATAGATAAAAATATTAACAATTAGAGTGTCTATCACTACTTGAAAATCATCCATTTTATAGCAAAAGCTAGCCGCCATATCAATGTATTATCAAAACTTGTTGATATAAATATTTATTTAGCTTACTTCGTCCGTCAAAATGTTAAATGAAATGAAATGCTGTTTGGACGATTGTATTGCTTCAGTTTTCCTTTCGAGAAAAGTTATTTTTATTTTATTCTCAATGTTAGCCCCATTCGCATTTATTAACAGTCATATAGATATTGCGAAATCATTCATGTTTATGGGAAAACTAAATCAACATTGCGCAAAATAATGAATAATTAAGAATCTTAAGGTTCCTATTAAAAATAAGTAGAAAGAATTTGTGGAAGAGAATGCTTGCATGATTGCAATAATCTTTACGTAAACAGTTTTTGTGAAAATAAATTTTATATAACTTTCTGGCGGGATCTGTTCATTAAAAGTCTGTCGTACATTTGAGTGTTTTTTGCACTGTCTTAATATGTTCACGATTGATGATGACAAAAAGTAAAAAATTTGTATTACTCGACTGAATATAACAGATTTTTTTCATAAAATTCATCGGTGCTAAAGGGATGTGAACGTTATGGTTGCTTTGCTGTAAGTTTTACCTCACCCTCTCTCTTTCAGTATGGCTATAACTCTTACTTTCTCACTCTCTCTCTCTCCTTTATTTCCTTCTCTTTCTAGTAAAGAAGTCCATTAATAAATATGGTCTTGATTGTCCATTTGAATGCAAAATGGATCTTTATACACTAATCACTATATTTGTACATACATACATTATATTTATATCTACAAACGTTCGAAACGTGAGTAAGTGCAAACTAAATTAGCATTGCACAAAATAATGAGAAAGCGTAGATGGAATAATTGAATTTTACAAATTATCCAGGTTAATTTTTCCTATATAAATACATATGACCATAAGCATTGCTCGATCACAGTGTCGAACAATATATGCACTCATTGAACCCAAACCTATCGTACGTCGGCAAGAAAAATTAATTGAAGTATTCAATAAAAAGTACTGCATAGTTTTTAACCAAACGTATGTCAATGAAAACCTCTTTTCTAATTAATATCTTGTACATGATACGTGTATTTTCGTACATGAAATATATATTAAATTGACAAATATTCATATATCTAAAGAATTTAATATATTTAATTGAGGCCCAGAATGTAGTAAAGAAAATCGAAAGGAAAGGGTTAAGCATTAATTGTAAAAGAGAAATCATACTTGCCAACAAAAGAAGCTGCTCAAGTTAAGTACCTAAGTAGTGTGTGTTAACAGAGGATGGAATATTCGACAACGAAATCTGAAGGCTCATTGAAGTAGCGGAAGAGGCATTTCAGAACCTAAGCAACGTATTACGAAACAGTAAAATTTCGTTAGAAACTAAGAATGAGTATTAAACTTTGACGCAATATACACTCTTGAGCAAATTAATTGAAACAAAATTAATGATTCAGTTATTTCCTATTTTTCCCTATGTTTCAAATGAAACATGACCCAGTGCACATATTAATACTTCGTTTGTCCATTCCACGAAATTGTTCATTGCAGATTGACCAGATTCTTGATTGGATATTAAACCAGGAGAGTTTCCGGGCCAGTCTATCGTACTTTGTTCAGTGATAAAGCTTGGCAGTGTGTTCGTACAGAGTTACAACTTTTGTACGCTTCCTTTGAGTAACGGCCAACGCAGACAATGGTTGTACGAAAACTATTACCAAAATCAAATATAAATTTGTTAAATAAATTTATGTTCGAATTTCCGATCGACGTAATTTTCGATCACTTCGATCTCGACACGCCCCAAGTCTCTCCTGAAGTGCGACGCTCAGGAAGGAAAAGGAAATTTACTCAACCGCCCGACGTAAATCCCAAGAGAAAAAAGTATTAACAGTTTTATGTTTTTTTTTCTCCATTTCGAAAGAAAACAAAAAGAAAATTCTTGGAAGCGGGGTGTTGTGGAACCGTAACATACCTACAACATGGACTCTTCCAGGACTATATGAAGTATGCCATATAACACTCTAGGAGAAGAGGAGAAGAGAGAGAGAGAGTAAGTATTCTAATACCATCGTATCAGCCGGGTACGACTACCAATATTGGACACTAGCACATAGTAAGCTCCGCTTACACTTACACTATCTTTGTAACTTTTTTGTTTAATATATCTTTCTTACCTCTAATTCGTGTTCCCTGTTTTCCTTCCATGGTTCCGACTTTGGGCCCACATCAAAAACATATTTTGATTCTAAGTATAACTGTAATTTTATTTCCTGATACAAATTTCTTTTATTGGGGCATATAATGAGAAAAGAGGACTTGGAGAATTTGGCACTAACAGGTTTGCTGAAGGCAAGAGTTTACGATAAAACATCGCATAACTTAACAAGCTGCTTTAATTTATCGGCAGATGCGTTGGAAAGATAATAACAAGACAAACGTTACTAAAATCTACAATTTGAAGAGTATTGCAGAGTGCCATGATTGGTAATATCCTGAAGGAACAAGTGACATAGAAGGGGGAGAAGGACTTACGCTGAACTCTCTACTTTTAATAAGCCTAACTTAATTCGACTCAAGATCACTATAATTTTCCACTGCCTCATTTAATCTGCTCACTATAAATTTAGTTCGGCTAACTTTCGCCATTATCTATGTATTTATTATGCCTAAATTAAACGAACGTTTATAAATTTAATATTCATAACTTAACGTAATTTCTACAGATTTAATATATCTAAACTTCTAAGCTGGTCCTATTTTACAGCTTAGAAATCTGGCGGGTAACCAAGACCAACACCCATAAACTTCAGACATTTACGAAACGAAGTCTCAAGAAATTCCTCAATATCAGATGTCCGGAATCGTCTCCAACGACCAACTGTGATTCCGGAACTGACAAGCCCCAATTAAGATTGACATCAAGAAAAGGAAATGTATATCCATCTGCCACGAACTCCGCAAGACTGCTTCTAGTGTCCCCAAGCAGGACATTGAGAAGAATCCACGAGGAAAGCGAAATGTGGGCGGACCAAAAAGGACTTAGGGCAGAATTGTTGACGCAGAGGTGAAGGCAGCCAGCATGACAGTGGCCTGGCTGAAGAGCATCGTCGAGAACCGCGTCCGCTTGAAAGGTGTTCCCCAAAGAATAAAAAGACACAATATATATATATATATATAGTCGCTATAAATGTATTATAAACAAGTAAACTCAGTATCCATAAATTCCGAACTTAAACCTGTCTGTATATATTTAGTATGCGTAACTTACATCTATTAATATAATATACCTAACATAAACTGGTTGCTATAAATTTAGCAGGAAAAATGAGATATTAATATTTAATATGCCTGAACTAAGAGACAGAGTGATTATTTTGCGTAATTACCTTTAACTGGACATTCCATTTAACAACCTTTGAATATTAATATTCAAAATCATGGACTTTTGAAAATTATATATATATATATATATATATATATATATATATATATATAATTATATATATATATATATATATATATTATAAATTAATTGATGCAAAATAAGTTTTTCGCTACACAGTTATAACCATGTTTCAAAAATGGAAGCTAAAAGCCCCGAATTTAATTTTGTAATTAATTTAAAGACATTAGTTCCATTTCATCCTCAAGCGAATTTTGGAGTAACTTTTACATTGAGCACTATTTTGTAAAAATAAAAATATCTATAAGAACACAGGATTATATATCTTACTGTTCTTTCTTTTTATTTATATACACATATACACATATACACACAGATATATATATATATATATATATATATATATATATATATATATATATATATATATATATATATATATATATATTTATGGAGGAAGAGTGCTCACTGACTAAAGGGGACAGATTTTTACAGGAGTCAGCACTACATGATAATTGTCAGTTTCTTGTCTTAAGTGTTCATCAGAAAGAAACCTTTTACAGAACATAAATGTGTAAACAATCAAGAGTCATTTTAAAATGCAGATATCAAAACAAATTCCTGTTACATACAACCATATAATGACTCCAAAGTCTAAACAATTAATAAACTTTAACCTAAAACTCATAAAAACTATTTCAAATACCAAAAAGTAAATAAAATAAAACAATTAAAAATATTCAATTAAATGAAAATAAGATTTAATAGAAATAAACGAAAAAATTAAATAAAAGATGTCAAAGAACATTAACCCTAATAATAATAATAATAATAATAATAATAATAATAATAATAATAATAATAATAGTGGTAAGTGGACCAATATCTGCACTGGAAGATATGCAACTTTTACCGGAAGGAAACTGTAAGAAACTGTTAGGAACATCACCCAGACCCGGTTACGGAGATAGAACCTGTAAAAATTTTATAGGGCTTTACACTACACACAGACAGAACAATCAACGCTAATTGCCCTGAGATCGTGATCAAAGACCACTGTGACAGAATCTACTTCTTAATGATATGGAAGTCCCTGTAGATTATAATGTATCTGTGAATAACATCAAAAAGACAATTAACATACAAGGATCTTGAAGTGGAAATCTCAAAGATGTGGCAAAAGAGGGCATCAATAATTCCAGTTGTAGTTGGAGAACTCGGATTGATTGAAAAATGTTCCGATTGACTCGATGAAGGAATTCCCGGTAGAACATACCTTAAAGAAATAAAAGAAAAATTGTATGTAATCACAAGTACAGGTGACATAGTATGACGTGCTTTATTTCTTTATTTAAGACCCGGAAGGAAATGTGTATACAACAGAAATCAAGGGAAATAATAATAATAATAATAATAATAATAATAATAATAATAAACTGGGAAAACAACTGTTTACTTCTATCCTCGACATTGTATTAGCCCACATGGTATATATGTAGAACCCACACGAATAGTTGACATGCTCCGATAATCGCTTTATGTGTGAAACTACCATTCACAAGAAGTGTTGATTTCCCTGTTCATACAGCTTAAATCTAAAAACACAATAACTTAGATATCAATTCGGCATCCATTCATATAATTAATTTTTAAACAATATAGTCAGATATACACACACACACACATACAAACATACATACACACTCTCACTCACACTCACACACACACACACATATATATATGTGTGTGTGTATTTGTATATGCATCTCGTTGAATAAGAGCACAATAGTAGAGCATACAGTTACAAGACAATATTTTAGTCAATATTTTGTGATTGAAAGTGTTGGTGGGCGGTGTACTTTACATAAAAAATATGTCAACCTTTGAAATATTGGCTCATAATTTCCTTTCAGCATCGACTCATAACGGTTGTGAGAAAAAAGTATTAAATCTAACAAAGGCTTCAGTCCATAAGTAACTTATATAACAAACCAGATAAACAACTGCATTTCTACTGACGTTATAAGCTTTTATGGTTTGTAACGAAAAGTATGAGTTATATTATTTAATAGCAGACATATCTGGTTAATGTTAAATAAAAAATAGAAGACAATGTTAAAAATGACAATAACGAGATTTATCTTTAAATAAACAAGAGTTCTTTTGACAAAGTTGATTGAAAACATCTTTACTCAACTACGCGATAGGTAAGCAACATTTGTTCGACAAATTTCAGATGAGTGGAATTGCAGGAGACGGTGAATGAATAAACGCGTTCTTGTGTTGATTGTGAAATTACTGCATGGTTAGAATTCTATATGTTTTGTATAATGATAAATTTGATTTCAAAATCCGTTTAATTCATACATTTTTCGGAACGGATTTCTTCATGAGATGACTATATATATATACTTATTAGTTCTGTTTTATTACAGCGAGCATTGTTTTATTAACGCCAGTAGTAAATGTGCGGTATATATATATATATATATATATATATATATATATATATATATATATATATATATATATAATTGATTAACTTCCTTTATCGTACATTTTTATTCCCATATTATTAAAAAGGTAAAATAGAATATTGTTTTCTAGGATGACCGACAAAGCTAGAAAAAAAAATTATGTTTTTAAGATTTTTCCAATAGTGTTTGAAATAATACACACTTACATATTTCTAAAGAATGAACTGATATATATATATATATATATATATATATATATATATATATATATATATATATATATATATATATATATAACATTAATTGGTAAGGTGACAAATAGATGTATTATAGATAGATAGATAGATAGATAGATAGATAGATAGATAGATAGATTTTTAAATGAGAGATTTAATTTAATCTGACATTTCTTTAAAGAAAATGCACAGGCAGGTAGACGTGATACTCACTGTTAAAAATTATGGCGTTAATACAAACACGTGCATCAAACATATATATATATATATATATATATATATATATATCTTTACATATATATATATATATATATATATATATATATATATATATATATACACACACATATAATTTATATTCATAACATATATATATATATATATATATATATTTATGTATGTATATATTTGCATAAATATACACATATTAACTTATTTATTTTGTGCCCTTGCATAGAAATGCGTATTGTAAAGCAATCCTTCTTAAAAGCACTCGCTATTCCAAGCTGTGGGTCTTATCTCTCGTGTCAAGACTGCTTGACATTCTGTCAATATCCCAGAAAGCAACTACTCCAATCATCACAATGTACTGGCGCCGAGTGGACAGAGGAGCTACTTCACGTGTTCTAAGGCGTTTTCTCTGGAAGCAAATCTAACCTGCTTGACAAGAACAGAACTACTGTTACGTCATATCGTTAAAACATGCATGAGACATTCTATATATGCGATATATTTATACATTTATCTATCTTCCTCCCTCCTTTTTTCACTCACACGCGTGCACACACACAAACACACATATATAATGTAAATCTATTTAAAGTCTGTGGGTAACAAAAACAAATAAATAACATGGATAGCACAATTTTTAAACAAACAGGTATCCGAGAAAAAAAATTTGAAAAAAAGAGTAAGAACTAATGATCTCATGTGCTGAAACCTAAGTAGGTAGTACCTAGCTCATAGGGATTTATTTGTTTATATATTCATATATATGAACGGTGTTTATTTATTTATTCATATATATAAACGTTGTAATAAATATCACGAAAAAGATGAGGACAATAGTCCGAATAATATAAATAATCTACATAATATCTCATCTCAGAAACATAGATATACTGATGTAATTATTTATAGAAAAGTTACATGGAAACTACATCACAGTGGTGGGATGTGACAGGTAAGGACCAATAACATTGCAGATTTTTCTGTTTTTTTCCCCACAATTTCTAAATATTTAGCAGGAGCAGAAGACTAATCAATGCAATCACGAATGGCAGATATATAAATATGTAAGATAGGTTCTGACGAGAAATATTTTCCAGTACGATACAGAGAACAATCTTTCCTAGCAGCAGATTACCTGATTCAATGTAATCTTTCCATTTTGTATCAGCGGAAAACAGTAGTTTGAGGATGCGCAATTATTCACTTTTTCTGGAGGTCAGCATCAGCCATGCTGATGGAAGATAAAAATGGTTCCCTCAGGTGATTAAAAGACAGCAGTTTTTGGGTTTTTTTTAGGTTCAGCTGCCAATTGGAACTTATTGAAATATAAACTCATTTTTGTCCCAGTTAAAACCAGTACGTAGATCAGATGCCAATTTGACGTCATCGAAATAAAAACACACCCCAGCCTAAATAATAACAAGTTTCACTATCCGTCTATATTTCTGAGATGAGGTATTATATACACTATTTAAACTATTCGGACACATGGCACAGTGGTTAAGGCGTTGCTTAGATGCAGTGACAGGGCCCAATAGAGTGTAAGTTCAATTCCTGGTTAAGGCGGTGGAGATATGTGACATCCATAAGACCTGTGGGACTAAAACAGTTTACCCCAGTGAGCGAAATAAAGAGTTCACTTCGACATTCCAACCACCTGAAGAAGGCCGGGGCGTACAACGGCCGAAACGTTGTAATATATATAAGATGAGTCAGCATATAGGTAATATATATAAGATGAGAAGAATAGCCCGAATGATGTAAATAGTGAACAAGTTTCACATAATACAATACATATATACATAATATACGTAAATGTATTTAATCAAGTACCCTTGGCGACATAGCAAATTTTCAGCGGATATATTTTAATAAAACAGGAAATTGAATTTCTCTTATTCACATAAGTTAACAAATTTTATATTACCTTAAATCTGTACTCTTCTTCACGTTTTGAGGTTCACTTATTGCCATTTCTATTTCTAGTTAGATGGTTGATTGAACGTTCGTTTTCTACGACATATCAACACTTTACAAATTATTTAAGCCACAACATATTTTTAGATTTTAAGTATTTTGAGTGGGAGGATAATAATGAATAGGACGCCGGATCTACGATTAACAATTCCAAAAGATTATTCATTCTATCACCCCAAGCTTATAGCACCTGTTATTCTCAAGCAGTCAGCGATCTTGTTATAGATTAGGTTCGACGTTGCTTTACTTCAGTGATCATACGGGAATCGGTATTTCAATGTGACATGGCCACAACACTGAGTTACATGAGTACGACTATCATTTTCTTTTATCCAAAATGGCATAAATCGAGTAACTGATTCTCATTTCTTTATGCAGCAATTATTTTGGGGCATTCTCAGAAGCAAAAGTAAACATTAATATTGATGTACCAAACTTAAAAAAAACAAGTTTAGTTAGCGCCAACGTACATTTTGGTCGTTATACGTACTAGAGGGATATAAGGCTGTACAAAATAAGTGAAACCCTAAGAGAATATTTAATGTTGTCTCTTTTTTCAGACAGACAACAAATCTTAATTAAAATGCATATTCATTAAGAAAAAAAATCCTTTATTAAACGAATTATTAGGTTGGTGCAAAAATAATGTCGTTTTCTCACATAGTAACATATGTGAGAAAACAACATTATTTTTGCGTGTGTGGGTGTTTTAAAGAATATATACATATATATGTATGTATATATGTATATGCATATTTTGAGCGCAATGGCCATGTTCAGTTAAACATAATGTCAGATTCAGCACTTTATCCTAGAAAATCTATATGAAGTGTGATCAGTATACACAATTAGGAGTTATTGGTGATGAGCGAGCACAAAGATGCCTGTGTATAATTTGCATCATAGATTGCCGCGCAGTCTATACAATCGTGAGTTCTCAGAAACGATCAGCAAACCCTTCTATCTATATAGCTATCTATCTAAGCTTGCTCACATATATCTCTATCTATCTATCTATCTATCTATCTATCTATCTATCTATCTCAGCTTGTTCTCATTTATCTATCTATGTATATATTTATCTGTGCTTGCTCACATCTATCTATCTATCTATCTATCTATCTATTTATCCCTGTGTAACTGCTCACGACTACCTACTGGAATGGTAATAGTCGATTAATGATGCTGATATGTAGCATTCTTTTTTTGCCAAAGGTTTATTAACATTGGCCTGTTCTATGTTTCAATTATTCTTTAGAATTATACCGTAGGAAAACATCTGCGTTTCAATCTGATTTACAAATAGTAAAATGAAACATTTGATATTATTTTTTTTATTTCATTACATTAGCCATTTAGTTTATATTCTGATAAATGAATGGCATAGATGCATAGGATACAAGAGGCAATTTCATTCATAGATTTTAAGGCCAATGAATCAGGTCATTAATGAAATCAGATGAGACATCGATAGAACTTCAGCCTCATCGAGTTTTGATTAATTAAATCATATCGACCCCATCATGATTCACGTTAAAAAATGATTTGTATGCAACCTTGGAAGATTTTACAATAGGGATATCAGCAAAAAGAGCCAAGCCCATTTTCTCACTTGAGGTTTAATATATAAAATACGAAATTGATTTTGCTAAACTAGGAAGATGCTAATTAAATTTGTGCTCGTGGGTCGTGCATAACCGGGGAAGAGGCAGTCGACCCAGAATTGAAAGAGAATCGAATAGTAGGATTTATTTTCAATTTATATTTGTTTATCTTTGTAGAAATAGCCTATATGTTATTCGTCGAGCTATTTTATTCATGAAAATCATTAATTCAGAAAAAAAAGAGCACAAATAAAGGCATATTGGAAAAAATTAAAAGGCGAATAAAAGAGCCTAGAAAGAAATAAATTAACTAAAACGAATTTAGGAAAGAATAAAAAAAGGAGAAACTAATGAAAATTCAAATAAAAAACAGAAAAATTGAAAGAAATGAATGTAATTTAAAAAAAAAAAAGAAAATTAGAAAGAGAAATAAACAAACCTGGAAAGAAGGAGGAGGGGGTCAATTCAAAAGAAGAAGGGAAGGAAGTCAAAAAGAGAATTTAATAAAAATAAATAGAAACACACAACAGAAAGGAAGAATGAAAATATATAATAAAGAATTTGGAAGAAAATATAAAAATGAAGTGATGAGGAAAGAAAGAAAGAAAGAAAGAAAGAATGAATGGATGAATGAAAGGAAAGAAGGAAGAAAGAAAAAATGAAGAAAGAAAAAGAAAGATGAAGGAAATGAAGGAGGGAAGAAAGAAAAAGAAATAAAGAAAGAAAAGAAAAGGGCTAATCACGAAATAAATAAAGAAAGAAAGAAAGAAAGAAAGAAAGAAAGAAAGAAAGAAAGAAAAAAAAGGAAAGAAATAATGACAGGAAGGAAGAAAGAAAAAGAAAGAAAGCCAGGAAGGAAGAAAGAAACAATTACAGAAAGAAAGTAAAAGAAAGATGAAGGAAAGAAAGGAAGAAAGAAAGGAAAAGAAATAAAAGAATAAACAAAGAAAAGAAAAAGCTAATCAGCAAATAAATTAATAAATAAATCAAAGTAGGAAGGAAGGAAGGAAGGAGAAAGAAAGAAAGACATAAAGAAAGAAAGAATGGATGAATGAAAGAAAGAAAGAAAGAAAGAAAGAAAGAAAGGATAGAAGAGAAAAAAATGAAAGGAAGAAAGAAAAGAAAAACTCAACACGATTGAAAGAAAGGAAGAATGAAAGAAAGGAAGAATGAAAGAAAGAAAGAAAAGAAAAGACTCATCACGAAATAATGAAATAAAGAAAGAAAGAAAGAAAGAAAGAAAATATCCAAAGACACTGGAAATATCTGAAAGAAAGATAAAAAAAATGCAAACTAATATTTGAAAGTGAGATCGAATGTAAAAGAAAGAAAGAATATATCGAAATGAGCTGGAAATACGGGTGAGAATACAAAGATAAAAAATCAAAACAATGAATTGAAAGAAAAAACGTAAAAAATTTGGAAAAATGTTGAGAAAATTATGAAAGAAAGACAGAACGTAAATAAAAGAATTATTGAAAATGTATAAAGAAACAGGAAATAAAATGAAAAAAAAAGGTCAGAAAGAATGCCAGAATTAAAATAAAATACCAAATAAGGAATAAAGAAAATAATGGAAAAGGAATAACTAAATAAACGTAGGGAAGGAAAATATAAAGTACAGTGTGAAACAAAATGAGAGCAAAAAATAAAAAAAAATATGTGCAGTAAAGAAAAGAAAACCGAATGAAAATATAAAAGCAAGTAGAACTAGATGAATGAAAGTAAGATTGAATTTTTCATGGTTTATTATAAGCTGAAAAGCATTTTTCTTTTTTTGAGTAAGGGAATAATATAATTTTTTGCCAGTGGATATTTTATTAATGAGCTTCTTTTTAAAATAGCAATGTTTTTTTTTTTTCAGATACACTCAAACTATCCAACCCATATTGCGGTGGGAGATTATCTGCATTTATCCCCTTCTCAAGGATATTTACGCGTAAGAGAATTTAGCAATACAGACGGGAATTTGAACTCAGCGATTCGTTCAATTGTGTGAAAGTGAAAATGAACTACAAACATACAAAATGTGAAAATATGTATCAAAGAAATAATATTCCAAGATTTGCCTATAATATATTAAGCGCGTTTTCAAGTTTAGATCCTCCAGCTATCTGACTTCCTCACTGGATATTCAAAAATATAAAATGATATAAAGTCTTCACCATTTTTGAATAGCGTCACTGATACGACAGTTACTGGTCTCTGAGGAATCTCTAAATCTGCTTAAAACGCTAATTTCTCTTCACACCCTGCTATCATTCCCCCTGATCTCCTAGGAACTTCCGATATTTTTTTCCATTTTTGACTTTCTTATGTTTTCCAGACATGCTCATTCCATATCCATTGACATAGAGTATCTAGAATCAAGCAGGCCACCTTTGCTTGCTATGCAACTATCAGAACCGGTTTTTCTCCTTGAAAAGGTTGGGATTAATCAAGCTCTAGAAGCACCGTTTTTATAACTAAGTTGTCCAATTTCTAGTGTCTTTCGCTGATAATCAAGTGACAGCAAGTTTGCATGATGCTAGAAGAATCTTCGCGGAATTTCTAGCAAATTTAATAATCCATTTAATTTTTATGCTTGTTGCTTCTTCCTTTTTTGCCTACATTTCTACTTTGTAAGTCTGTTCAAAGATCCCCTATAACAATAAAAGCGTCAACCATATTTTCGTCACACAATATTTAATTCTCCACCAGGTTTAAGATACAATGTCATGTCAAAAGGCAAGAGATGTAACATGTAATTAAGTAATTTGCTTTCTCCAACGACCATGTCATATATATACTCAGAGTTATATTAGTTGTGGCCTGACATCTGATAAGTCTATGTGCATATGGGCTTGTCTGGGCTTATTCGAGGATGGCGACTGTGAACAACTGGAATTCGGCCAGCGCATGATAGCCTCTACCAAAACGAAGCGAGATTCTATTTGTGGAATTGCGTGGATATTTGAAATCTCTCGATCATCTATTTTATTTACGCTATTTACAGCCGGAATATTGTTTTCATCTTTGTTGTTATTACCAAAAAGTTTGTCCCGTTTTGTTCTCCGGCCGTCATCAGCTGCTCATCAGTCCGGATAATCTGCATGGAATTTCGAAGTGAAACTTTATTTATTTACAAGGGGAAATTATTCTCGTTTCACCGCTCATATCAAGGGATTTCTGGTCAAGTTTTTTTTTTTTTTTTTTTTTTTTTTTTTTATTACTTTTCGTCCTGCTTTCACTGAATAGATACTTCCCGTCCCAGGGATTGAACTCACAATTACGATATCACCAAATTCATGAACCAACACTTTAATCCAGTTCGCTAGTCCCGTAGTTTCGTCGAATTTTTTTAGTTCGTGTTTTACAGGAAGGGTTGAGAGAAAGCATAAGTAATTGTAAGTTTACCTGACGACATTGATATAGTCGAAATGGGGTCCTTAAATATCGTTACAAGTGACGTGCGGAACGAATCGCATGCGGTAACAGACTAGCAGCACATAAGATCTTAGTAGACATCTTGCGAGATAAATGTAGCGCTCTGTCTGATCAATATTCATTCCGTTGGTACTAAAACTGGATGAGCCTCTTCAGGTCTCAGGCCTCGACGATGGCATATGGAGGCCGCGCGCTGTCCAGACTACATAACCCCACCACCATCTCAGCCGTACGGCAAGATCCAAAGGAATATATGGCATTACCTTTGGGAGAACTGGGCTGCAGGAGTTGCCAGAAAGTTGTCAATGTTGAAAGCCAATCGCCTTTCCGTCTCCACTCCCAGTTTTCTGTCTGGACTTACCCCATAGCCTTTACGTGAGTGGATATGACAGCAAGGGTTTTCTTTTCACTAGATGAACTGTCTTCCTGAGCTGTCGAGTTGCATCTAACAGTGCAGCTTGTTATTAGACGCCAATTTGCCAAGGACTATTTGAGACGCATTTGCCGAAAGCATTTTATAGACTGAAAGAGCTTCTTCCCATTATTACACCTGTTTGTGACGACCATTAGATTATACATCCCAAACCACGCTAATAGCTTGGTAGTGAAATTTAGTATTTCTCAGTTTTCTGTAAAATGATTTTGATAAAAACTTACCCAGCTGGTTTGCCTAATATGACGACATCATTGTTAGTTTTTCATTAATCTGTGTAACATCCTTTATTTTATTTTTTTAATTTAGATTCAATAGTTTTTTGGATGAACCCCGCTAATAGCGTCTCTACTCTCTTAGAACAATATGATGTGAAAAGGCCTCAACAATGGAGAAGTGTCTATCATTATCAAGGAAATTGCTAAAGGCACTTCTCTTCATGTCATTGCGAAGAAGTTGTGTTGTCATGTGTACATGGTTAGACAATTATTGAGTGATAATTCAACAATTAAGAAACGATCCGATATGGGACCTCCAAGACTGTCACAGCTTCGGATTTAAGGAATATTATCCGAAAGTCATGTAGGAAAGCTTGACAAACAAGCACGGTCATTTTCACGGCGGCTCGAGGTTCTCATATAGCGAAAACCACCAGGAATCGCATCCTAGGGACCATGACCTCCGTCCGAGCTCCCTTGAAACTATCTCCTTTAATGCTCTGTCACAGGAAGTTGAAGGACCAATGCGCTCGGAAGTACATGACGTTGCGTTCTCTTCACTACTAGAACAGGAAGATTCTTGACGGACATGACAGTTGGGCAAATGGTTGGGTCTATTTCTAAGATAAGCGTCACAAGCGTTTAGAACGTCAAAAACAGGGTGGAGGAGTCCTGTTGTGAGCTGGTATCATTGGAGACAGACATAATTCGCTCAGTCATGTGCCTGAAGGCTTTAAATGTTTGCAGGCGCATACTGCAAAATTCTAAAGGTGGTCTTGAATTCATTGCACGTTCACATACCTTTGTCACTTCTAAAGACTCTAGTATTCATGCATATCAACACTCTCTCCCACTCTGACAGGGTCACCCAGGCATTCCTAGGCTCTTACGACATACAAGGTGAAATGTTGCGTGTGTGAGGGACTGCTTCTCTAGATCTTAACCCCATCGGAAATCTTTGATCCATGATCAAACAAGATGCTTATGCCGATGAACGCCAATTAACGTCTAAAAATATTTTATTGGTGACCACCAGAGATGCAGCAGAGGCAATCATAACTGTTACGATAAAAAGTTTGACACATTTCATGAATAATAGTTTTTCTGAATTTATCTGTCGAAATCTCGCTAATGTGGCCAAATAATCCATTATGTCAATAACATGTAGTATTATTATGTTTTTTTTTCTGTTAAATATCTACTCATAGTATGCTTAATATTAGGTTGGTGCAAAAATAATGTCGTTTTCTCACATATGTTACTATGCGAGAAAACGACATTATTTTTTGCACCAAGCTAATATGTATCATCATCCTTCATTTTCTACAAAAAGTCTCTAGATGAGCTATTAGCGTGATTCACCACAAAACTGTTGAATCTGAAATAAAAAAAAATAAAGGACGTTACAAGAATAATAAAAACATCAGAATAATGTTGCCATATTGTGCAAACCACTGATTTCCGATTATACGACAACAATGTAAATCTCTCGCGGAAGATCGCGTTTTTCCTTTCCCTTTCTGTGAAACGCATGAACAACACACACACACACACACACGCGTACATACCCACATTCATTCACTTCACATACTTTGGACCAAAATGTTTCTACATTCATTTGTTGCACACATTATTGTCTTTGTCACTTGTAAACCTTTGTTAATACATTATCATTTGTTTGTACGCATATATATATATATATATATATATATATATATATATATATATATATATATATATATCATGAATTATTCATACATAAAACAAATACAAAGGTTAATGATTTAAATGGCGAGAAATCCATCTTCGCGAACAATTCAAATGATACAAAAAACCCGAACCTGATTATGAATGAAAAGATCCTGTTTTATAAATTTCAGTTGCAATAGGTCTTTTTATTTTTACAAGCTTTCGTCTGTTCCTACAGACATCCTCAGATATGAAATAGATCGTGTTCTTGTTTTTACTGTCAGTAATAAGTGGACAACGAAAACAGGGTTGTAATCCGAAAAATGCTATGAGAAATGTGTTATTGTTTTGGAACGTGCAGTTGCAACGGTGAGTTTGAATTTTAATTTTAAGGTTCTGCGTTTATGTACAAATGTAGTGATAAGAGAATTCTTTTTTTTTTACTGGTAGATTTTCCGTCAAAGTTGCTTGAACTATATTGTTCAATAATTACAGTAATGTCGCACTTATTATCCGAAAGTTGCACTTGGATCAGTTATTTTAATTTCAATAAAGGTTCTCTCGCCATTTAAATCATTAACCTTTGTATTTGTTTTATGTATGAATAATTCATGAATATATATATATATATATATATATATATATATATATATATATATATATATATATATATATATATATATATATATATATATATATATATAGGTCCTTGTTTCTTATATATCTTTAGGTGGACTCATATTCTGAGTCTACTATCTGTTGTGGGCATTTTAGGAGTCACGCGTGGCTGGGGGAAGTTTTATCAAGATCAATTCACAGAAAACAGAGAAATCCTAAATTTCGCTACCAAGCTATTAGTGTGGTTCGAGGTATAAATAATGTACGTATATAGAAATTATGTACATTACGTGTTGCGGAATGCGCTCACCAAAATAACTTTTATATATATATATATATAATCGACTCTCCCGTCGAGACTCGACGTATGAGGGTCAAGCAGATCAGTTTCCAGGAAACCGACAGCCCAACACTGGCACATGATATTTGATTATAGTGGTGAAGGCCACTTGCAGGACCATCCACACTTTTTGGAGGGAAGAATACAGAGACCTGGTGCACCGAATGGCACAAGGTCTCCAAACGACCCTCCGCAGAGTTGTCCTTCTCCTAGACCAGTTGTCATCCAAGGCTATAGAACCCCGTTTGTTCCGCTATTTTACCCATAGCTGGAGGGAGAAGAAGAGGATTCATACCTTTCCCAAGGGTATTAGAACGTAAGTGAAGGTAATGGATTCGAACTCGGCTCTCCGATTCCTCAATTCAAGCCGATATCCATTTCTCCACCGGGCCTATATATACATATAACGTTAGGTAAACAAAAAAAAAACACTAAAAAAGAAGAGTATTTACAAAATAGTACATAAATACATATACACAAATATCGAAATATTTGTTAGATTTTAGAAAAATTAGCAGAAACAAAATTTGGTAATATAAAATTGTGTTGTTGAACTTCGCCGGTCATTGGAAGAGCTCGGTGCAAGGCACTTTTCACATTCTTTTGGAACCGTAGACTAATTAACAGGTTTCATTCTATTTTACTGTTTTCTTCTAAGAAAGAAAAATTTAGAATCTGAAAAACTTAAGTTTTCATATATTATTGGCCATAATTTGGTTTTATGGTATCAATTATGTGATTCGTGTGGGCATGCATGCTTATTATGTTTCTTCTTAAATAATATCGACGAAAACATAGCAGCGATGTATAATTTTTTTTACCGTTTCTCATCAAAATATCTGCACTTAACTTTGACATGATTGTAAATCACATCCCTTTTCCTAGATTATCTTTCCTTAGTTTGCTCTTTCGATTTCTTCTGTAATGAACTTAATCAGTTTCTTCTTACTGTATTGACCTTTGGCGATTAAAAATGATATATTTTTATTCCCAATGAAGCTAATATGCAACTCTTTGTGTAGGTTTTGTATGACTTTTATTTAAGCGTTTCACCCCAAGCCACTAGCACGCAAGGGGCTACAGAGAGTCGGAGCTAGAGCAAATAGGAGGGATAGAGGAAAAGATTAAGAGAAGGATAGGGTGTAGATCAGGGCATCTGGAGACGTCGATTAATATTACATTTGAATAGTTGGAGATTATAGCTATCAGGGAAACAGGAAGAGTGTAGGGTGTTCCACAGGTAAGAGATGCGAGATGTGAAGCTATTGGAGTAGAAGAGACGACTGCATTTAACATTTTCGACAGTCAAAGTATCAGAGCGAGATGCCAGTCCACGCTTAAATTTATGAAGTTTGGGAACCAGCGTTATTTTTCTATATATATATGTGTCTTCTAATTTTTGTTTCTCATCATCAACAGCCACAACTTAAATGTATAGCGCATGTAATACAAAGAGAAAATAATGACAAACCACATAATATTCCACAGTATTCAAACAAAAAGTTAGGTGGGAAACCCCCATCAATAGACGAAAAAGAATTAACAATTAATGAAGTAACATTACTAATTTCATTAACAAATGTCAATTTGTCAGTCGTTCTGCGTGATGTGTGTGTCATAAATAAACTTCTGTGATTTTTATTACTTGCCATTCTCAAATTCTTTTATAGATTCGACGCAATTCAACAGCCGCGCTGAAAAAAATTGTCGCTTGTCAAAATGTTTTTTTCGTCTCTTTTCTACTTTTTGAAGCTTTTGTAATCATTCATGCGTGTTTTATTTCTTTGTCCTTAGTAAATGTCTTTAACTGTGCTAACATTTTCATGCTCACTGAAGAATTTGGACATTCATCTAGTAATGCTCAATGCCAGTCTTGCATTGTAACAACATAAATTCCGAGCATATTACTGCTAGTACAATTGTCTGGATATGAATAATACATAATAGGAGATATCAAAGATGTAAGCCATATTGAAATAACTTCAGTCTTCGTAAAACTCAAGTATTTAATCACAGTTTAACTTTCTATCAGCCTACTATATTTATAAATAGATACTTCTAACTGGAATGACGAGCTATCATTACGACTGTAATATTATGTTAATAAGAACAAATATTAGGACGCTAGTTAGATTGTAAATGATATATTTTTCATACAAATTTTGATATGAAATATTCCGTTTATTTTAGAATGATGTTTTTCGAACTTCTCTGCTGCAGAACATTATTTAGCCATGTTTACGCGCACAATGATTTAAGGCTTAATTTCTTGAGATAATTTTGAGAAGCTTTTGAAATCATCCATGCGATTTTTCTCTTTTCCCTTAGTAAATTTCTATAATTGCAATAACATTTCAAAACGGACAAATCATTGCTTTCATATAAAAATGATGGAAGGGAAGATGCTCACTGAAGAATTTGGACATTCATGCAGTAATAGAAAATGCAAGCCTGGCATTGTCCAGAACATAAATTCCGAGTATATTACTTTGCTTGTACAATTGTCGAGGTATGAATATCACAAATAGATATCAAATCTGTAAGTCTTATTGAAATTACTTCAGTCTTCTTGAAAAAAAATTCAAGTATTTAATAAGAGTTTAACGTTCTATTTTTATAAATTATATACTTCTGCCTCGAATGACCGTAACATTATGATAATAATAAGTATTAGGGAACTAGTTTGAATGTAAATAATATATATATTAGACAAATTTTGAAATGAAATATTCCCTTTATTTTAGAATCATGTATTTCGACTTCTCTGCTGCACAACATTATTTAGCCGTGTGTACGCGCACACAGGATTAATGTTTAATTACTCGAGTTAACATCTAGTTTTACAGCTCGTATATGAAGGTATTTTTAACTTGATATTTATATCGTCCGCTACTTGGCGTCTTTAAACAAATGCACCGAGAGTCTGGTTCACGCTAATGAGTAGCTGATTGGTAATGAGACAATAATCGATACTGCACTTATATACCAATTGCAATTGATCTACGCCTACATAAAAAAAAATCGAACCCGTGTCTTTTACTTAGTTCTTGTTATTTACGACGTCATCAAATCAAATATGTCTATCGGTACATAAAATGCTGTTGTTTTCAAATATGAATCAAACATTTGCTTTAGTATCATTCGAAAATTAATCTCTATGCTGTGTATTGAAAAATAAAATAAAAGTTATTTCAATGGTTATGTATGAAAGTAAAGGCTTCATGTGATCATATATAAATGATATAAATCTTATTTTATATGTTATGCCTCTTTAGGACGTACGCACACACGTGTCTCAAGAACCGTCTCTTTCTGCTTTTAAATATAAGCGTCATTTCTGTTTCGGTTTAGCCTATAGTTTCCTTTCTGATCCCAAATCCCATTCATGTTACACCCAGTATCTGCCTTATGTATCATGTCTTTGTTTCAATGATGAAGCAATTTGCCTTCATTCACTTTCATATAAGAGGCTTGATATTACATATGGGTTCTGCAATCTTCTCATTGGCTCTGGTGCTCAGTAATTTGGTAAGTATTTTGTAAGACATATTTCGCTATTCCAATTGTGCCTTCAGATCTGTGACACATATTCCGTGATCTGTTAAAACGTTTCCCAGATAATTGCTTGATTTTTATATCTCCAAATTGTATCTTCATGCTAACGATCATACATTCAATTTTCTTACATTTACCAATTTTACAACTTTGAAAATAAATCCAATGTTCAAATATATTTGGAAAGACCTTAATATGGCCATTCGATAAATTCAGGAAGACGTTATGATTAACATTTTAAGACATTATTTAATAAAAAAACATAAAAATGATTCTTATAATACGACCGCATGAGGGAATGAATATTGGGACAATTTCCTTACGTGCTATACTAATTATGTTATTAAATAGATTCTTTAAAATAGATTCTAATTTCTCACGAATTTTAAATATGTTTATATCGCCAAGTAAATTTTAAAATAACCACAATATCTTTTTAAAATATTCAATTTCGCGGAAAGGAATAAAAATAGATAATAATGTAAATAAATAAATAAATAAAACAAAAAAACATGTAAATTTAAAATCTCAAAACACGCAAAAATCGAGACAAATCAACAGCATGATATTTTTTCAAGTTTCCTAAATCTGCTAAGGCCAACATCAATGCCAACGATATTATAGTGTGTTTCATACTAGCTACAGACAGATAGTTATGAGATACCTCATTTTTATCCTCTAAATTAGCTCACGCAATGGTCAAAATAGAAGTACCTTGGAAGTCACTTAGTGAAACTGGTTAAGCGCTTGACTGGATATATTTGATCAGTGGAAGAAAAAAAAACGATAGGTTTTCGATTGAACGACTGCGAAATCAACACGAAAAAAATGTTTCTAAATGATTGACGGCTTCGGAAATGTACAAGTACAGATTCGAGAACGAGAGAATTTGTGACTATAAAGAAAGGTAAGGGGGAATTAAAGCAAATTATATGAAAATAAGAAAGAAAGAAAGAAAGAAAAATATTAGAAAGGAATAAAAAAGAAACAAATAAAGTAAGAAACACGTAAAATGGTAGAGTAAATAAAAAGAAACAAAGAGAAGTAGAGTAAGAAGAAAGAAAGAAAGAAAACAGAAAGAAAGAAAGAAAGAAAAAAGAAAAAAGAAAGAAAGAAAAAAGAAACGAAAAAGGAAGGAAGGAAGGAAACATAAATGAAGAAGAAATATAAAAGGAAGCTGGTAAGGAGGAAAGAAAGAAAATATCGGAAGAGAATAAAAATAAAGAAAGAAAAAAGAAAAGAAAGAAAAACTGAAGAACAAAAAGACAGAAATGCAGAAAATTGAACAAAAAGGAAAGAAATAAAGAAAGAAGTAACATAAATGTATATAAAGAAAATAGTCATCGAGCGGACAGGGAAACAATAATTAAATGACAAAAAAGAATGGGAGGAAAATGGCTGAAACGAAGAAATATCATGAATGAAAAAAAGTCTAGAGAAATAAAGAAAGCGGACAAGAAAAATGCAGAAAGATTAAAAGAAAAGAAAAGAAAATTCAACAATACAAGAAACAGAAGAAATATCAAGAAAGAAAAAAAAAACAAACATGAATATTGAAGCGAGTAAGAAGGAATGAAAGAAACATAACAAAAGAGAATAAAAATATAAGATAAAAATATAACAAAAACAGAATTAAACAAATAATACAAGCGAAGAAGAAAGGCGCCAAAATAAAGAAAGAAAATATTTTATACTGTGCAAAAATAAACTTTCAAATATTATGAGTTCAAACGATATGTATACTAAAATGCAAAATTTAAAATATTCCTTACGATATAAATAAACATTGACATGAACATTGCAGATGAATATGGGTGTTTAAGCAATAATATGATTAGTTAATTACGCACTAAAACTCGAGATGGATGTATATAACAGTACTGACAAATTAAATATTTGACTAACAAAAATATACCAACGCTATGCGTTTTGTCAATACTTGTGTGCACGAGGAAAGGGGAAGGAATAAAAGAAAAGTTGGTTTCAAAGTTTCTGTGGAAAACGAAGAAGTTACAAAGAATTATTAGTCCGATAAATAGATCTGTATATCTTCCGTAGATAGATAGGGGAAGAACTATACATATATATAATGTAATTAAAGTAAGGTTGAACAATTACAAAGCCCGGGGGCCACTCGAGTTAGAGGGTTACTTTAGGAAGCTATTTGTGTTTATACGAGTAGAAGATAACGATTAACCGTAACATTGAACAGGTTATAAATGTAGTGATCGGGGAGCCTGTTGGGAGCCGGTTCCACATGGCAGTTGTTCGCGGGAAGAATCTGCCTGAGTGGAACTAACTTATCACCTATGGAATACGGAGGGAATTTAGGTGGTTTGTTACTATGGAAGTGAGAGGGTTTCCTTTTGCCGTGAATATTTCCGTGGGGGGATCAGGGAATGTCGTTCGTCCGAGCACATTCCTTGTCAGTAGGAGTAAAGCAGCGAAAGGATTGTCACATCCCGCCTGTGGGAGTGGGGTTGTAGGGTGGCGAATAATTCGTCATCCACAAGGGCTAAGTTATGTTAGAGGATAGCAGGATGAGTTAGGTACTTACTGGAGTGGTACAGGGAGCCGACTATTTTAACTACATCCTTAGAAATGGATCGTAGGTACGAGTTTCACTTGAGGTTGGGTGTGTGTTTAAAGGCTAGCTATCTTTCAAGGAACGGTGCTTTCTCGAGAGAACCTCCGTTCATCCTGATTGACGGTAGTTTGTGGCCAGGTAAGCGATGATGTAATGTGACTCAGGGTGTTCGAGGCACTGAATGTAACCAGCCAGTTTTACGACATTTGGTAGTTTGTGCAAGATCAGATGAATGATCAGTCACCAATAATCTGAACATTGTGAATTTTTTGAGGTCGTCCGTATATAGTCGTATCATCGGCATAGACGTTTAAAAATGATCTGAGTATATTCTTAACAGATCATTTATGCAGATACAAAAGAAGATTGGCTCGTTGAGTGACCCTTACGTTGAGAGCTAGGGCTCCGAGGGACTGGGCATTAAATCTACCTTCAATACCTACCAGCTAGGAAGGATTTTATGATCGAGAAGACCCTTCCATTGATTCTATAATTTAGCAGATTGTGTAGTAAAACTGTGCCACACATTGTCGAAAGCCTTTGAGATATGTAGTGCTATGAATCTCGAAGTCTGTTTGTTGTCATTAGCCTCATCGATTCTGGTACTTAGCATGTCGGCAGTGGATAGTGCCGACTGAAATCCAATGCAGAAGAAGTTGTTCTTTTCTAGCTGCTCGACGACCTTCTTATTGATTATGGCCTCAAAAAGCTTACTGGTGATATTGAAGAGACAGTTGGGTCTGTATTGGGATGATGAAGATCTTAAGCCCGCATCCTTGAAAAGCGGGAATACGCTTGACACTTCTAACGGCTTCGGAGGATTTCTTCTTCATGCTGCGGTTGAACATCTTTGATAAGATTGGTAATAATTCCAGGTTGATATTCTTAAGAAAAGCTACTTGAATCTTTCTTTGGGCCAAGTCCTTTGATAAGTCTAGAGACTTCTCGTACCGTGATGGTAATATTACTGACATTGTTCTAAGTGAAGTGTGAGAAATTTGGGAGAGGATGGTCATTGTTATCTCACAATTAAATGGATTCATCCTATTTTTTTACATGTATTAACGGCGAGAGGCCTCATAAATCACTGCTTCGAGCCTTATACTTCACGCAGGCCGAAATATTATTCTGGTTTAGATTCTTGCACCGGGTGTTTGATCTGTCATACACAATTAAAGTCGCACTTCTTTCCCCACTAGTTTAATGAGCGTCATCCTATATCGCTACGAATGATATTTTCATGAATAAAAGAATGGCAAATGTCAACAAATATTTGCTGCGAAGCTTGGCTAAAGTGAAACTACCTTATCCAAAATAACGTTAATTTTTTTTTTCATATTAGTTAGCGTATTTCTTTACTAAAATTTCACCTTTATTCAAAACTGTTCACTTTAATTCATTTTTTTTTAATTTTGGAAAATGAAAATCAGTCTTTATTAATGAGAAGTAATATGATATCCCGATGATGAATATCTCTATAAAAAAATTGAAACCATTCATTAGTTAGTTGAAGTCTAGTGGGTAGAGAGGCAGACACACGCACAAAAATAGCATAACATGGAGAGGATCACCCAAAGATACAGCCATAGCCTTACCCTTCAGCATGGCATTGTGAGGCTCCACCGGAGACTAATGCACGGTCCAGAAACCATCATACCGGTCCGATAGAAAACGGCACCAAGAGAAGCTCTCTCATGTACTTGAAGACTAAAAGACTCATTGGGAGAACGGTGGGTAACGAGGATTGCTCTAGGATTCATACCCTACACCCATTTGAATCAGTATAGTAGATGCTTAAATGTGCGGACCATACAATGGGCAAGTTATCTATTCGAGGGAAAAAAAATCAGGCTTGCACAGAAGATTCATCATGGACTAGAAGGAGGTTTATATATATATATATATATATATATATATATATATATATATATATATATATATATATATGATATGTGTCTGTATATATATATATATATATATATATATATATATATATATATATATACTGTGGCAAAGTTTAAAACAACGAAGTCTCTGTATTCGGACATTTAAAACGTGTGGATGGTTCTGCACAAAACCTTCACCACTATAATCAAATCACATTTGCTGGTGTCGGGGTGTCAATTTCCTAGGAACTGATCTGCTTGACCCTCATACGTCAAATTCGACGGGAGACCATATACATATATATATATATATATATATATATATATATATATATATATATATATATATATATATATATGTAAATTCATTGATTTAAAATATGTTTTTTCTCGCTACACAGTTCTTTCTTGATATATATATATATATATATATATATATATATATATATATATATATATATATATATATATATATACACTCCAGCATACACAGTTATTGTTGTTTATTTTTGCCCACTCCAGAGTATAGTAGAATTATTTCGGCACCATCTGTGAAAAAAATCACCATGACGCAAGTCATTTCATCAGGAGTTTGGGAACGGCAAGCTGTATTGCTTTGTAGTCGCGTCGAAAGGTCCGATATGAAGATGTCAGAGTGATTGCTCTATGGACAGTGCAGAGGATTCGGATAGTCTTGGATGAGTCTAATGTACGGCTGCTCGGCAAACTCACTTTGCTCGTTCTCATAAGAAAAAAAACTCAAGTATTAGTTGTTGAGGGCATCAAACTCAACACGGAAGCCTAAATCTGGTGCCATGAGGAGGTATTGCTGTCTTGAGTCAAAAGGGTGGCTGCTGGAATACCCTATGTCTGGAAACAGGACACTGCACCATGCAATATAACCAGGGAAACCCAGTCATGGCTGTTAAACACTTTCTATCATCACGCATTACATCTGGCTACGTACTCCCCAGACTATAATTCCCTTGATTATTATCTTGTAACAGAAAAGTTGAACTGAAGGCAAGGATTATGGCAGCATTCCCCAACTTTAACAAGGAGACTATTAGATTCAGGAGATTCCGAAGTCGTCTGGAGGTCGTTGTTGAAGCCAATGGCGAAATAAATTCACCCTTTCGGATTTAAAGATATTTTTGTGCAGTCTTGGTAAATATATCTGTTAAAACGAGATATCAGTGCTACTTCCATTTATCGATCGTACCCTACATACATATATCCATACATACATATAAGGCTTATTAACTGACTCTAGTGTCTGTCCTCAATTCAATTCATTCAATTGTTGCCAACCAGAATAAGATATGTTATTCTCCATATTTTAATATTTTGCTTTCCACTTGAGATAATTGTTTGTTTCTACTCTCTGACAGCATTTAGGTGAAGTTGAAGAGTGTTTAATCACCAACGCTGTTGTATTAGTAAAGAAGACAAATTTAGATGTCAGCTAAATATAAATAGTAACCATCCGTAGTTAAATTCTGTGTCGTTTTGCCGCATGATGAAACAGACAGATACGATACTGTGGAAATTTGACAGGTTCAGCAAGAGTGTTGAAAGAAGTATCACGTCATACCTGTAAAGGTTTAAAATAAAAATATGACGCTATATTTCACTGTGAAATTTGATCAGAAAATTGAAATGTCTTGGAAAATTTTTCAACTGTATGTCACTGAGGATGAGTTGTGGTATTTCCTCTGTAAAGACGTTATGCCTATATCGTAAAGTTTAACGGTCTGGCACAGTAAAAATTTCGACTGGACAGTTTTTATTCATTTATACATAACCTCAGATGAAAAGCATGCATCTATACCTTGCGCTTTATTTTATGGAATTATAGTTCGCTAAGATAGCTCATCCTGACATCTTGGGCTTATAGAATTTTAAGTATTATTGATAAAATATTAGAATTACATCTTGTGTTTTCAGCTCTTTGAACAACAAGTATAGCGTTGTGCCTTTAACTAACACCTAATTAGGTTTCAAATGGGGCTTCTCACATGATTGCTGTGTAGGTTACGGAAATGTCTCTTAATCGAAAATTGTCCGGTTTTCTAAATATTACGAACGGCAGAATACAATTAAATGGATTCATCCTATTTTTCACATGTCTCATAGACCTCATAAATCATTGCTTCGAGCCTTATAATTCACATAGGCCGAAATATTATTCTGGTTTAGATTCTTGCCCCGAATGTTTTCATCTGTCATACGTAATTAAAGTCGCATTCTTCATTTCCGAATAGTTTAATGAGCGTCATCGTATATCACCACGTATAATATTTCCAGGAATAAAAGAAAAAAAAATCAACAAATATTTTGCTGCAAATCTGGAAATACTCATTCTTGGCAAAAGTGAAAGTATCTTATCCAAAATAGCGTTCATTTTTTTTATATTAGTTACCATATTTCTTTACTAAAATTTCACCTTGTATCAAAAATGTTCATTTTACTTCATTTTTTTAATTTCGGAAAATGAAAATTTAAAATCCTAATTAACTGGACCCAGTCTTTATTAATGAGAAGTAATATGATATCTCAATGATGAATGCTGTCTCTATAAAAAATTGAATCCATTCATTAGATTTTACCATAGCTTGATCATTCAAGTAACTAACAATGGGTATAGATATCTAAGTACAGATCGGTATTCAGATCATTAAAGGTTATTCGTAATCAAACTATTCAAAGTCTTTTCAGTGGTATTCAAAGTCTTCTCACTGGTATGCCCATGCGTGCATTTTTGCGCATGCCGCAAAATTATTAGGTTGGTGCAAAAATAATGACGTAATAATGTCGTTTTTTGACGTATTTTAACGTCAAAAAACGACATTATTACGTCATTCTTTTTGTACCAACCGAATATAAGCATAATTTATATAAATTTGTTGTTTTATATCAGTTCATTAAATTTAGCTGATATGTAATTTCTAGTGTTAAGTATCTATTCAGGACAAAAGTAAAGTACTCGAATACAATATTATTAAAACATTTCGCTTTATTTCTAAAGTTTAATACCAAGACGATGACTTCATTTAGAGAAATGATACCCAATGTCGGGCGCATGTCCCACAGGTGGGTAATATTTTGGTAGGGCATGCGTACGATGTGCCCTCTTCAGCTTACTATACGAACATAAGTGCAAATTAGATTTTGCATTATTATTTCATGATTGAAATGATGAAAGTATGTTACAGTATAAGATTCAATTCAAATATTTTTATAATTCTGAGTTTCGGTTCTCTATTATATGTTTTGAAACTATATATATTTAAATGTCTTTTTGTGTTTTTTTTTTTAATTTTTCTCGTTTACGGACGGATTTGGAGGCTTAATTAGAGACCAAGTTAATTGACTTTTGAGCTTCCTTGAAATAAATTGCAGTAAAATTTGAATATGTAAAAGTTAAATATTACGGGTTTGGGGACCACAATTTTCGAAATACCAAAGTGGACCATGGTCCAAAATCTGTTAAAATCTGGGATCTGTTATGGCCATTTAGCTACGAACGCATAGACATTCCAGCTATAAATAGGAGCAGGCATTGCATTTTCTCCTTCCGTTTTCATTAAAATTTCCTAGTTGCTTGTATGATCCTTCAATGGTATCCTCACCATCCTTTTGCAGGACTACATCAGTGCTGCCTGAAGACCTTTCATTTCTGAGAAAATTCTCAAGTCTTCACTACGAGGATTGATATTATGTAATATCCATAGTTTGTTTACATTTATTTTGCGTGCCTTTTTTATTTGCTTTTAAACTCACCATTCTTTATGATCCCTTCACATAGAGACTCTATTAAAAAATCACATTAGAGAACCCGAACTATGTAATACTTCGAATATGCTGCCACAGTACGCGTGCTAGAAAAAGAATTAAAAAAAAATATATAATTAACGTGTTGAAACGAATGTTTGCTCTTTCAATGCGTCTACGGATTTCGGTGTCGCAGTTAGTTGATTTCGGAGAGAATTAATCTCCTCTGTTCATTTGATTTTTGATATTTGCAATTCCATCCTCGGATATTGTGCGTTTTCTCTGGCTGACAATTTCACATTCAGTCATTTTGTAAATGATAGATACTCCAACTAATTCAACTAAAATAAATACATATAAATTGCGAGAATCGACGTATTGTTCAGTCAAACGGGACATCTGCCAAAAAAGCGCCCAAAATATAAAATAAATGTATATAGATAGATTTATTTTAAATGTTTTGTATTTATTAAATATACAGTCAATTTTTGATACCTCTTAACGAGTAGACGGAGTGCTTCCCGGAGCGTCCGTCTACGAAACACCGAAGTCAGGATGCTGATTTTTGCCTCCCTTTGTTGGCCACACTACAACATTTTTGACACGCAGACTCCCTCTACACCTTTCTGTCCATAGCTCAATTAGATCTCATTTAAATATTCATGGGACCTACCTGACACTATTCGTAACACACTTGTAGACAACACTAATATAATAGCATCATCTACATGCAAAAAAGGCTAAAAATAATGGATGCCTTATTAAGAAAAACAAAAAAAAAAAAATTAATAATATTAACTTTGAAGATGGACACAATATATTCACCGTGTTTTGAAAACTGAAAACATTTTGTAAAACATATATACAACAAACTATTTCTTATTTAGAAGTTAAAATATTTAATTCTTGAAAATGACTAAATGTATAGCCGAAAGCGCTCGGACAAAAAGAACCTCGGACAATTTTTATATAATTTACCATCCGAAAAGAAATAAATTATTAGATCGCATGAGAAATTATATAAAATACTAAATCCATTCACCTTGTCTGTCGTATTCAATGAAATGTGCATGAAAGAAAGATTGCTGTCTAAATACATACATATATATATATATATATATATATATATATATATATATATATATATATATATATATATATATATATATATTATGAATGTTATTCATTCAGAATTCAGATTCATTGGCACAGTGTTCGGCTTACTGCCAATCTCTGCGTCGTGAACTCTTCTGAAATCGCAAGAGAAATCTAATTTTAGTTTTCTTTTTAAACTTGATAGAAATAACCCCATAAATATTTAGGGCTTAGATAATTTTTACCTCAAATAAATGGATAGCAATATTGCAATTGCATTTTATTTATAAACTCTCATAATCTAAAGAAACCGTAGCATAATGATAGGATGGGGAAGCTGATTATGAAAATACGAGCTTGCGAAACTGCTACAAAAGAATGAGGTGATGAATGTTTAATTTATCTACCGTTGGCTTTCTTCAACCACACACACGCGCATGCTCAATCTGAGTAATTTGAGTTGAAGTAAACTGGCACAAAGAAATTATAACATTGGTTTCGACCAATAATTTAATCAAATTATAAGTATTGTTGATTTTTCCCAGAGACTTTCCAAGGAAGAATTCAAAATATAATTATTAATGTTAATCTGAAACCATTAGAATTCTATTCTACCAAATTCAATTATCATGCTTGACTTTCGGTTTTCAAAAGAATGGCAGATGATATAAAACGGCCTCCAAGACTTCTATTATATTACTTTGTAAACCTGATTTTTTCGCTATGTCTGTCTATTGATAAAAAGAGAGAAATCTGATTCCAGTATCATAAGTGAGCAATGACACCTCTACTCATTGTAACTGAAATTTAAGGTGGGTAATATATTTCTCTCCTTACATAATTTAACACTTCAGAAATATTTCACGGGAAATGTTTGATATTACATCTGATATTATTTCCTTGAGTTCTTCGATGTCACTAACTTTTTATCCTATACACGTGATCCATTATTATACCCCATAACCAGAAGTCACAGGGGGTCAGATCAGGGAAGTGTGGTGGCCAGGCCAAAGGTTCGCCGCGACCTATCCAACCATTTGAAAAACTTTGATCGAGACAAGCGCGAACTTTACGGGCAAAATGAGGTCGTGCACAATCCCGTCGGAAATACTCTGCTCGTATAATTTGTAGGGGTATGCCATCAATGGAATACTCTTGCAGCATTTTGTAAGTAAGCATTTGTAGTCACCGTTGGAGTTGTAAATAAATATGGGCTAATTACACCCGATGACTTCTGGTTATGGAGTATGATAACTTTAGAGATTTGGAAGAACTCAAGGAAAGAATAAAAGGAGTAATTTAAAAACATTCAACGTGAAATGTGTGTCAAGGCACTAAATTGTACTGTTGATCGCTGGTTTTTGTAGCTCAATCGTACTGGTGGACAGGTGGAGTCTGTTCAGCAAACTTTGAATAAATAATTCCTCTCAAACTAGTACTGTAATGGATTTATAATAAAAACCTTTAATTAATATCGGAATTTTTTGGAATCCACTAATTAATAATTTCTTAAATATTTGGTGTGCCATGACCAGTCACGTCTACACTCATAAAAGAGTAAGTAATAAATCAATTTTTATTTCAATAAAATATTATTCATTGGTTCATAAATATCCTATGTCAATTATAGGCTTCTACCTATAAAACATTAGCTCCATACATCCCCAAATTGAACATGGTATAAACTTATAAATATTAATGAAGGAACATGATGCCAATGAAAGACAGGTCAATGATATATATGTAATCCCTTGTGCAAATTAATTGAAACAAGCTCCTTAGTTTTCTTTTGTTCAATATAAGGTCAGTTTTAGACTCACTGGAGTGACAGGGTGTAATCGATTTCTATTTTTCATCAGATTGGCTCATTGTTAGTGGTGTGCAGTAATATGAATCAATTTCGGGATGCATAATAACATTTGTTTAGCCTTCAAAAGTTTTGCATCATCCGTGATTGCATCAGATTTTCATCACACCCAGACAACATTGACTCGACTGTCGATTAGTTGTCCTACGATCATTGTCTGTGTTGGACTTTACGCCAAGGATGCGTACGAAAAATGTAACGCTGCACAAACACACTAGCAAGCATTACCAATGAGCATATCAAAGTACTAGACTGACCCTGTAAATCTCATGATTTAAATCCAATAGAGAATTTGTGGTCAATTTTCTTTCATTGGAAAAATACTTAAAAAATAAATAATAACGGAATTATTCATTTTGTTTCAATTAATTTGCACAAGGGTGTATACTCCTACAGACATTTTGAAATTCGGGGTTAGACATTAAAAACAAACTTAACTCAACCGCGAGCAAAACAACAGTAGAAATTAAGGGAAACGATCATGATAACTTATGCCATTCAAGAGAACATGACATCTGTTCTTCAGAATGATTCAGATTTTAGTCTTAAATTTCTAAAATCAAATTGAAGGGGAGATCTAGAATATATATATATATATATATATATATATATATATATATATATATATATATATATATATATATATATATATCTTTGTTGAGTGTCGTTTTGAAGATAGCAAGAATTATTCGAACCTGTCTGTGAATGCTTTTAAAGTAGAGTGAACTTCCCCGAAATAAGATATGCAGGTGACACTTGATGCAAACACAGAAAGAAAATTAGAGAAACTCCTGTACAAAGATATAAAGGAAAAAGTGAGGCAAGGACTAAACATTCAGTCGTAAGGAGAAACAAAAATACGCATCTGTCGGCAAGTGGAAGAGTTGAAGAGAAAGTAAAATTTAAGTAAAGTTATGAAAAAAATAAGACACCTAAACTGAAGATAAATTAAAAGAAAAAATATCTTCTAAAAAGAGACGCTATGCAAAGAAATAAAAAAGATCATTTCTATTAGAAACAAATGAAATGGCAGTAAATGATGGAGAGTTTTTCTTCTCCCGGATAAAAATGAACAGGAACAGGAGATATGGTTCTACAGAAGTAGACTGAGTGTAATCTAGTCACAGTGCATGAGTAACAAGGAAGTTTTTAAATAAATGGAAACAAAAAAGACTCTTAGAACCAAAAGAAAGCAATACAACTTCCTGGAATACATATAAGAAAAGAAGGAACACGAGGAAAACTTGACAAACACCGATAATATTGCCTATAATAAATACAAGAGAGACAGAATGAAACGTAGCTATGAAAATAAATGGGAGAACAGAGAAAGTAAAAGAGATTGAAAATCTACACCTTGTCCAGAGATATGAAAGATAGAATGTTATGGTTATTGTCACATTGTTTTTTGTTTTTTGTTTGTTTTCTCTTTAAATATTTAAACTGTTAAATATTTAAACTGGTTGATTTTAATTCTGATATACATTAAAACTTGAATATGATGTGTATATAAGATCGTATTATCTCTGCAATATGAAAAGTTGAAGCACCTTGAATATCCATTATTAGTAAAAAATAAATGACCCTGAACTCTTCAATCTGAGATGATGAGCAAGAAACCATTTATATTCACACCCTTCTCTCCTGCTCTTCTTTTCTCTTCTTTTCATTTCTCTGTTTCACTTTTTTTTCTTTTTCTGGTACTATTTCTTCTATCCAACATCACACAGAATATTTTTCTCCTTACCCTGACTATCAGCTTGTCAACTATTTTTTCACTTTACATCCTACATATATGTTCATTCGTTCCCATCCATGAAATAAATACAAGAAAAAATAAAGGATTATGCTCCGGTATTGTTGCGGTGCCCTCCCTCTAAAGAGTCTGTGTTGGATTCTTCCGCCTACTATAAGATTAGTAGGAGAGAAGGCCTTGGGGGAACAGTCGACTAGATTGTTCAAACTGTTGAACTGTCTGCCTCGGCGGAGAGGAACTCTAACGAAGCTTTGCCGCAGGACAAAGTTTCGTCCGGGGAGGTAGACAGTCCCTGAACCCGTCTAGGCGGATTCAAAGGGAATATTTTCGGTCGTGGCTACGGGCTCGGAGAAACCCACATTAAACTCGGCATTGTGCCACATACATTCCTTGTGGAGGGGGACTGTTTAATATAACAGTCGAGTAGATTGAACGCTGGTCAACCGACACACACTCACTAGTCGTGTAATACTCTTCGGCTGTACTTACTGTTTTATATTTGATATATCTGCAAATCTGTTTTTTTTTTATTTCTTAACCACTATATTGGTCACAACAGGTATATATGAGATTGGTGGAATTGCACGCTACATAAATTTCTGGCACTAGGCACATTAAATGAATCAAAACAAGAAAAAAGTATCCCTGTCATAGCAAAATATTCGCCGTGACAGGCTACTTGAATTCATGAGCTTGTTATGAGAAAGAAGGGCTTGGAGAATATGATACTCATAGGTCGAAAAAGGAAAAAGAGAGACAAGAGAAAAAACACATGACACACCTAGCGGGCTTAAGCAAGTGGATGACAGGACGTGGTTTGGGGGATGTGACAGAGGGACGTATCTTATTGAGAGCTGCAAGGTATAGGGGGAAGTGATGAGTCATGATTGCCTACGTCCTGAAGAGACACGGTGCAAAAACGAAAATGAAAAGAAAGAGCATGTTATTAAATCCGATATTTTCTTCTATTTCTGCAGTGGATTGGAGTTAGACAGGCGTGCGTGCGTAAAGTGAACTCAAACACATCCAACGCATTGATTTAAAAGGAATCATAACATCCTAATCGCCATCATTTCTAAGGCTTAGTTTTGTTGGGGTTTTCATTCTCTTTTTCTAATTTTACTATCATGGTAAAAGTACAACAGTATGCAATATCCTTTCGTTCACTGCTTCCCCAGAATGATTTACCGCGCTCTGGCTCTATCATTCTCTCTTTCCCACAGACAAAGAGTTGTATGAATCTATATATTTCTCATCATTAGTACAATCCAAAGTGTAGCATCACAAGTGCCGGCAAAACGTTAATAATCGCAGAAATATATATGGAACAAAGAAATTCAACGTGAAAAATATTTTTATGTTCCTTATTAAGTGTGATAAATGGATTAAAAACAGGTCAACATTTATTTTAGAAAATATTTGTTTAAGAAAATAGAAACAAAATTATATATATATATATATATATATATATATATATGTGTGTGTGTGTGTGTGTGTGTGTGTGTCTGTGTGTGTGTCTGTGTGTATGTGTGCGTGTGTGCGTATATATTTTAATATGCTTTTTTCATGCTTTTCCTTTTATGGAAATTTTTTATACATTTGTTTCTGTGCTTCTATGGATTTTTTTTCAAAATGTAAAAAGAAGTGATATTTCATAAATTGTATTTTTTAAATAAAATCGTTTATTACCAGAAGCGTTAACCACCTCATCAGATGTATAAATTAAACATCGAAACAAATATGTTAACTTGTATGTTTCAATATAACACTTTATTATTTTTCTTCTTCTTCTTCTTCTTCTTCTTCTTCTTCTTCTTCTTATTATTATTATTATTATTATTATTATTATTATTATATATATATATATATATATATATATATATATATATATGTAATAAAATTATTTATTAATAACTATACAAGCTAGGGTTTCTGCCTTGTTATTGACACGTTTTTTTATTACACACGTCCTTTTAAACGGACCATTTTACTGTTTGTTTAATTGTTTATATATATATATATATATATATATATATATATATATATATATATATATATATGTGTGTGTGTGTGTGTGTGTGTGTAAGAATGGGGATTATACATAGATTAAATATGGATTTAATGCGAGAGAATGATAGGATAAATAATATATATGAAACAATTGTAAATATATCATGTTACGCTATTATTTAAGCTTCATATGAAAATGATTTATGCGGGATTCGGTTAATAATTTGTCTGCATATGTTTGTCTTTCAATGCCTGGTGGGTATTATTGTCTATGCCCACACTTGTCGATTCAAGCTTCTTTTTCGATGGCAAACCTGTCTTTTTACAACCACTTATTAAATAATAATTTAGCTATGCAATTCCATATAGTCACAGCGAAATCATTTAACTGATCAGAGAATTCATTGACTGGCCCGTTTCCCTCAGCCTATTCTAAAAACTTGGCAAAAGACAGACTTTTGCTAAACCTATTATAATTTATTGTTGCATTGTATAGCATGTAGTGATATAAAAAAGAGTAATAGAAATGAAAAATAAGGATGTATACGTGTTGTAGCATGCATACGAAAGATAATGTGTATGTCCCCATTCACATAAGTACAGGAGTAAATCCTGTATGTTGGTCTGCAGTTGGAGATTCGTCTCTGGCTGTGCTGGTCAAACTCTCTGCCTCGGGGCAGAGAGGATCCCCAGACGCGGCTATGTCGAAGGGCAGGGTCTCGTTTCGGGAAACAGCTACCCGACTCCGTTTTTTACGGACTACGGGGAATTTTTGGCCGAGCATACCGGCTCGGATACCCTACATTAAATTCGGCCTTGTGTCACATCTGACCGAGTGGGGCGGTTGGTAGATAGGCAGTTGGAGATTCGTCTCCAGTTGTGCTTGGTCAAACTCACTGCCTCGGAGCAGAGAGGATCCCCAGACGCGGCTATTTTGAAGGGCACGGTCTCGTTTCGGGAAACAGTTACCGAACCCCGTTTTATAGGGGACTACGGGAAATTTTTGGCCGAGCATACGGGCTCGTATACCCCAAATTAAATTCGGCCTTGTGTCACATCTAATCGTATGGGGCCGTTGGTAGTTATCCTATAGTTAGAGATTCATTGTGGAATTCACCTGAATTGACTACTACTTCTACCTGCCGCTGGCGAATCATACTTGTGTTGATCTTGTTCTAAGTATTATCGTTCATTACCAACCTTCGTCGGATTATTCTATTCAGTAAACTTCTGTAGGTTACAACAACACCTATCTCTACAGATTATAAAGGTTGTTTGATAGATTACGTCACTAAAAAGTTTGAAATTCTAGAAAAATTGAATTTATTTGGGATAAAATTTAGAATCAGATAAACATAAAAATTGAATGCAAAGCATCTGTATGCGGATTGAAAATGGATTCAAGAAGGGCTGTATGTAAGTTGTCTTTTCACCAGACTTATTCAAACTTTACAGTGAAGCAATGCTGAGAGAATTAGAAGATCTACGTAAGTTTCATTATTGGCTGCCACAATTTTAATAAAATAAAAGCAAATAATTCAGTGCTGGCAATGTAGGAAATTTATATCTATGACTAAATACTAATAAATCTAACATTTATACATATAAAAATAGTCGTAGAGAATGAGAAACAGCTGAACATTGAAACAACAAAACCAATATTAAATATCAAGTGGTTGATATGTGCCATTGTAAATATGAGAGACAGTAGTACCGTATGCAATTGTGGGTTGGTGTTAAACGTAGATCAAATATCGATGGGTCTCCGACGGAATGTTATGTTAGAGAATGAGTAAAGTCTATACAGTCATTGTCGTATGTATTTATTCACGTTTGAATTGAGTGTCCAGAAAATGCACTTGGAAAATAAGTGTTCCGAGTTTTCTTAACTCGAAATGTTGTTAAGGATTAAGACAGAAATATGACAATTGTGAAAAAGGAAAGGAGCCGACATTTTCTGAAGGAGGGAAGCATTTGATATTTTTTATTTCGTGGAGTTATTATCAATGAAATTATATCCTCCACCCTAAAACATTCAGGAGATTATGTGCCTCAGAAGTACGTGCACGTCGAATTAAGAACAAATAAAAAAAGGAAAAGTTTGGCATGACTCTGTTATGCAAAATTTTCTAAATGTTTCGTGTGATTTATTTTCCCAATTTTTTTAAATTGGTATGCATTTTTGAGAAAAATATTAACAGAAATAAATTTTTGACAAAGCAAAAATATTACCAGGAAAAAAAAAAATTGTCGGCATTAAATGACCCAATGTGGTTGATATGCCATAGAACAAAACAGACCAAACAAACTATATATATATATATATATATATATATATATATATATATATATATATATATATATATATATATATATATATATATGTCTGCTCTACGGTTGTATTGAGCTCTTTTGTTAGTTAGTTGTTTACTCGTATCGGGTTTTTTTCTTTGGGCTTCAGACCTGCATCTGTGCGATTTTTTTCGGCAGTAGTTCATGTTTGTAGCTCTTTCTTTTTTAAAAACCTTTTTTTTCCCTCGAGATTGA